>JACEVL010000592.1:685000-761688 GCA_020284085.1 Aporrectodea caliginosa
ATAACGTGTAGCACTCCGTCAAGCATGTACTGTAAACCGATGACGAAAAATAAACCAGTTCGAGTCGAAAGTTTGGAGCAGTTACTAATATTACAGCATCAGGTGCGATCAGGTCTTTGTCGATCGGCAGCCATCTTGAGTGAGTCTGGCTTATACGCTTAGTCCCACCCAAGAGACCAATTCGAATCAAAGTTACTCTTTAACGATTTAAGTAAATCAAACAGCAGAAAAGAGCAAAGGTCACGATTATTTATGACAGGAATAGGCAAAATCCCGAGCACAGAAAACGACGTAAAATTAGAAAGGAAACGGAGCCAAAATGACACGACGAACGCAACACATAATAGTTAGTTATGCCTGATGCAGCAGAAAAGTTGATCAACCGTAGTAGTAGTTTCAGTTTAACGACACTGTGTGATAACAAAGATCATTAGCGCCGCACAGGCCCGCCGAGAGGGGGGGCAGAGGAGGCAAATGCCCAGGGGCCCGGCGACTTTTAGGGGCCCGGGCCGGGCCCGCAATCAACTTATGATATATATTATAATAAGATATACAAAGTTTATGATGTATATACAAAGTTTATGATGTTAAGCCTTATAAAATAGAACGTAACACGTAACGAGGGGGCCCGGGAGGGCGGAAAATGCGGCTTCTGACAATTTTTCTTCTGACAATTTAACGGAAAATCAAAAAAAAAAAAAAAAAGGTCATCAGAAATTTGTGTGTGGAAGTAAGAAAAAAATTCAGTTTGTTCAAAAAAGTTAGGGGCCCGTGACTGCTCTGCCTAGGGGCACGGAATTTCTGTCGGCGGGCCTGGCGCCGCACTCCTCCTTCATCCAGGCTTAGGACTCGCACTGACAGAATACGATCAGTGGATGAGTTTTTCACATCTACCGATTGAGCAGTTGGTGGTGGTTTTTCTGTTTAACGAATAGCTGTTTGGTTACAAAGACCATTAGCGTCGCCCTCATCCTTTATCGAGGCTTTGGACTGGCACTGTCAGAAAACAAACAGTGGCGGAGATTGAGCAGTTGGATGGATCCAGAGTTTAACGGCAGCTTATGACAACATAGGCCGTTGCCGCCGACAAAGAATATTTTTGGCCTATTACAGCTCTTTTGAGCAGTTAATTATTATTTATTATTCTACAGTTTTACGTCGTCTTATGACATCAATGGCCGTTGACGACAATAATATACAGAAAATATACAATTCAATAAGTACAAGAACCTTAGAGCGTCCGAACAACACTATTCAAGGTGTCGAAACGGAGCTTTACAATTTCACTAATATTCAAGCTTTTCAATATAAGGCCGTTGCCGACGACAAAGCATTGTTTATGCATATTCCAGCTCTTAACAAACGAGCAGTTAAGTTTGGTTTCCCAGTTTAACGGCAGTTTATGACAACATTGGCCGTTGTCGCCGGCAAAGATTAGTTTTGGCATATTACAGCTTATTATTTATTTAACAACAGTTTAACGTCGTCTTATGACACCAAAGGCCGTTGACGACAATACAGAAAATATACAATACAATCATAACCAGAAACTTATAGCATCCGAACGACACCATTAAAGGTGTCAGACGGAGCTTTACAATTTCACTAATTTTCAATATTTTTGCAACATAAAGTAGTTCATCTCATACTGTCTGTGATCATTATGTACTGACAAATTTCATTAACTAACAAAGCATACATGTATTATAATTGATTAAGGTATTCTTTTAAACTGTTCATGTATTTTACAAAAACACTATAATAAAAAGTTCATTATTATAGTGTTTTTGTAAAAACATGAACAGAACATGAGTACACTTTAATCAATACATAATGTATGCTGTTAGATAATGAAAATTGTTATTAATTAATGAAATTGTCAGTACATAATAATTAATAATATTACAGCTCAACAAAATACAAATATATATATTTCGTCGATTATATACGTGTTAAAGGTGTCTATAGAAGCTTTAATTTTACCTTACATAATTATTACCTAGAATATTGAATACCAGCTGAGATGACATGCACCTTTTGAGCGGTTAAATAAATATATATCGTCGGCCATACACGTTTTCAAGGTGTTTATAAAGACTTTTATCAAACTTTACATTATTATTACCTAGAATGTTATATGGGAACGGAAATAACACTCTATTTTTAGATCTAGTTTTTACGACTCTTTGGCTGCCAGTGCCTTGACGTCGACCTTACCATACCTCTTCTAACAGGTATTATAAACTTTATAAATGAGCCAGACGAGGTTATTTGACCTTTTTGGCTGACTCATTGACCTGCATCAGCTACATTGCCACTTTTATACTTATGCTACATTTCTTATATTTGCTGTTGCTTATGTTTCAATTAACGATTCTGTAGTATCTAGGGACTTATGAAGGATCTTTGTGTTGGTCAGCCATCTTGGTATTTTGGGCTGAAGCAAGATGGAACTCAAACTTTGCTATTAAACTAGTAACTATCATATTGGCGACGAAGATTTAAACTCAGGCGTGTTAATAATGGCGGCAGCAATCGGAAGAGTCGATCCTTTCGAAGACGGAGATGACTGGGCATCGTATTACGATCGTTTATTGATGTTTTTCATCGCGAACGATATACCTGCGGAGAAGCACGTGCCTGCCCTGTTAAGTCTCATAGGGACCCGTTGTTACGCGCTGCTGAAAGGTCTCACGACGCCGGACAATCCGTCATCAAAAACTTTTAAGGAGCTAACCGATCTGTTGGAAGCCCACTTCACTCCAAAGCCGCTGGTCATCGCAGAACGTTTTCGGTTTTACAAAAGATCGCAGAGGGAAGGTGAGTCCATTCTTCAGTACATGGCAGACCTAAGGCGACTTTCACAACATTGCGATTTTGGAGCTTTTTTGCCCGATGCCTTGAGGGACAAGCTAGTATGTGGATTGTCTCACGCCAACATTCAGCGAAAACTCTTATCTGAAGATGGCTTGACTGTGGATAGGGCAATGGCTATTGCTGTAGCGATGGAGACAGCTTCAAAGGATGCCTTAGAACTCAGGGAGGGCGTTCCTACAACATCAGTGCAACCGGTGCATCAGGTTCAAACTAAAAACAGTGATAGACCAAGGGATAAAGAATGTTACAGATGTACAGGTAGACATGATCCAAACAAGTGCAGATTTAAAGATGAATTGTGTTTTGGGTGTTCAAAAAAAGGCCACACGATCAAAGTTTGCCGTTCGCGTAATAAGGTCAATTACAGGGCAAGACAGACTCAATCAAAGCATACAGTTAATCTGAAAGACACCCACAAATTGGAGCATGATACTGAGAGTGACAATTGTGAAGCAGAAAATGTTTACCATCTGAGGACTGTTACAGAAAAAAAGGCCAACCCTATACAGTTGAAGTGAAATTAAATGGAGTGAAAACTTGTTTGGAGGTGGATACTGGGGCTGCAGTGACAGTCCTAAATCAGTCTACATATGAACGAATATGTAGGAATCGACGAAATTCGCTGCAACCTACTTCAGCCAAGCTGAAAACCTATACAGGACAGTTGATCCCAGTAATGGGAACAGTTCCAGTGGAAATCACATATGCTTCCCAGGTGTTAGAACTGCCAGCATTGGTGGTATCTGGTGAGAATCCATGCTTGATGGGTCGTGATTGGCTACAAGTACTCAAATTAAACTGGAAAGAAATTTTCCGCATCCAAAACGTGGAAAAGTCACAGGTTGACCAAGTGTTAGCAGAATTCTCTGATGTGTTTAAGGAAGAATTGGGGACAATGAAAGGTTTTAAAGCAAAGATATTCGTTGATTCTAATGCGCTGCCAATCTTCTGTAAAGCTCGTCCTCTGCCATATGCTTTGAAGAAAAGAGTCGAAGCAGAACTGGATCGTTTGGTGCATGAAGGCACAATCTGTCCTGTGACACACTCAGACTGGGCTGCACCAATAGTACCTGTGGTAAAGGCTGATGGAACAATACGAATCTGCGGGGATTATAAAACAACAGTCAACAAGGTGTCCAAGCTGGATCGTTATCCAATCCCAAAGACAGAAGATCTGCTTACTTCATTGTGTGGTGGAAAAACATTCAGCAAGTTAGATTTGAGCCAGGCTTATCAGCAACTACTTTTGGAGGATGAGGCAAGGAAATTTCTTACTATCAACACACACAAAGGTTTATTTGAGTATTGTCGTTTACCATTTGGAGTCAAATCAGCTCCAGGAATCTTTCAGAGAGCCCTTGAAAACCTGTTGAGGGATGTGCCTTTTGTTATTGTGCGAATGGATGACATTCTGTTGTCTGGATTATCAGATGAAGACCACCTCAGAAATTTACGGGAGGTTTTACGTCGTTTGTCCGAGGCAGGTTTACGCTTAAAACGGTCTAAGTGCTTGTTTTTTGCTCCTGAGGTGGTATACTGTGGCCGGGTGGTTAACGCTGAGGGTACTCGACCATCACCATCCAATGTGCATGCTATCACTGAGGCCAGAGCGCCTAAGAACTCCACCGAGTTGCGGGCATTTCTCGGTATGCTGAATTTTTATAATGCCGACCTCCCACATTTGGCTACAACATTGGAACCCATGCACAAGCTACTTCGTAAACATGTACAGTGGCAGTGGAATGCAGAAACCCAGACATCTTTTCAGGAAGCGAAAAACTTGTTGACCAATTCCAGCCTCCTCACACATTATGATGAACAAAAAGAACTAATTGTGGCTTGCGACTCCTCACCATATGGTGTGGGTGCAGTACTGTCACATATCATGGAGGATGGTTCTGAGAAGCCTATAGCTTTTGCTTCAAGGACATTGAATTCTGCTGAACGGAATTACTCTCAACTGGATAAAGAAGGACTGGCATTGCTGTTTGGTGTCAAGAAATTTCATCAGTTCGTCTATGGCCGGAAATTTATCCTGACCACAGACCACAAACCATTACTAGGTTTGTTTGGTGATGACAAGGCTGTTCCACAAATGGCTTCTCCAAGATTAATCCGTTGGATATTGACATTATCGGGATATGATTATAAACTGAAATTCCAAGCAGGCTGCAACAATGGAAATGCAGATGCTCTAAGCCGTTTACCATTGGACGAGACAGTGTCCGACAGTGACGTTCCTGGTGAGGTGATCCAATCACTGGATATCGTAAACCAAACAGTCAATGCAGCCACTATCAAAGCGCAAACATTCAGGGATCCAGTTTATAGCCAAGTGCTGAATTACTGCCGTAGAGGTTGGCCAGATAGGTGTCCGTCTGAGGATTTGCGTCCATTTTTTCAGGTCCGAGCGGAACTAAGTCTTCAAGATGGATGTTTACTGCGAGGTTGTCGAGTGATTGTGCCGACCAAGAGCCAGGAAGTCATCCTCGAAGAATTGCATGAGATGCATCCGGGAGTATGTCGTATGAAGGCGTTGGCTCGGAACTATGTGTGGTGGCCAGGCCTAGACAAAGGTATTGAACGACTGGTCAGACAGTGCTCGTCATGTCAGATTCATAGGCACGCCCCGGAAAAGGCTCCACTGCATCCATGGGAATATCCTTCAAGACCTTGGGAACGGTTACATTTGGACTATGCAGGACCCTTTTATGGGAAAATGTTTCTCATTATAGTCGATGCTTACAGCAAATGGATTGATATCCACATTCAGTCAACAGCAACGTCTAAGGCGACTATTGAGAGTCTGGTGCAGACGTTTGCCACTCATGGCTTGCCTGAACAGGTTGTATCAGACAATGGACCGTGCTTCACCAGTGATGAGTTCCGCACATTTCTCAGCCAAAATGCAATCCACCAGACATTGGTGGCGCCGTTTCACCCCTCTTCCAATGGGCAAGCAGAGCGAGTTGTTCAGTCGTTCAAAGAAGCCATGAAGAAATCGGAGAAAAGCCCCTGGAGTTTACAGCGAAGGGTATCTCGATTCCTCTTCACCTATCGCATAACGCCGCACACAGTTACAGGCATCTCTCCAGCTGAATTACTGATGAATCGGACACTTCGAACCAGATTCGATGGGTTAAGACCCAACATTTCTTCCCGAGTACAGCAGAAGCAGGCAAAACAGAAATCCATCCATGATCAGCATTGTCGTCAAAGAGATTTTCAGGTTGGAGATAAGGTGTATGCTCGGAACTTTAGCACACATGTGGATTCGGGGCAAAAATGGACACCAGGTGAAATTGTCGAGCTTACTGGACCAGTTTCTTGTAAAGTGCAGTCAGAGACGGGGTCCATCATTAGAAGACATGTTGATCACCTCCGTAGAAGGTGGCCAGAATCACTGGATGTTGCTGAAGGAATGGACAAGAATCCGGGCAGTTCAGACAGCTGTCAACAGAACGAGACAACCGGAAGGGCAGAAACTTCAACATCATTCAGAATGTCGCAGAACACCACACCAGGGAACACTTGTCCGAACAATCAACCATCAAACACACCACCTGTGGTACACAAGCATCAAACAGAGGGGATTGGAGAGCTACCAGAGTATGTTTCTCAGGACAACCAGCCTCAGCCATCGGAAGTGACACCTACAGTACCTGATCGTCGTTCTGAAAGACTTAGGAAGCCCCCAAAGTATCTAGAGGATTTTGTTTGCACACGCAGGCCAGAATAAAACCTGCTAGACATATTATTTTAGAGGTGAGGGGCAGTCTACCCCAAACCTCAATTATTATTGTTATGGGTATTTGGAGTTAATGCTTAGCAATGTCTAAAGACATTCTTTAGGACTTGAACATTTGACATTAGCCATTTAACTTTGGGGAAAGCAGTGTAGTATCTAGGGACTTATGAAGGATCTTTGTGTTGGTCAGCCATCTTGGTATTTTGGGCTGAAGCAAGATGGAACTCAAACTTTGCTATTAAACTAGTAACTATCATAGATTCAATCAATCACACATGCATACGTACACACCCACTTACAAACACGTATAAGTACCTAAATGATTACCAGCATATTTACTTATTCTAATATCTACATGCCTACTTGCCTATACCTATTGACCTACCTATTCATCTACACATTTACATACGTACCAACCTACATACCTAACTACCAACTGTTACAGTAGTTGTACCCTTATTCTGGAAGAATCCTCCATGCAATCACCTTCTTATTTCTATGTTTCTAATTCTCGATCGGTTGAAGACCATTCTATTCGATCGTTGTCCTGTGTAGTCAGGTCAGAAGAAGTTTCCTTCTTGAAGAGGCGCTATATAAATATGCGCTTACAATTACAATTACAAACCATACTTGTTTTCAATTAGTCATAATTATAAGTACTGCATTCATTTTTGCTGTAAGAATTCTTTTCTCATCTTGCTTTCGCATTGTCCTTCATTTCGATCCGTATAAGAAAATCGATTGTATCAATGTCTCGTGTATCATTCTCTATTTTGTTCTGTATTAATTCTGTGCTTCTTTATATACTGTTCATTATTCCAAATGCCTGTACAGTGCGTCCAATTCTCCTTTGTCTTTTAAATCTAGTTACACTTAAATTCAACAGACTAGAGGTACCAAAATAATTTAATATTCTTAGTAAGTAAGTAAGTAAGTGTGTTCTTTATTAAACGCTGGCAAACGCACGGCGCTGTACATAAAAAGTTATACAAAGTTATCAAATAGTAGCGGAAAAGTTAGTTAATAGTAAAAACTAAAAAAACACTATGGCCTAACTGTATAACATCCTAGCCAGGAAACCGCGCCAGGTAGTAATACTTACAGTCTGTTTGGGAAGGAGTTTTTGTATTTTTGTATATATGTTCTAGTCTTTGCTAAGTTGGCTTAGTTTATCTGTTCTGCTTGGTGCGAAATAAACTATATATAGTTTTTAATTTCATTACTTTCATTATCCCATGTAAACAAGTTGCGGTATGTCAACTTAGTATCTTAATAAACGATATCTGCAAACTCAACCCTTCTTCTTAGACACCTTTAAAATGATTCAGTTGATTTTATATAAACTGAAATTTTCGTTTAACAAATAATTCGGTTAGATTTGTTGTTAAACAAAAAATACTGTTTCTGCAACCTTACTAATAATAATTATAGAAAACACAAATGTAATGAAATCTTGAGGTCAACGTTTTGTTATGCTGTGAAAACACTCAATTCATTTCGGTAGGTGGCTATGCTATTGTAATACGCTCTACGAACATGGCCGTTCATAGGTATTGACCGTATTGTTTACAAGAAAATACAAGAACTAGATGTTGACTCATTTCATTTCAGTAGGTGGCACTGCTATTACACAAGGCGTTAACCGTCGCGTACATTCAAATTTGCTTGTAACGAAAGTTGGGGGAGCAATGGGGTCTATTGCCTTGCTTTCCAATTGATGCGGCCCCAGAGCATGAGGCCTTTTTCTATCGATGCTAAATCATTCAACTCTACATCGACATATTAAGTATGATTTTCTGATTAAAATTACTGCGTTCAGAAGAAACTATCTACCAAATTGTCAGATGATAAAATACGACACTTTGTGATTGAAAATGGAAGTCAGCTGCTTTGAGGGGGGGCCCGTGGCGCATTGGATAAGATCTTGCACAGAGACCGAGAGGTACCGAGTTCGAGCCCCCGTTGGGCGGATTTGCTTTGTAGGCTGCTATTAGCGCCGTTGTATTACATGGCTGTCTGTTCTGTTAGTAGTTAAGATTTCAATTGCATAACATGTAAATGTACAGCGCAGTGTGTTTGTCAGGCGCTTGATTAAAGAAAAGATATTATTATTATTATTATTATACTATTAATGCTGTCATTCAACACCTTTTAAACAATACCATCTTATGGTAGAAAAATCTCAATTGATCTAAAGTTTATTATTATGATTAAGACACTTACTGTTAATACTCCGCCACCAGCCTAACTGTGATAGTGCCAGTCTCAAGTCTCGATAAAAGAGGAGGGCGGCGCTAATCATGTTTGTTATTGTATTGTATTGTATTTGAACACTTGTTATAGCGCCCCAACCAGATTTCCCATTCAGAGGCGCTCCCGACTACTGCGCGAACGCTGAATCGGAGTTTCACGCCGAAGCGCATGAGCAATTGCGAGTGAAGGACTTGCCCAGGGTCCCTACGCGGCGACTTTGAGGTGGATCCGAACCCGCAACTCCTCCAGCTGCAAGGCACCGAACATACCCCTACACCACCGCGCCCCAGTTGTATTGTGATGTGTTGTATTGTGTGTTGTATTGTACTCCACGTTTATAATGCGACCGAGCCACCCGCAGTAAAGATCCGAGAAATTAATCTCTGATAATCCGACCCGACCGGGAAGCGAACCCGGGGCGCCGGCGCGGCGAGCGGGCACCAGCAACAGTGCCGTTATGCAACAGTGCCGTTAAACAACAGCTAACCAAACTTGTTATGTTAATTGGGTGGAAAGCCTATATGGTGCAGCGAGAACTGTAAAAATTATCTTCTATCCACATTAAGTAAAGTCGTATGTTAATGACAAGATGTTATTAGGCAATGGACAAGGTAACATTCCCTTTCGATACCTACCAACCAGTTTGAACTGAAGCTATTAATACATCAGCTGTTCTTTGGCCTTAACTTGTGTGGAAATAATATCTTATCTTGCAAGAACTCCGCAAATTTGTTTTTCTATCCAATAATTTAGCTGTTGATAATTAATAATGTCGCTAGTTAAGGTGAGGTCGAATTCGACATCCCTGACACCTAAAATGTGTCGCTAAACACATGAAACGTCTACGAAATCTATTTAATCAAATTCCTTGAAAAGTTGACTGCGATTAAATCTATAAAACAAATTCTTTTCAACGACATCGGCATTTGGTGTCAAAAGATGTCGTTAAACTGTTGGCATCTCATCTAAATCTATTTATATTTCTGTTACTTGCAACAACTAAATTGTATGTATACACCTTTTAAACGTTGACAGAAGCGCTATATATATTTATCGACAACGTTAAATTGTATAGGTAGAGCTGTAATATGCCAAAACTAATCTTTGTCGGCGGAAACGGCCTATGTTGTCATAAGCTGCCGTTAAACTGTGGACACACAATTGTATAGGTATAACAAACTAGAGCTGTAATATGCCAAAACTAATCTTTGTCGGCGGAAACGGCCAATGTTGTCATAAGCTGCCGTTAAACTGTGGATCCAATCCAATTGTCTAGGTATCGTCAAATTCAAATCAAAGATTTTCAGTCAAATAGAATCTCGAATCAAATCGGGGTAAAAAAATCTTTTAAGCGGGTTACTGTGAAGACCTTTTAGCCGCAAATTCCGTTCATTTACTCCGCTACTACCCTGCCTGTGATGGTGCCAGTCCAAAGCCAGAAGGAGGAAAGAGGGGAGAACGCTAATAAACTTTGTTTATGACTCAGTGTCTTTAAACAACAACAAACCCACCAATTGAAAATTTCTCTCACCAAGTTAGCGTTTGCTTGTTTACTGTTTAACGACCACTGTGTAGTAAGTAACAAATACCATTAGCGTCGCCCTCCTGTGACGTTAGCGTTTGGATTGGATCCACAGTTTAAGCTTATGACAACATAGGCCGTTTCCGCCGACACAGATTATTTTTGGCATATTACAGCTCTTTTAACCCTCGGGCTACCAAGCTTTTTTGTGACACGGACTACCAAGGGGGTGGGGTGGTTACCACCCCCTGGATTTCGGGTTTGGTTTCACATATAATTTCTTGTAATATACCAATGGATTCAGCATTCAATTCTGTACAGAATGGCATATTTAGTTGTACATTATGTGAATGCACCTCGAAATTACATCATTTTTAACAAAGGAACCGATAATTAGCGATATTTTATATTATTGCGTACATATTGTACTTTTGGATAAACAAATATACGATTATGTGTGTTTTGAAACTGATCTGTGTATCCAAGATACACAAATACATACCTACACATGTTTATATACGTATAAATAATTATGCATCCATACATATATACATGTACATGTATGCATGCATACATGTACAATGCTGCATTCAGCCATTTTCACACCGATTACGCGTATTATTATTTATTTTGATCACTTCCGGTTTTCAAAAGACAAACATGTAAGTATGCAAATGAAGCCCTACATTCCCTCTAAAGAATGGTATATTTGTTTCTCTTCTGGGAAGAAAACTGAATACGCTACAGACAAAACACTAAGGGGGAGTCCTTCCATTCAGCCATTTTTCACGCATGTTACGGGTATTATTATTTATTTTGATCACTTCCGGTTTTCAAAAGAGAAACATTTAAGTATGCAAATGTAGCCCCACATTCCCTCTATAGAATGGTATAATTTGTGTCTCTTAACATTAAATGACGGATATAGATATAGTCGAAAATCTAGGGGGAGGTGGTATCAAAAAGTTATACCCGATATACCCGAGGCACCAGGGGTGGTATCCACCCCCTGGTGCCTCGGGTAGGCCTATCGGGTATAACTTTTGAATGGCGTGAGCTACCACCATGATGTTTACCTCAAAATGTGAGCCAATGAATCTACTACAGCTACCCAAATTGCAAAAATTATATTCCATATGAAACAATGTTTTTTCCCCATAAAAACGTAATGGGGGGTGGCAACCACCCCCACCTTGGTAGCCCGAGGGTTAATCTATTATTACGTTAGCGTTTGGACGACAGTTAGAAATATTTAGTTTGGGCGAAAGTTACAAATATATAGTGTCTTGAGGATATGATTTAAAGGTGTGTAAGTATTGACTGATGGGGAGGGCGACGTTTATAATTTTTTTATCAGAGATTTTCATTAAACAGCAACTAACCAGACGTCAACCTGATTAAATGAACGCTACAATTTCATTAGATTTGTCCGACCACAAGATGTCGTCAAACAATAATTACTTTTCTTTTCTTTTATTTCATTTATTATTATTATTATTAAATTAGTTTAACTCAAAAAGAATACTTTTAAGATCGACGTTTACCAAGACAGTTTTGAAATGGGCTTCCTTTGATGCTGCGTTTGCATCCCAAAATCCACTCTGAATCTTTCTATACTTGCCTCAAAACTGTCCTTTTCAGCCGTGCTGTGGTCGGGAGCGTTCCCGAGTAGTAACCTCGAAGGGGCGCTATATAAAACTTCGTAATGAATGAATAATCTTTTACATAGTTATTTATCAGACTGCGTCAACTGCTATGATGTGCTGCGTTATGGCCGGTTATGCCATGGGAACGGTGAAACATTTAGAAATAATTGCACACCTCTTTAACTTGTAATATTCGTCCAATAACATAAAAAGACAATCGTTTCTTCTAATTTTTTTCCATCCACAGGTTTTGTAACGGTTTATGTAGACAATGTCAGATGAACTACATTATGTTGCTTAAAAACTGAATATTAGTTTGATTGTAAAGCTCCGTTTGGCACCTTATAACGGTGTCTTTCGGAAGCTATAAGTTTCTAGTTTTCAATCTATTGTATATGTTTCTGTATTGTCGTCAAACGGCCTTTGTTGTCATAGGTTGGTTGGACTTTGAAATAAAAAACATTCCTGTAATTTTTATGCCTTTATGATGGTAAACACTAGATGTTGCTACAAAATGACATTAAACTGAAGATTAAAAAAATTATAATCACTTAAAAAATTCAAAGTAGAATAAGAATCTTATGTCATAATTATGCTAATAATTATTATTATGTATTAAGCACTTGTGGCCGAAGTTTGTGTTGTTACTCGTGCACACAACTGGAGCCTAATCAACGGATTCTCATTCAAATGAGTTGACAGACAGCATCCTGTCCAGAGTCTCTGGATCAAACTGTATCGATACCATTCAGCGTCCACAGCACATGAAAATGTCACCGCCCAGGTGTCCCTCGTTGGTGGTAGCTGATGCATGTCTGACCAAAGCTCGAGCTACAAGGGCACGTTGAACGGGCAATGGGCATTCAGTTATTGTCTGTCATTCCATAGATCAAAGAACCAACACAGCCTTAGAGTCGAGCAGTGTTTTTCTAACAACTGAAACTGTGATTAAAATATCATAATAACTAGCATAATGTTTTGTAGTTAATCTGAAAAATGCTGAATAACCGAAACTGTATAACTAAAGAATAACAGAACGTTGACATGAAAATGAAACATGAAATTTTCCTTACTTACTTTTGAATAGTAATCCTAATCTAGTCTACGGTTAGTTTTCAAGGCTCACTTCACCTCCGATTCCTTTTCATATCGTTATGTGTTCGTTGATTAATGTAGGCGCTAAACCATAAAAAAATCGACGACTACGACTATACGTTAAATAGGATTGTTTCGTTGCGTCAGTGTTTCTGGAAACTGTTCGGAATACTTGTGGTCAGTGTATCGTTAGTCGTGACGTCTGAAAATAACAACGGAAACTGTAACTAAAAAATAAAAAAAACTGTAAGTGAAACTGAAAAATCAGATTGCAGTTAACTGTAACTGTAACTGAAAACCATAACAAATAACACTACAGTCGACGCCACTCCAAAGCCATACATCACCCTACTCTGCTAAGACGAAAATTACCCAGGTATACATTTGATTAAATATCGAGGAACAACTTGATATCCTATTTCAGTGCTAACATTGCCACCGAAACTACACAGAGTCATTCAGATTCTCTTAAATGATTCTATAATTTGTTTTAATTATATTTAATATCCAAATGAAAAAGTTGTTGAAGTATATAACTATTTTTTACCTCTTCTTGACCACAATCAGACAGATGATCATGACAACAAGAAAGATAGTGATGCTCACCACAGCAATTGCAGCATGGCATTCCACGTTCAAAAGACGACGAAAACTCTCAATGCTACACACTTTTGGCTCTGCACAGAAAGCATTGGAGCAATTAGTTTTAAAAAAAATGCTAGCAGAGGGTAAAACAACACAGTGCTTAGCAAAGGGTTAAAATACATTTCATTAGGAAAGTTTTCTGAGCAGATGGAGCAGAGCGAGGCGGAACATTGCAGTGCAGGAAACTCTCGCTTGACAGTAAAGCCAACGTGGCACTTAGCAAAACAGTCCAAATGGTTAAATTCTTAGTTCATATTTTTTTTTTGTTTAACTTTCAGTGTTTGATATACAGTCAGCCAAGTGATCAAATGGAAGGCCAAGAAAGAACTGATGGGAACTGAGGTGTCTGGCGATGACGGTGGAGGATGCTGTCGAGGTGGCGAAGGACAGGGAAGAATGTAAAAACTGCGTTAGCCTACCCGATGTGCAGTCCTGCACGGGAAGGACTAAGGTCTAAGCCTGCAGCGGTTCCCAAACCGTGGTCCGCGGGCCAAAAGTGGCCCGCCAATCCTTTGAATGTGGCCCGCGACAGTCACTCACAAATTTTGAAAAAAAAAATTAAATTACCTTGTTTTCTTGATTTTCGATTTAAGTTAAGTTCTTTTTTTCTATTATTTTGTTTTAATCTTAGTTCACTTTTCGTCAAGCTCTATGCAGCGTATTTACACTTCCGTTGAAAAAGACGTGTGTTTTCATTCTTGATTATTGACAATTTCATTTTAATATTTTAAATTTAAACTTTAAATAGGCCTAAAATATGTTAAGTTTGGGTTAAAAAGGATGAGTTCAAATTTAAGTGACAGGATGAAACGAAAACTTGAGGAAAGCTCGAACCTCTTTTGTCGGGAATTTAATGACGATTGGAAAGATAGGTATTATGTTTGTTCTTGGACGTAGTGGAAAACCAACCTGACGATATGATAGCATTCTGGCGTATACTGCCAGCAAATGAATTCGAACATTTGCGGTCGTTTGCTCAACGTTACATATGCCGTTTTGGGAGCACGTACAGATGTGAACAATCATTTTCAGCGATGAAACTTATAAAAAACAAAAATCGAGCGCGCCTCACTGACTCAAATTTGAATGTATTGATGATACTTGCCACTACGAACCTACAACCAGACATTGATAAACTAGCTTCTAATCTGCAGTCACATAAATCTCACTAAAACTGATTCATCTTCAATAAATACTTTTGAAAAATTAAAATAATAAATATTCAGAATTAAAATGAATGCATTGCTGGAACTTCTGCATTTAAAATTTAATTAACACAAATTTGAGATTTGATTTCAATTTTACCGATATTATCAATTTTGCATTTTGAAATTTAACAATGTTCAAACGATATCTTCAATTATTGCCTTAACATTGATCTGATAAGAAAGTATCTGAGTTACCCTTGCACCAAGCAGTATGCATCTTATTATACTTCCGCTGAAAAACGTGTTTTATCCTGCATTGTTGTAAATTGGCACTGACAATATGCCAAAAACATGTTCCATTGAACCATTCGATGTCAGATGATACCAAATGCTGCGCATGGGGAAACTTACGACGCTTCCCCAGAGACCACTATTTGCTGGCGCTCCAGCGCACGCATTCGTCCACAATGAAAGCAACTGAGGACGGCTCCTTAGATCTCTGTGGCCCGCCATGATATTTTAAAAGTAAGACTTTGCCCTCCATCAAAAGAGCTTGGGAACCACTGGTCTAAGGTAAGGTTTGATATACAACTTTAACAATCATGAGAAACTTAGTTATTTCAAGTGCTTACGCATACCTGGCTGCCCATCTGAAGGTACCAGTCCATCTTTGGTCATCCAATGCAGCAACGAATCGTTAAGATACAGCTGGTCAGTAGTATTGACCTTGTCCAGCAGGAAGTGACCGACCTGGACAAAGTCATCATTCCCAACATACTGTATGATGTTCACTGCAGTGCCCGTCCGTTCGGTACCAGAGAACGTGACCAGACCAGAGGCACCATTGAAATTCAGGTTCTTCAAGATGTGCATGAACTTACTAAAATAAGACCACAAGCAAACAGACTTACTTGAAGCAGCAGCCTAGAAATGATTATTAAACTTAAGATCATTGTAGCATAATATGATTACCCGATCATGATAAGGATATATACAGAATATACGTGTTTATGTATTTATGTATTAAAACACTTACAAAGCAACCTGAATTAACTCATCAAAACACTGCGTACATGACTAAGTGATAAAGCAAAGTAAAGTAACAAAAGTTAACACAAAGTCATATAACGTTAGGCACTAAAAATAACACGAGACGGTCTTCTCCAAGGTCATTGATTCTCCTTGAGCTGAATCACAGAACGGATAGCACCTATAGGGAACTCATGTAAAATCAGTTGCGGGTTCGAATCTACCTCAAGCCGCCGCGTAAAGACCCTGGGCAAGTCCTTCACTCGCAATTGCCTATGCGCTTCGGCGTGAAACTCCGATTCAGCGTCCCGTGCTGTAGTCGGGAGCGCCTCTGAGTAGGAATCTGGAAGGGGCGCTATAACAAGTGTTCAAACATACATACATATACATAGAGTTCACAAAGAAAAAAATCAAGGCCAGAATCAAAGAATTCACTCTCAATTTAACAAAATAAAACAGTTACTTGACAGTTTTGTCTGTGTGAAGCGATTCAAGCGCTGAAGGATCTTCTGAGAGTAGTTGGTGTAGTCCCAGAGCAAAGACGAAGACAGCATCATAAGCATAACTGGCAAAGTCACTTGGAGGCCAGGGCTAGAGTCAAACAAACAGACAAGAACACTTACTACCATGTTTAGCACTTGTAAGATTCCTTAAAAGGTGCTATATAAATGGCCAGATAAATATAGACACAATGTCATATGTTTAGGTTTCAAGACACATAATATAATTATGATATTTATTTAATAATTGACAACAAAAGCCAAAATCTCAAACTTACTAACCGAAACTTATTGCACAGATCAGTGTGTTATCACTTAGCAGTATATTATTAATTATCTTCCACCTGCAATTAGCTTGTTACGCATTATTATTATCAATATTATTACTTCGATGCTTTACAATTACCATTGCGTAACTGTTGTCCCATTGTGCGTTTGCAAATGGCGTAATAAAGACCATACTTACTTACTTACTTATGTTAAACTATTATTCCCTGTCTTCTTTAGTTAACTGCCTTTGAGGTAAGTTCATATTTTCATTGTCGACATTCTTCTCGTTGTCCAGCCATCTCCTTTAGCCTGCTGTAACCCTCCTTTATCATCCCGTTCATTAACATAATTCTTGGTCTTCCTCTTGGCTTTCCCCTGCCATTCTTTCCTCGATTATAGTTCTTAGGAGAGAATCTCCCTTCATCATAAGACAAACCACTTTCTCTAGCGTCGTCTGATTGTGTCTATTAGGGATTTTTTCTCTATCCTTAGCCATATCCACATCTCGAAGGCCTCTAGTCTTTTCATATCCTCTCCTCTCTCCATTTTCAGATCCCTATAGTACTATCAATATAGTAGTAGCCTTGTGCCATCAGTTCGTGGAACCCTAGCGACCGTCCTGACCAGCTTCCTCCAATCCTCCCTGCTTCGTACTGCGTCCCTTAGTTGTGCAAGGCTCATCGCTGTCCTCTTATGTATCTCCTCCATCCAGCGAGTTCATCGGCCGACCCCTGCTCCTCCTCCCCTCCCCACACGCCAGCATCATCTCCTTCTCCAATCCCTCTGCTCTCATTACGTGTCCAAAAGTACTTTAATTTCTGTCTGATGGCCCTTTGTTGCAGTGTCAAGTCTTCTCTTAATTGCCCTATCTCCTGGATGACAGATGCATTTGTTGTCTTTTCTGTCCACGATATCCCCAACAATCTTCTCCATATCCACAATTCGCATGCATCAATCTTATCTTCTGTCGCTTTTGTCTTTGTCCACGTCTCGCATCCGTATAACACTATCGGGAAAATCATTGATTTCACCAACCCTGCTTTTGTCTCCATACTCACATGCCTGTCTCTCCATATCTTTCCCATTCCCTGCATTGCTGATTTCGCTAGTATTATTCTGCGTCTCACCTCTGTCTCACATCTACCCTCTCTTTCGATCATTGAGCCCAGAAACGAAAAACTCGTTACGACCTGTATTTCCTCTCCATCTATCTCGAATGTTTCCCACTCTGCCGTTGTCATGATCTTGGTTTTCTTGATATTGAAGTATAACCCAGCCTTCTCGCTTTCCCTCCTCAATCTCTTTATTAGTTCTGCGAGGTCTTCCTTTCTCCCAGCCAGAAGCGTTCAATAAAGTACTATGATATAATAGATTTGACCATTCATTTTTTCAAATTCTAACTTCCTTTCTCCCAGCCAGAAGCGATCAATACAGTACTATGATATAATAGATTTGACCATTCATTTTTTCAAATTCTAACTCAATTTTCATCTAATTCCTTTCTCTCATAGAAGGTATGACCAATCACAATGGTTACATTTGGTGTCTGCTGGCACGGTTCTAATCTTTAGTCTGTTGGTCAATTATTTTATTATATTATTTTCACTAATTTCAACAGCATTTCCAGAGTATTTTTAGTCTTTGCATTTTCAATTTCTTCGCAATATTTTTCATGTTTTATTATAAATGCCCCATTGAACGCTCTACTGGAATTTAAATGCAGTGATCCCATGCATGTTGGCTACATTTTGTAGCTACCATCGACTAACGCTTGGCACAATATAATACACTGAATATAGGACATTTGAAGTAGCCCCCGACAGCGCTGTGTTATGACTATCTAGTAAGTAAGTAAGTACGTGCTTTATTGAACCGCCTGCAAACTAGAGAGTGACATGGGGAATTTCCCCGCGGGGAAACCGCGGTAACCGCGGTAAACCCCGCGGTAATGGGGACAACATTTGCGGTAATACCGCGGTAATGGGGACAACAATTGCGGCCATACCGCGGTAATGGGGACAACAATTGCGGCAATACCGCGGTAATGGGGAATGAACCGGCGATAAAACAGCGGTAATGGCAACTCTTGTAGTTTAATAGTTTATACAGCATATAGTCTATAATTATATTTATCCATACAGTAATTTATTTACATCTACTTACTTACTTAAAATTCCAGTTTCATTCGCTTTTTGACGCTACTTGTTCGTATCATCGATATCTATGTTTAGGTCTAAATATAGATATCATTGGATCATATCAATGGTGAACTACTTCCTGTCTACGGAATGGTTTTTAAATAAATTGTTGAAACAACAAAAAGCGACCGAATTTTGTTTTAAAAGTAATTGCAGTTAAACTTAAAGTTATATTTGACCGTTTTATTAGCGTGTCTGTAATTTGCGAACGTGAATTATTTAGCTGGCTGAAATTGCACGTTAAATCAGTCAGCGCTCATAGCCTACCTTGAACCCAAAGGTCGACCAATTGATAACTGCGATGCCAGAATTCACTTCTTCTCACAAGACTGTATCTTCAGTTGACAAGTAAGTTTAGATGCACTTTAGCAGTTAGTGTGGTGTGCGCCAAAGATAATACGGTAAGAATAAAAATTTAATAGACTAGAACTTTGAAACAGCATTTTATTTCTGGAAAATAGCATTGCGTTTGACTAACAAACAAGAAGTGACCGAATATCTTAAAGTAATATTGCAGTTAAAGTAAAGGTGATATTTAGCCCTTTTACGAGCTTGTCTATGCTGATGAATTAATTTCTAACATAGTAGTAACATGTGATTTTAAGAGATACAAGTACAATCCCAAATCAGTCCAGGTGAAGTTGAGAACTTTTGAAGGAGATTTTTTCTTGAAGCTTACTAGTCAGAAATAGTAAGGGCGTGGTTAATGCAAACTGTCGATAAAATAATAGGTTTTTGCATAACGTTTTATTAATGCAATCAGCAATACAAATAGCTTTGTAAGCTAAAATTGGTGTTTTTTAATTTTAATGGGTGAAAACTTTTTGCGGGGAATGTGATGCTGTCCCTCTGGGGGATGGGGTGGGAGCGAGGGGGAGAAAGCCTGCGGGGATGGGGGTGGGGATGGGGACAAAACTTGCTAGGGGATGGGGCGGGGATGGGAAGACTTACCTTTTGCGGGGCGGGGATGGGGACAAGATTGTCTCCCACGTCACTCTACTGCAAAGCGCACTGCGGGAACATCAGATAGAGTATTGAATCACATATCACATAGGCCTAAATCAAATATATCATAAAATACAATAAACCAGTCATCTAAGGATATATGAGATAAAGGTAATAGTAAAAAAATCAACAATAAAATCAATTAAATAACAGAACCAGGCAACATCATCGAAAGAAAGTCCGCAACAGTATGCTGAACAAAGTGAAAGACAACAATATAATGGGCAACAACTACAAAAAATTTAATTTTACAGAGGATTAAACTGCTGGCAAAAATCATTAGTATTATAACAAACCCTCGCAACATTTCTTTAGTATTTCGCTGCCATTTTCTCAAATTTAGCTAATATTCCATCTTTGCACAATACTCTTAAACTCTTTTACAATATTGCCCTAATAGCTTGAAAAAATGATATTACTTACCCTCAGCGTATCCATCTTGTCACTGTAGTTATCAAACCACGTCTTGACAGTTATATTTCCAACAATCTTGGACTCCATTGGTCCCAGAAATGAGACCACAAAGAGCAAGTGTGACTGAAGGACTGCTTGCATGTCCTCGACAGAGCAAGGCACCTTTCCTGCTTCATTCACCTCCCACCAATGTTTAGCGAACCATCCCGGCAGAAACCAAACGTAACCATTGCGAGCCGTCATACCCTAGAAATACAAAAACTGAGCACTATATTGTGACATTGTCTATAATTCTCAAGCAAATGCCGTAAAATAGATTCGCTTTGCACATTCGATTTGAACTTAAAGAATAAAAATAAATCATGCATAAAAAATATATACATATCTCACTAGATCGAGACAAGAGCATATATATACTCTGGGACCACACTGACTACCAGGCTTGCACAAGGAGGATCTTGAGCGTAACTCTAATCCATCATTGGCTGAATGCAAGTGTGAAGTGTCTGGCACAAAACTTGGTCCATGCGAGCATATTGACAAGTTGGCCATGATTCATTTGGGTTCATTCACAGCTGAGAATTGATTGAAGTAGTCATTATATATATTTTTCTATTATATACATATAATGTATATATTTATATATTGCATTATCTTCTTGCAATATATATATATATATATATATATATATTGCATTTTCTTCTTGCAATGATCATCAAGGGTATAGGCTAGATAACATAAGGGAAATGTCGAATAGGAATAGTCCTAAGGAGAAATATCAGGGGCTCAAGTCTGCAAGTAAAAAATGTACCTACACAGAAGTATGCAGATCGCTGTGATCAACATTATTATTAGATAATGCCTATGGGTAATGCAATTCAGTAGCTTTGATTAGAAAATTTAGAATTGTAAATCAATCAAGTTTTTCCTAATAAAAATCACCTGATTTAAATAACCATTTAATTTCTTCTTAATAAAAGTCAGTTGCAAGTTTAAATAAGTACGGTCAATATCAAATGGTGTAATTATGAATTACAAATTTTGCCAAACCATTGGCTTCTATACACTACTAATAAATTATATACTATCAGGTAAATATATAGAAATGGCAATGACCCTGTTGACTGAATAATACTATTGCAGTGCAAATGGCAGTTTATTCTGGAGTAGTTGAACTGTAGGTCAGAATATTTTTATCTTAATCCCATATAGTTGACTTTAACTGCATTTACACTATGGGGTAAACAGATTTACTACAGTAGTTTTAATTTCTCACAGGAAACATTTATTATAACTATGCAGTCTGTGCAGTTAAATCTGATTTTCATTTGCCTTGCCCTTACTTTTGAAAAACGGGCAACAACTGGCAATAACCGGTTATTGCCACTGTCCTGGCAAAAATAGGTTTTTGCCGGCATTAACCCAACCCTGGCAGTGTGTTTCATCACTCCGACGTTCAATCATTCAAAAAGGAGAGGGCACAATTTCAATCTTCTGGCAAGCATAGCATGTGGAACGTCTAAGCTGCTTGCCAATTCTTTTAGAGCTTAATGTTGTCCATCTGGTCCTGGACATTTGTCATCTCTTAAATTTGATCATTTCTTTTTAAAATCTTCTTGAGTTCTCTCAAAACTATCAATATCAAGAACAGCACCTATAGAATGCCTCTTAAATGTAGGGGAATTCCTTTGCTTTCATCCTCAAATACTATCTAGAAACAACTTAGAGGTTTTCTGCCACTTTCGTATCATCCTGTGTCATTGTGTCATCTTCTTTACAAAGCTGCATTATTTGTGTTCACACAGTTTGCTTGTTCTAACATACCCATAAAAGGCACTGATAGTCTCTTTAAGGCTGTTACCAGTTTCAGAGTTTCCTTTTGTACAGAATTATATATTTTACAAGTCTTATACTGAGATATATGGACGCATTGTAGAATGGCTAAAGTTGAATATATATATGTTACAGTGAATGTGTATTATCAGGGAATGTGTATATAACCTGAACTTTTTAGGTTATATGTATATTCCTGATTCACTCGGGGAATGTATACATTCCCTGAAAAAACCAGGGTATATACATATACCCTGAAATTTTCGAGTGATTTCTATACACTTACCATGACTACAATAACACATTAAGTCAGACTTCTATACACATACCCTGAAAATGTCAGGGTATGTGTAACATTTACTGTTACATTTCACACTGTGTGATAGGCATCTGCCAAACCGGCAGATTACCTTAACCGCCACATCTTAACCGCGGTTCACAGAGCAATTTCTTCATCTTTGGAGACGTCAGCATCCAGCAGAAGCTCGTTTTCTCTGAGTTTATATTTGTTTCTGATTTGGTTCTGTTGCCACTTCACCTGATGCTGGAGAGTTGTCTATACGGTCGAAGTATAATCTGCATGATGTCAACTACTGAGTTGATAGGCAACTTCAGCCGCAAGCTTTGTACACAACGGACGAAGAGCACAGTATTTGGTCAGATGATTTTGGTATACCATGATCCATTTGTGATGTCCACTAGGCATGGACTGCATATCAATCAGGTCCACTTGTCCACGTGAGCCATAGTCCGTCATCACTCGTTATGTTGGCATACTTGACAGCCAATACATAAAACAAACAGATGTACATGCTTCAAAGTTCTTGTGAAATGTAACAGTAGATGTTACACATACCCTGAAATTTTCAGGGTATGTGTATAGCAGGGGTGGCCAACCTTTTTTGGCCTACGGGCCACTATGATTGTTCGTAAGCACACGGCGGGCCCCAAAATGTTTGTCCTCACAGCCTCGAAAGAAATACAAATTGTCCCTATACACAGTAATTAACCACATGAGTGAACGCTTGAATCCGCACTTCCCGCGTTGCAAGGCTGCCGCGCCCACCTTTATTAACTGTGTGCACTTAATAGACATTTTTCATGTTTATTTCATATTTTACAATAGTTATGTATAAAAACAGGTAAGACTAGCCTACATTTGGTCACTAGAACTGACAACACTAAACTTTTAGTGTTTATAAATCATTATTATGCAATATTTTAGTAGTCGGACAAGTAAGTAGGTGCAAAATGAGACCCAAAAAATTATTTAGAGAGGGCCGTGCGGGCCGCCAATCAGCAGCCCGCGGGCCGCATTTGGCCCGCGGGCCGCGGGTTGCCATCCCTGGTGTATAGAAATCTGGCTTAATGGGTTATTGTATAGCTTTTCAGGGTAAGTGTATAGAAATCACTCGAAAATTTTGCCGCTTTTACAGCAATTTATATAGTGGCAACTATCGACAATCCAGATAGGGTATATGTATATACCCTGTTTTTTTTAGGGAATGTATACATTCCCGAGTGAATCAGGGAATATACATTATAACCTAAAAATTTCAGGGTATATACACATTCCCTGATAATACACATTCACTGTAACATATATGTCTGAGACCGAGAAGCCCAAACGCTGTCAATCACCCCGATACTACGAGCTCCGACTGAAGCGCTGCCTACAGGCCCCCTTATAAGCATTGTCGAATCGCCCAAAGACACAGGATCTATGTTAGTTGAAGTCCCGATTTGAAGGTAGAAAACTAGAATTGGAAGATGCGAGTTTGCAAATTGCATTAATGAAGTTCTAGTTGGTCCTGATGCGTCCATCTCTAATCTAATCGAGCTGTGCCCAACGCCTGCTGTCTGAAGAGGAAAATCCATGATCGAGATGATAATCATGGAACGGAATTCTCAAGGAGATCGAACGTCATAAAACTCAATTTGTCCCGATGAAATAGTAAGATAAAGAAACGACTGTGTTTTGAGCTGTCACTGTCGAAAGCATCGAACATGCCCATTATGTGAATTGAGCTGTCGCTATCTGAATTGTCGATAGTTGCCACTATATAAATTGCCGTAAAAGCGTTGTACTTCTGTTCGTCTCAAAGTAGATGGGAATTCAAAAATATTCGGCGATTTCCGTCGTTAAGTCTGTTGGAGATCTACGAAGGAATCGATACGTCTGTGTGTCGATACGTCAAGGAACAACACCATCTCTAGTCGTGGAAAACCCCACGCCGTTATTTGTGTCATCTTCCTGTGCAGGACGGCAAAAAGCCATCGTCATCACTTTCCGCTGTCCTATCAGCAGGGAAAGCCTTCGAGTGACTACGTTGCCCTCTCTGCGTCCCTTGGAAATTCCCTGGCCGCCTACTAGCTATCATCCACATAACCCGCCTCCCGTAACTATTATCGTCAATTTCCGTCGTTAAGTCTGTTGGAGATCTTTTGATAATACCCGGCATTGAATGAGGAAGAGAGTCGTGTTAAATAGCATCTCTACATCCTCTTTTGGAATCGCATACGTCTCAGTTAAATAAATGTAAGGTTAACCATTGATTGTAATAACTGTAGTTAATCGTTAGTTCTGCTAGCTATTGTGTAATCATTGCTTCTTGTCTATAAGAAATATCAAAAGGCATGTCTCATTCATCTATCCGTGCGCTAGATAAATGTAGAGAAGAAGAGGAAGATGCAGAGCTTCAAGAAGTGAGCGAGCGTATAGCTTCACCACATGAACGCCCACAGTCTGCCATAGAATTGCTTTTGAAGTTTTGAATAAGATCGAAGGAAGTTTGGTAAGCATGACAAGACAACAACAAGATTTAATCCAAAGACAGACTTCTTCTGACCACCTCCTAACTAACATGGCAAGTGCAAGGTCCGATTTGCCGGGGGGGTCGGGGGGGTTGGACCCCCTTGCTTCTTCCTATTGACCCCCTTGCTTCTAGCCTCTGACCGACCCCCGGGGGGTCGGCTTGACCCCCTCACATTCATTACCCACAGTCCTACACCAAACGACTCCATATTGACCAATGGGCCTGACCCAGTTTCTACCTTCCTCTCTCCTACTCTCTCTGATAGCCCATGCACCGATACATATATATATATATATACATATATATCAATATATAATGGTCACCTTTGTCTTTAATACGCTACTAATGTTTCTTCTCTCCACTCGACCACTCTCCTCCTCCTCTGTCTCTCTGTCTTGCAGTTTGATATATGTGTGTCACATCAAAGCACCATCTGCTTTTGGATTCGGGGCCTAAGCAAGAAGAAAGTTATCTTTCAACAGGAGTTCTATACCGGTTACAGTTTCAGGCCCAGTGGATCAGGTTTCCATGAGGTATGCTTCAGGCGAGGACCCCGAGTATAACAGCCGGTGTCCACGCTTCAAGCCTCCCACGCTGTATGCAGACGCTCTGCTGACCTTTCCCCTTTCCCTAGGCCAGGACAGTGGCGCTGAGAACGACCACTGAGTCATAAGTCGTGGCATATCAGCCTGAACGTTGTCTATTCGTAATTCCAGTTTTATGCGTAGGCCTATTTGTTGTTTATAAAACTGTTTGCGCATCGCTTGCCTTAATCGAAAATTAAGCGACAGAAACTGAACGGAGCTAGGTTTAAGAAATTGTCGGAGAAACGAGGAGCACTGCAACAAGTTCCATGGTAGCTGTTATTGCTCAGCAATTTCAGATGAACAAGACATTGAATCCAGTCATGCCACAGCAGTTTCATTAGCCAGAGGCTAGAGCTTCTATTAATTTTGCTGAAGTTCTAAAAGACTTTGCAGATATATCAAGGATAGAAAAGTTTTGAGTCTGGTAAGAGCCACATAAAATTATTCATATCATCGAATAATGTTCAATATAGGGTCTAGCGTTTGACTAAGTCTGTGTTTCGCTAAAATTCGAAATTTCTATTCGGAGCGCTTGCCGTTATTTGCCACCGGCGCCAAAATACCTAGCCACGCCACTAATCAAATCACTTGCATTGGAATTAACTGTCTCAGACAAGTGATAATGACTTGCTAATCCAGTGCTTCCCAACCTGAGTTTCGCGGCACCAAAGGGCCCCGTGAACCTGCTCAAGGTTGGATGTCAGAAAGGTAGAACCGTAATATTTGTGCAGCTTTTTATGTGAAAAAGTTTTAAAATTTATCACTACTATAGCATAGGCCCATACTTATTTTTAATACAAGAAAATTTTCTTATCAGTAAAATAAAGAACTAACTTGAAGAAAAATAGTTGAAATTAAGGTCAAAGGTGCCGCTATCTGCCGTACGTTAGTAAAGGTGCATGCATGCTCTGAAAAAGGTTGCAATGGAATTACTGCCCAAACTAATCTATCAGTAGGGGCCTCGGCTACTTTATAAAATATATCTCACTCTGTTACGTTGGCCACTGCAGTACGGCGCCCTGTTATATGGCGCCCCGTTCGGGCCATCTGGTAATTGTAGGCTACTGCAGAAAGAACTTTGAGCAGAATTAGCAGATTAAAAAAATAGAAAATAATTAAAAAATTACTTCCGATCAAACATCACAAATGAACGCCAATTTCAAACAGTATTTTATAAGATATAGTATATACTACTAGTGGTCTACTACACTAACTATTGCGCATAATGCCATTATTTCATATATATATATATATATATATATATATATATATAGGCCTACTATCATTTAAAAGTTAATTACAATTTTTACCCTGGAACGTGACGCCCCTCAAAAACAACCCTTGCCTTCACATAAGCAATCCTGGATCCGCCACTGTTCCCGACCCCCCTGCTTCTTTTTTGACAAATCGGACCCTGGGCAAGTGTACAACATGAATTGGTCCAACGACAGACTTCTTCTGACCATCTCTTAACTAACATAGCACAACAGCAAAATGAATTGGTCCACAGACAGATGTCTTCTGAGAAGCTAGTGACTACTATGGCTGAAAGCATGTCTACCATGTTGACTAGAATAGAGAATGTAGAGGGATCCCTTCATGGATCCGATCTTGTGACCCAGACCAGATTGTTATAATAGAATGACAGTCACTGTTTCAAAAACAGTAGCGGTCTTCAATCTCACAAGTACGTCTAATATGGAAAGCACAATCGTAAGCCAAAATACTGAATGAAGAGAAGGTAGTTTGAATCCTAAAAGGAGCATTCATTTGAGCCAGCTTTCTCGTGCAAATTATAGACAGATGGAAAGACGTAAGGACTCTCTGCGTTGGTCATCACTCGAGGAGAGTGGAAGAATTCGAACTGCACAGACCGAAGTTATGAACCCTAATTTCCCACTCACTCTGGTGAGTCCTATTCAAACCTTCGGATTAGCACCCAATAGGAGGATTTTCGGACCCGTTCGTTGTAGTGACGATTGGGAACTGAGGTCAGCCGCGCATGGAAACCCTGCTGACGAGGTGGAACCGGGGCGGAATTGGAGAACGACGTCGAGATGGGGGAATTCTCAGCCCTGAACGACGCAAACTGTATAAGGAGAATGGCAAGAAGGAAGCCAGTGTAGATTAGAACCTGGACACTCGATATAAAGGGAGACGGCTGGAATAACATCAGACACCACGCTGGCGAGGACCAGACCACACACCTTGCCTTATCTGCTTTGATCACTTTGTTCACCTCATTTCTTATGGCTTTATATTTCTCATAGTACATTTTAATATCTGTTTGCTTGAATAATATCTGTTTGCTTTACGAACATTTTCGTAGTCTGTGCGTTTGATTTTATGTTTGTTCAGATTTGTGCATGTATGTTTTGTTTCTGCCTTTGGGCGTAATAAAGTACTGATTATTCTGACCGTAGGCTATATAGAAAAATAATCGGCTACTATACACATTAATAACGCTCAGGGTTCTGCACTACAATATTTATACATGGAGAAAAAAACATAGCATTTACTTATATGATCGATACCAAATATTTGGCAACGCTGTGTCCGATTTGATATACAGTTAAGAAAATGCATCAAAACAAAAATGACTTACCAAGAGTGCTAAAAATACGATTCCTACAATGTTTTCTAACTTTTCTAATAGTGAGGGCTGTTAGCAAGATGAAGGGGACCGGTTGGACAAAAGCACCAAACTTTTTGTGTACTTAGGTTTGGTCAAATGGTAATGGTTTTGGTAGGATCCACGCGATCCGACCACGGGGTCACCCTCAAAAATGCATTTTAACCAAGATGGCGGCCAATAATGGCGCCAACACAGAAAACAGAATATCAGGTCATAGGTAAGCTACAAAAACTTCGTTTGCTTTTGTAGCTTACTGTTTTCTGTGTTGGCGCCATTATTGGTCGCCATCTTGGTTAAAATGCATTTTGAGGGTGACTGGTCGGATCGCGTGGATCCTACCAAAAACTATTACCATATGACCAAACCTAAGTACACAGAAAGTTTGGTGCTTTTGTCCAGCCGGTCCCCATCCGCTTAAATTTTCGGTCTAACAGCCCTCACTATAAGACTGAAATGGCCAGACCTATGACGTCACACCATAGAGCTTTATTGCTGCACGGTATTTATGTTTTGTTATTTAGTTGTTTGGCTATGATTTAGCCCTAACATTGTTACTTAAGTTGAATTTTCTATAACTATATGATCATAAAAATCGTCTTGCCATCAGCAAAATGTAATGTGGAAAAGGGGCAGCCCTGCAATAGAGGATTATTTTATCCTGTTGACGGCATCAGCAGATTAACATTTTTCTTAATGACTGATTGTTAATTAATTGTGCTGTTGTTGATTCAATAAACGGCTGATTGATTGAATAAGTTGATGAGCTTTATGGTGTCTTTTGAAATGTGACTTTTATTCTTACATGTTCCTGCCTATGGTATGCACAAGGCCTCTGCTTCCAAATACAATCCCTTTATGCTTTTCCAGCATTCATTATTGTTTTTGTTTTCCAGTGCTTTTCCCATTGGGGATCCCTGTACACTTTAGCCAGCAACTGTAATAGTTTCTCGTAGTTCACGTCATTACTTGTTGAACTTCTGTAGACGTTACCACCACCAATCTTGCACATATATCCAATTTAATTCTACTCCATACTGAACCTTCAAAATCATCATGCTCCAGCTCCAACCAAGGCATTGAAATCAATGATTTATGTATGTGAAGCATTACTTAGAACTTCCTTCCACACCTTTCTCCCTTTTCTGTAATTGCTAAGTGTTTCAAATGGAACTCAGCAGCAGTCATGTCTTCTGAGTTCCAGGTTTCAGTAAGCCCCATTATTCCTAAGTTGCTTTGCAATACCAGATGTTTAACTTCGGTCAGCTTATTAAAGAAAAGCCAAGCATTTGTGTAGTAGCAGTTTACTTCAAATCTATTTTTTCATATTATTATTATTATTATAAATAAATTTGTAACGTGCGCATGGTCACACTGAAATGTGAATCTGAGGCGCGGATAGTTAGCCACCAGGAGAAGATGCAGTTAGATATCCAAGTGCTTGAAAGCCAAGGAGAAATAGTGAGTTTTGAGCCGCTTTTTGAAGGAAGGAAGTGAATTTGAGCTACAAAGTCTACAGTCTGCGATTACATTCCTGGGGGGTAGAGGCATGGAATGCACACGAGCCCATAACTGGTAATTTAATAACATATAATTTATCTAGTCCTGTATTCCCTCCATTTGTTTGATAATTTGTTACTAATTTTCTTCTTTCTGCCCAGTGCCGTTATTGATTGCTTACCAGTTACCACACACTTCCATCTCGTTACCAATTTGTTTTCATAGATTACCTCGACCAATATATGATGTTAAACATTATCAGGGCCGGATTCAGACTTCCGGGGGCCCTAAGCCAAGAAGACATCTGGGGCCCTAACCAAACATGGGCGTCCGGAGGGGAGCAGGGAGCATTTGCGCCCCCGGATTTTGCAAATATTTAAGAAATTACTTATCATCTTGGTTGTTAACAATAACATAACATAACAAGGGTTTTAAGTGGTTCAGAAGACGTTTAGTCTGTGTTAGAGCCACTGCAATTAACCTGGAACATGATTAATAGCCCAATTTTCCTAGCTTATTCTTAAAAGCTGTGATAGTGTCCACTGAGACAGTACTATCATCCAAACTATTCCACAAATCTACAACTTTTGCACTGAAGCATTTCTGCCCTAATGTCCCTTTTGGTTTCTTAAATAATTTATACCTATGTCCCCGAGTTGCCTTGTTTGGTGCTTATTCAAAAAACTTCTCCTTCTGTACTGCTTCCTTTCCAGTAATAATCTTGTAGGCTTCAATTAGGTCTCCTCTGCTCCTCCTTCTCTCCAACGTTGTTAGTCCACACCTTTTCAACCTTTCTTCATATCCCAAATCCTTGTAGCCCGAATCATTTTTGTAGCTCTTCTTTGCACCTTCTCCAGCTTTTCCATGTCCTGTTTCAGGTAAGGACTCCACACCTGGATGCAGTATTCCAACTGTGGCCTAAGTGATTTGGTGCTTATTCAGTAACCAGTGATTTGTATAGCCTCAATATTGTATCCTTATCTCGGGTGACTATTGTCCTTCTTATCATGCCTAAAGTAGAGTTAGCCTTTTTTGATGCTTCAGCACATTGCCTTTTGAGGGTTTTGCGCTCTTGTGCATAATCACTCCCAAGTCCCTTTCTTCCTCACTCACTTTCAACACCATACCCCCCATTTCATATGAAAACTCGCTGTTTCTCTTCCCCATATGCATCACTGAGCACTTTTCCACATTAAAGAGCATCTGCCAGTCCTGTGACCATCTGAACATTCTTCTTAGATCTTCCCGTAGTATCTCCGCTTCTTTTTCATTTCCCACTGCTCTACATAGTTTGGTATCATCTGCAAATTTAGAAATTTTAGATAAAATCCCATCATCTATGTCATTAATAAAAAGTACGAACAGCAATGGCCCAAGCACTGATCCTTGTGGCACTCCACTTAGCACTGTCGTCCAGCTAGAATGTTTGTCACCTATGCCCACCTTTTGTCTTCTTCCTGATAGCCAGCTTTGAATCCATGCTAGTACCTGCCCTCTAATCCCACATGCTTGCAACTTCTTGGCCAGTCTTTTATGAGGTACTTTGTCAAATGCCTTGGCAAAATCTAAGTAAATTACATCTACAGGCTTTCCCTCATCTATCCTCTCATAGACTTCCTCAAAGAATTCCAAAAGATTTGTCAAACACGAGCGACCTCTAGTAAATCCGTGTTGACTGCCCTTAATAATATTATGCTCATTCAAGTGTTCCACTATATTATCCTTAACAATTCTCTCCATGACCTTACACACAACACTGGTTAAACTGACTGGTCTGTAGTTACATGGTTCACTTCTATTTCCTTTTTTAAACAATGGCACTACAAGAGCATCTCTCCATTCCTGTGGTACATCTCCAGTCTGTATCGATTTATTAAATGAATGGCTATGATTTTTGACAGTTTTATTTTTTATCCAAACTAGTCAAGATAACCTGAAAAATGTAAAATATACGAAAAAACATTGAAACTTTTAACAGTTTTATGTTTGAAATAAACGTTCAGAAATAGGCCTAGCTGAAAACGGATCCCAGAACGCTAACAACTGGCTCCATATCATTGTCAAATGCTTCCAAAAGCATTGGCGGTTTTTGGGTTCCGCGCCAGACCATAATCACGGGAGCGAGTACTGAAGGCGACGTGATAGGTTTCTTTCGGCACCCTCGTTAGTCCCTGTCCGTATAATAGGTCCTTGTCCCTGTCCCAACAATTCAGAACTTTGACCCCTGAAAAGAATACTTTGCCCCCCCCCCCCCCTATAAAAATTCCTGTGGACTCCCATCATTACCGGTATGTTCCGTTGCACTAAATTTAGGTAATTTCAGAATTTTCACCCCCTTGCGCCCGGTCACCGTGTCAACAATGTGTCAATATGGTCGAAACAGAGTGGGAAATATTAGAGTTTCGCTTTGAGCCTTTGATGTCTGCCGTCGGTCGCTAGGGGCCCATGTACTGTACACACTACTAGGGTCAGTATCAAGTAAGTAGTAACTACAACTTACTGACACTAAATTATTTAAAATCATGCAAAATTAGGAATTTGCTACAAAAAATTCATTTAATTTCTCCAGATTTGGGGGCCCAAAATCTTGTGGGGCTCTAAGCCATCTTAGCCATGGCTTATTTGGCTTATGCCTTAATCCGGCACTGAACATTATATTGGTCAAGGTCCATTATAACAAAACATACTCTAATGCCAACCTGCCCTGCATTTACAATAACAATAATACTGATGATGATGATGATGATGATGATGATGATGATGATGATGATGATGATGATGATGATGATGATGATGATAACAATAATAGTTTAGTCACAGCAGCTGATTTTTGGTCTGACCGGATTTTTATCATTGGCAGAGAGCAGTCTTGATCAGCCAGGTCCATTAGAGACCAGTACACAACTACTATAGCGTGTAGCTCTTAGGTGGACCAATTCCTTGTGGGTAATTTGGTAGGATTCAGGCCTATAAATTTCAGCACAGTTAGCCTACAGAACTCTGCTGTCATTAGATTAGGCTACTTATACATCACAAGATTTTTATACCAGTTCTTCTGAACTTATTAATTGCACTTTGGTATACATATTTAAGTGGCACAGGGCAAAATATCAGATCATCCTGTGGACCTCTCACGTTACCTTTAGGCTTAAGTGAAACAATTATGAAGTTTGTGGTTTTTATTATTATTATTCGTAGATTATTTCTTGTCCTTAGTGGGGTAAAGTCGTAGTTTACGTTGCTAAATTATTTGATATTGTCACTTTAAAATAGAAGCTGGATTGATGAAAAAAAGTGCTTCCCTAAATGGAAGTGGGATTGATGAAAACATTCCTGTGTTCAAAATTGAAGTTGGATTGATCGAAATAATTTTTTCCATAAATAGAAGCTGGATGGATGAAATTAAGTTTTCCATTCAATAGAAGCTGGATTGATGAAAATAATTGTTTCCGTAATAAGAAGCTGGATCCATGAGAATATATCTTTGCTTACATAAAAGTTTTATTGATGAGAAATATTTCTTTCGTCAAATAGAAGTTGGATTGATAAAAGTCATTTTTTCCAATTAAATGGAAGTTGGATTGATGAAATGGAAGCTGGATTGATGATAGTTAACATGCACATAGGTAAACTGCTTACTTACCAACGTCATGTACGGTTGTGAAGACATTAGAATAATTTAGCAACGTATACTACGACTTTACCCCTTAGCTTAAAGAAAGAACTCTCCACTTTCAACTTGCACTGAATCCAATAAGCTTACAGTTCGAATTCCAATTTGTGCTTATGTCTATAAGCAAAAATTGAAATTCGAACTATATATATACGCTTGTAATATACCAACGTCCAACGGGTTGTAAAATTATGGAGAAAACGCATAAAACTGCCGCTTACCGTTGATACGGCAAAGGGGCTGATCCCATCAGAGTGAACTGATGCTATCCTGAATCCAAATGGCGCTCCGCCAGTCATATGTATCATCAGCAGCTGACAAATGCGAGAAGACGACTTCGTCACCCTTCCTTCCGTCATGTTGTTTCGTTTTCTACGGAATCTTTTGCTCAATTATCGAAAGAGTCTCAGATGGAGTCAACCGTGCTGAGACGAAAGCAACTGACCTACAGACAGGACAAGTAGACCGACCGTGACTGCTAATAGTCCTCAGAACCGCCGCCATACGCCGCCAGTCAGTCGCTAAGCTAGTAGTCTACTTCTTTTATTTGAATCGCGATATCCAGTTTTCGATTCACAAACACACCAGCAGCAGAACAGAAGCAATACTTGCTCTAAAAAAGGTGCGAGTCACCGTGCAACACACTAACAGTCTAACAAAATCAGAGCACCAGTTCTTTACTTACTTCCTGCCTCCAAGGTGTCTTTTACGCTGCGTGGCGTCAAGCCATCTTTTTTTTAATCGAAAATGGTGCCTGGTTGAATATTACGTTGGTATCAACGTCTAATACCAGTCCACTAAGCTGGTTCCCGCGTTAGTCAGTCTCTAACTCATCAAGTCAGTCAGTAATTCCTTAGTTCTCCGACTCCGTGGAGTAGGCCCTAACTGCTAGTGTATTAACATGCACTACAGTTTTGCCAATGCCTAGACGTAGCCTACGCTTGCAGGTTAGTGTAGACTGCGGCGCAGTATAGCTGAATACGCTGATTACGCATAGGCCTGCCTGACCCTAATCTCGACCCTCTGCCTATCGATTCTGTTTTTACTAAACGCCTGTCAATAAGCTGGTTCCCGCGACTTCGCTTTTTTGGGCGCTGTAGAAATTTCGAGATTACGATTAAAGATCTAGGCCTACTATTTAAGTTTGTATAGGCGGCCTAAGCCTGCCGCCTACATAATAAATTTATGTGGCTGGTTGAACATACGTTGGTATCAACGTTTACGATCAATCGACTAAGTCGTTATAAGTCAGTTTATATATATAAATCTTTGTAATGAATCTTTGTAATGAATGAATTGAATGAATGAATGAAACATAATAAAATGGATGCTTACTCTGTTCACTGAGAGTTGCTGTTGTGACTACTCCTGTGTCTGTCGGCTCAAGACTAATACGAACTCCACATAGTTTATAGGATGCCAAGTGCGTGAATAGGCAGAAGGTCGTGTGTCGGTGCCTCCTGCTCTGGGAGGCACCGCGTTCTACAGCGATGGATACTGCCTTTACGACTGCTGCAAGCCTCAGCCAGCCGGGTATCTAGTAGTCTCGTGTTCTGCATAGGAATTCTATAAATAACTGCCAGGAAATGCGCCTTGACGCAGGTGATGCGGCGGCGGCGGTGGCCTGCAGCCTGCAACAGACCGGCCTCAAAAGCTAACGGCGATCCCATCATCCCACTCTTCACTACTATTGCTTATTTCAAGATTAATATTGCGAAATGCACGCAATGCATCCATCTTCCGCGCACCAGCAAATACCTTACAGGCTGTGCAGGAACTATGGATAGCGGCAGTAGTTCAGCAGTGCACATAATTATAGGCCTGCATGTAGGCCTCTTATAATGATCAGCAATGAAATTGCTATCCTGTTCTGCTGGTCTGTCGATTTGCAAACCGCATAGCACATAAAAAATTGCGTTAAAATAATGGTAATCGTAAACTCCAAATTTCTAGAGCGCTACTCTAACGCTATCATAGCTAAGCGCAAAGCACGACCTCATTCATAGGCGCTGAATAGGCCTACAGTGGTGGGCAAAAGTTTGGAATCACTAGCCAATTTTGCTATTCTTTGACTCACTATGTTCAACATAAGGTAGGCCTAGTAGTGTACCGGTAAACATATGCAAGTCAAATAAATGTTTTCTGATTGTTTGGTTACCATTTTGTAACTTTTTTCTTTTAATTAACATGATAATAATTATTTTATCGCGTGGTAGATATGGTGATATGAAAAACTCCAAAACAAACACGTCACAGGCTTCTTCTGTGTAGACAATAGTACACACACAATGTGTTGAAATGTTGGACAGGGAGATGGTTGAACTGTAACACGCTGGCACGAAGATCAGAAGGACGCGGGTTCGATGCCCGTTAACCCCATAAGGTTGACTCAGCCTTGAACTCCACAGGGGAACGACTGTAAAATGAGCAGTATTGATGGGCGCATTGCAGGCTGTCATACAGTTAAAATCGTCTCCTGTTAAACTTGTTATCATCTTTTACTATTACATGTACATTGTTTCCCGAAACTATCGAAGATGGGGGCAGGGCATATTTTAAGGAATTGTCAGTGGTGGGACAAAAACCTGGTGAGAGTAAAAAAAAGTCGCGCGTGAGCGCGAAAAAATTTTTTTGCCCGTTTTTCATAATTTTACACAAAAAAGAAACTATTGGCTAATGAAAAGTATAAATTTCTTCACTTAGACTAAAGCAGTATCAACATTCACTGAAATTTACAGATACTGATATTCTTCAGTAGTTCTTTTCTTCAGACTATAGACAGTAGCAATAGTAGCATTATGTGCGTCGACTTTTCATGTGTTTAAAACGATAACCTTATGGTATTTCTCAATGTCATTTACATGTATAGCAGGTCTATCCTTATTAAGCAATTGGTTTTTGTGTGTTAAAATGTATAGAAGGCAGTCATAAATAGGCTACCCTCAGAGGCTAAATTTAAGATCTGCCGGTCCGTGACACTGAGGGTTAATTCCTGCCGGTCCGTGACACTGAAAAGTTTGGGAAGCACTGATCATCTAGTTGACAATGCACAACCGGTATCACACCCTTCATGAAGTCCATGTAGATGTGGAATATGTGAAACCGAACACTGACACACACAATCTGTAAATTTGCTTAAAGTTCACCAGGGAACAGCTGTCCGTTGAACCAATGGAGTTCTTTCTATTATCATTTCGTGGCATGGCTAAGCCTTTTTAGTATGCCTTTGAATGTAGCCATCATTATAATATGGTCTTGCTCTAACAACAAACGCTCAGCTGGATAATTAATTGTGCAGCAATAAGCATCTGCACACGGATTGATGGAAGTTGTGAGCACGGTTGTTTGTAACAAGAGAATGAATAACAGCCTGGCGTGGTAACTTAAGGCAGCTTCACATTCTCCGTAGACTCAGTTACAAGTGGCAACTTCAAGATCAGTAAAGCACATTCTACTTAACTTCCAAACAAATATTTTAAAATTACAATTAATATTAATACCTCACAAAATGAGTGGTGGGACAGTGGTGGGACACAAATCAGTGGTGGGACAAATCCGAGCAGTGGTGGGACATTTGTCCCACCACTTAAACAGTTAAAATATGCCCTGAGATGGGGGCAGGCATATGCGCCGATTCTGCAAGGGCCGTGAGTGCCCAGCATCACCACAAATAGGCCATGCGACGCCCAAATATACCTGGGCACCAGCAATCCGTCAGCAACAAGTGATTTTAAGAGATTATTTGCCATTGGCATTACTTATCTATAAAAATATAACGTCTTTGTTATATTTTAATCTCATAGCGTCTGTTCAAGAAGTAGGCCTATCTCATGGCGTAGGCCTACAGTGTCATATGGTCAGAACACTGTAGTCAAATGCCGCGCCTACGTCAAAAAGAGTCAGTAAAGTTTCAGGGCAGGTTTTGAAGAGATTTGGCGCATGCTACAGATCGCTATCACTGTCCCAGTCACAAGCGCTGAAAGCGAACGATTGTTTTCTGTAGGCATCGAAGACTCATAAATGCATCATGACCTCAATATTTTCCGATATTTATTGCCGTGTGCACTGTGCAGCGGCGTCAATTTAGTTCCTGAGTAGGCCTAATGAAACGTATCAAAGCATACCTGCGATCCACGTTGTCGCACGATAGATTGCGCAACATTTCCCTAGGCTATAGCGATTGAAAGGGAGTTGTCGGACGTATCAGCTGTGAACTGGGCAAAGGTAATTTTCAAATTCAGCGATGGTGACAGAAAACTGTTGGAATGTCGATTTTATTCATGGGTCCAAACGACCTACCGTAATTTCCGTAAAACTTCTAATAAACGTGCCATGCATAGGCCTACAAGCACGTTAAAGATCAAATAGGCACTGTGACCTTGTCCATGATTATCAAGTGAGTAGGCCTAATATATTTACCTCACTGCGTGAGATAGGCCTAGTTGATTATTTCGTTGCCGTTGGTCATTGTTTCTTTGGCTTATTATTGTATTGTATTGTATTGTGTTGTATTGTATAGTATTTGATCATTTATAAAGCGCTTCTCATAGGCATGAGCCTTTCAGAAGCGCTCCCAGTGCGAGGTAGGCTACTCCGAGAGAAAAAGAAGGTTTTAAGGCGAGAAAAAGAGGTAGAGATGCTACCAGAGAGGATTGTAGAGCTGAGAGAAGGAGGAGGAACCTATGCAGGGAAAGGATCTGGATTGAGCCATTGTGGTCCTAACACGGGGAACGAAAAGGTCAAGCCGGTCAGAGGACCTGAGAGGACGCAATGACGTGACAGAGAGGGGACGGAGAATTTGGTGACCTAGATCTTTTGGAGCAAGATCCAGTTGAGATTTGAGCACGAGAATGAGAACTTTGAATTGGATTTGGATGCGCACAGAGAGAGAGGTAGCCAGTGAAGTTGATCAGTCATAAATGTAGAGATGTGAGAGAAGCGAAGAAGGCGACCAATAAGTCTGGCAGCGGCATTCAGTACAGACTGTAGAGGAGATAGACGAACCTTGGGTAAGCCAACAAGAACAGAATTGCAATAGTCAATTCTAGAACAGACGAAAGCATGGACAATTGAGGTGAAGGTAGAGGATGAAACAGATCTGCGAATAGCCCTGAGACGCCTAAGTTGGAAGTATGAAGTAAGCTTGTTCAGTGAAGGTTACAGAGCTCTCTATAGGGTGACACCAAAGTCACGGACACTAGATAAGAATGTGACATGCGGAAACTTTTCAGAGAGTAAGGCATAGTCGAGTTTGAGCAGTAGCTGTGGTGTGTCAAACCAAATGAGTTGGGTCTTGGAGGAATTTAAAGAAAGGCGATTAGAGGACATCTTGGGAAAGATCGTCAATATGACTAGCAAGAAGGAGTTGAGCAGAAGGGGGCTCATGGACATATGCCTGAAGTAAATATGAAGTAAAATATGAAGTAAGCATTGGCAGAGATTTCCCATTTTTTTGTTTGGGGGCTGAGCCGCGTTTTTGTGGGGGCGGGCTAAGCACCTCTAGCCCTCTGCTGGCGCTGCCACGGGTCATGGTGATTTTAGTTGACTTTAGGCCTATGTGTTTGAAATTAGTCTGAGTGATGAAGCATTTTTACTCTGCAAATCTGACGCTATATTTGTTTCTTATAGACTACAACTGTAAGAATCCAGCATTTTTGGTAACCCGTTTGCAGTAGATAGCCCAATTGAATGGAAGGGTTTATAAAAACCAGGCCTTGTCCTAGTTCTGATGGATGTTGAACCCGCCAATGATCTTGCAGAGAAATAGGTCACGTAGGGCTTATGTGCTCTGTTTTTGGTGACGTGGTGTCTTCTTCTTCTTGGTAGATGCCTGATGGCGGGTGACAATTTTGGGTTGTGGTTTCTTGTAACCTAGATATAGGCATTTGTGTTTAATGCGATACGAGGTATATGCCAGTTTGTGGATCTTGTCCGCAAGACTGAGGTGGTATCGTTGACAATAATTGCTATAGCGCCCAGATTAGGCAGTTTGAGTGAGTAGAACTGAGCTTCCCTCCCGCCTGTTTAAGAATTGCAAATGGCCGCCCTTAAGTAAGCACCGCATGAGCACAATAACTCTTCTAAATCCTTTTATGATTGAATAGAATGACACGGGGTTTGATTTATGTTGCTATTGGCCGCAGCCAGTCAGTTTGTTAAGTTAATTCTGATTTGGGTTTACTTGATTGAAATTAATCATATTTGTAACAGATCGATACTGCAAATCGCAGTTCTGAATTGCTGTACATCGCTGTTGATTTAATCTGTCTTTAAATAAAGGCACTGGCTACGGAACCGTCCGGACGGTGCCGTAATTTCTTTTCTACGGAACCGTCCGCAAATAATCTATGGGCGATTGCACATATCTATGGCGTGAAAGCGAGCGTAGTAGTTAAGGGATTAACGAAACTAACCCTAACCCTGACCCTAACCGACCCTCACGACGCCTAATTTGACACTAAACGACCACACGAATACTAACCTGGCCCTAACCGACCCTCAAGTTGTCGGCCATATAAAAATTCGACGGGAAGACAACAAGTTCACGTGACAGGCTTTTGCCAATATTTATTTCAACCGGATGTACACGCCATAGATATGTGCAATCGCCCATAGATTATTCGCGGACGGTTCCGTAGAAAAGAAATAACGGCACCGTCCGGACGGTTCCGTAGCCAGTGCGTTAAATAAAACCTCAGTTATTGGCTAGTCCGACTGTAGTAATGTCTGATTTCATGTCTGATGAGGAAGAAGATGGAAATGCAAGGGGCATAGCTAAGGGGATAGGCAGTGTAGTCCTCCCCGGTAGTAGCAATTTAAGTTCAATGCAAAGGTTGACAGCTAGGAATCAGTCACTGGAGGCAGAGCTGTTGCAGCTAAGGTCCTTGGTGGATAGTATGGAGCCTGGTAAGCACCTGGGTTACCCTGGATCTCCTCAAAAGGCTGGGTCCCCAATTCAGAAGAACCCTGATTTTCGCTAGAGGAGCGGGTTGACTTCCATCCGAAGTCCGCAGGCACATGTCCTGTCACCTTACACTCCGGCGCATCCCTGGTACAGTTGAGGAGTAGTGGTGAAGACCTGGATAACCCCGGGGGTGACCTTGGTGCCGGCCCTGTCACTAGGGAGGGCTCTATCTTTATACATAGACCAGATTCCGGTGTAGAGTTAGCAAACTTTGTTCCTGCAGCTTCAGTAGATGAATTAAATGGCGCCTATGCTCTGTTATCTCTGCAGGGGCAAAGACCTCCTGAGGTAGTGCTAGAAGAATCTAAAGGGGGTACCCAACACAACTTCAAAGAGTTTGATCAGCGTATTAGTTTTAATTCAACTCGAATCAGTTGGAGACTGTCATATATAGTTAGCTTATTTATCCATTCCATTCCATTGCTGATAGGCCTCTCTCTTTTGTTAAGATTACGGTGACGTCTTCGCATATGTCACCATCTCTGAAGGTTCCAGTCAGTTCATCGGGACTCGTCTCCTTGAAACACTGAAGTAAGAAAAACACGACCAATAAACATTAGTTGAACAGTTCAGATGTGCGCATAATAATGTTTACACGCGGGATCCCTATGGGATTAGTCATATATGATGACTGAGTATGAGTGGGAGGAAATAGGGACGGCAGATACCAGATACAAATGAAAAGTGGAGGGTTAAACTTAAGAGTGAGGGGCTCAAGGTGAGTCGATGGTGTGTAGGGTAGGGCCTAGTGTTGCCCAGCTTCTCCAGAGGGTCCAACGACTTTCGAGCATATGATGTCTAATTTTATATTAAGAATTGACACATTTTGCAACAACTATGAATGTACAATTTTGATATATTGCAGAACCATATAGGCCTACAGTAAATTAGTAAAAGGTTTTTTACTTTTTTAGCAGATTTGTTGCAAGTATTAACATTAATTTTGTTGTGCAATGTTTGCACATAGTTCTATTAACTGACTTCATGGTCAATATTATTAATAGACCAATGTGATAGCTTAAAATTAGGGTTAAACCATTTATGTTGCTAAATTATTTAACTAGAAAACATGTTGCTAAATTATTAACTGCATGTTAGGGCCTATAGGGCCTATCAGAAAACTTTCGACAGTTCTGGTGCTTTTAAAGTGGATAAATAGGCCTATGTCCATCATAACTGTCATCAATCCAACTTCTATTTACGCAAAAAAATATTTTCATCTGTCCAACTTCTATGCCAAATTATTTTCATCTAGGCCTATCCAACTTTTATGCCAAACATTAGTAATCGTCGTTTTAGCGTTCTTTATTATGTAGCCTACGCATTAGGCCTATATCATATCGTTTAATCGTTTTAGGCTATATATAGGCTACATGGCATTTTAATGCCAATGTCCATGACAGGCCTAACTGTCATCAATCCAACTTCTATTTAGGCCTACGCAAGTATTATTTTATCAATCCAACTTCTAGTTTCACAAGAAATTATTTTATCAAACCAGCTTCGATTTACGGGATTGAAACCATCATATTAGGCCTAATTTAGCAAAGTAAACAACGGGATTGAAAACACGGTATTAATTTAGCAACGAAAACTACGGTTTAACCAAAATGAGCATCTCATAGGCCTACAGTTTGTTAATTGATTTTGACTTTTTGAGCTGTCAGAGGCTGGACGTTGCATATCCTGCTTAGTGAGTTGTTTTACAGATATTTTACTAAATCCTACATTGGAGACCACTTAATGCATAATAACGTCAAACGCAAAATTTCGTAAATATAGGCCTAGCCTACATTTGGTTAAACTTGTAATCGTAATCGTTATTATCAAGAATTTGTGGAACGTCTGCAGCGCAATACTTCAGATGTCAGAAAGATACGGGGTGATTGACAGAGCCCAGCTTACCCTGCTGGCCCTTTTCGACGTCAGTGCTGCATTCGACACTGTAGACCAGGGGTGGGCAACTGGCGGCCCGCGGGCCGGATCCGGCCCCCGGGGACCTTTAAACCGGCCCTCGGCATGTCTTTTATATTAGCACTGTACCTGGCACTTTGGGGACCTTTTATCCGGCCCTAGTTTGGGACCTTTAATCCGGCCCTACACAAGTGAATTTCTGTAAATAGACCGACATTAAAACATCTGTTTCTTATTTATTAAAAATCCGGCCTCTAGTTTATAGCCAACTAGTTTACTGCTCACTCATCAATATAATCTACTTTCTGCATGAAACAAGACCACAAGTGGGTAGGTTCACTACTTTAGAAACTATCTATCTGAACTTTTAAAAGGAAGTTGCTACTCTGGGGAAATCAAATATCAAAAGGCAATAATACTGTGCATTTTCCATATTTACTGATTCTGCAAATATCAAGAAGTGCACAGAACAAATAACTGCATTGAAAGTACAGTTCCAGTCCCGGTTTGCTGATTTACTGCTCATGAACTAGACTTAAATTGTTTGAATCTCCCTTTTCTATCTATGCCAATTCAGCACCAAACTCCTTGCAAATGGAATTGATTGAACTCCAATGCAACTGTGAGTTGGAAAGGAAATTTCGTGAGGTACCTCTGATTCAGTCCTAAAAACTGCACAATTCTCAGGATTCTAACCCTTCACTTAAATTTTCATAGCCTAAACTGGTTGCTCTGTTTCCATGCACGGTGCACCTATATTTGTGAACAGTTCTTCTCAAAGATGACGATAACAAAGTGAAAAAAACAGATGCAGACTAACAGATGACAATCTCTCCAATGAATTTCTAATTGCCACTTCGAACATTAAAGCAAACATTGCAGATTTGTATCGTGAGAAGAAGTGCCAGATCTCACATTAAATATAGCACACCAACAAATGGATACTGTGTGCAGACAAACAGCTTTATGTATGTTTAAAACTGAATTAAAAAAATTCGTTTTTTATTTTTAGTGTAGGACTAATGTATTAGAATAATTAGATATTCGTCATAAAAATTATCTTCATTTGCTTTATTCTGTAACATTTAGTTTGAATAAAATTAATAGCGTTTCATTTTCTAGTACAAATGAATCTGCAAAAATTAGCTCGCGATTGGCATACGGCCCCTGAGCTGTCCTTAAAACCTTAAAGTGGCCCTCTGTTAAAAGAAGTTGCCCATGCCTGCTGTAGACCATGATATCTTGTTAGAGCGGTTGCATGAATGTATCTTTTGGTCTAACTGGTAATTTTTATGAATGGGTAGCCTCTTTTCTCCATGAACGTTCCCTCTGTGTTGTCCATGGCTCCACTAGGTCCATATGGGTCCCTGCGCAATGTGGTCTGCCCCAGGGCTCGGTCCTTGGGCCCATCCTATATATATTATCTACACATCAGGTGTTGCTCAACTTTTGAAGGCGCATGCGGTTTTAGGTCAGCTATATGCTGACGACGTGCAAGCGTACACTCACTGCCTACCATCCAACGCAATCTCTGCAGTTCGGGTCATGAGCGGGACTACGGATGCTCTAGAAGCGTGGATGTCGTCTAATCGACTGCGCTTGAACCCGTCCAAGACTAAATTCATCTGGTTAGGCACTCGGAAACAGGTTGCTAAACTTGACTTTACTACTCTTACGTCTGAATTCCCTCATTATGCCTTTTCAACCACGGTTCGTGACCTCGGCGTCCAACTGGACCAAGAGCTCACTTTTACTCCACATCTTCATCGTCTTGCTCGGGACTGCTATTACCAGCTGCGCCAGCTTCGTACTGTTGCTCGCTTACGTCTGCTGCCAAACTTACTCTAGTGCATTCCTTCATCACAGCTCGTCCTTCATCACAGCTCGTCACAGCTCATCGCTCTACTTTGGCCTCCCATCTAGCCGCATAGCATGCTTGGACCGTGTCTTGCGCTCTGCAGCGCGACTCATTGGGCAAATTCCAAAGTATGGACACGTCTCCAGCTACATGCTGGAGGTCCTCCACTGGCTCCCTATCTGCCAGCGCATCGAGTACAGGGTAGCTGCCTTGGTTTTGCGATGTCTCCAGGGCCTCGCCCCAACTTACCTCCGTGAGCTCTGCTGTTTGATTTCGGTTGCCCCAGGGCGTCGCCTCCTACGCTCCGCAGAAAAAGGAGTTCTTATGGTTCCTTTTGCTCGTACTGCAACAATGCAGAACCGAGCTTTTTCTGTGGCAGGCCCAGTGATCTGGAATGGTCTTCCTCTAGAGCTGCGCCTACACCCTGGGAGTCTGCCTGAAACTGTCCTTACTAAACTCAAAAGTGTTCTTTTTGGGCGCGTTGGAGTCGGGAGCGCCTCTGAGTAGTTTCCTTGAAGAGGCGCTATATAAATTCCCGAATGAATGAATGAATGAATGAATGATATTATAGGCCTAAGTGTCCATGTTCGCGTTTTTTTATAGCGACCGTAGACTATGTATGGCACCGACCCTGCTCACTTTTCAATTAATTGATCCTTCGCCACCGCTCGCCCGTTTAAATGGACCGTATGGACGCCACGCCCTTTAGGGTCCCCGTGCAAGGATCGTACGTGCTATAGGCTGCTAGCCCGAGATTTTAATCTCTGACACCAGCAAGGGGAAGCGAACCGCGATCCGCATGCTCTCACAGAGGCGCATGAAACGCAGCCTACTCTCTTACAAATATAATTATGCGATTTGTATGAGGTTAACAGTCACAAGTGGTCGACAGATTTTAGTAGTACCTAGGCCCTATAATTTTTCGTATCTAATAATAATCATAATAATAATAATAATAATAATAATAATAATAATAATAATAATAATAATAATAATAATAATAATTTTTTCTTTATTGAAGCGCCTGACAAACGCACTGCGCTGTACATTTAGGCTACGTGTTATGCAATTGCAACAATTCACAAGAACACAAAATTACAGAAGACGTAAATCTTAACTACTAACAGAACAGACAGCCTGCAATACACGGCGCTAATAGCAGCCTACAAAGCAAGTCCGCCCTACGGGACTCGAACTCGGTACCTCTCGCTCTCCAATGCGATATCGGGCATTATGACTTAATGTTACAGTGGAGTTATGAAGTGGGCCTAAGTAGCCTAAAGTCAATGAATTATAATAGTTATCGCAAATTCAAAACTTTCAAAGCGCCACTGGAAAGCCAAGCGTAGCGCATCAGCTTATTCACGAGCTTATTGAAGTCAGATAGGTTTTCAAATGGTTGCCTAGTCAAAAGGAGATCTGAGTCCGGTTTCCAGAGGTCCAGATCAAAGGAGGAGGAGGCAGAGCAGCTGCTATTAAGGCGGGTGTTGTTTAGGTCGAAAAGAACTGGAAGTCAGAGTAGTCATTTTTTAAAGGTGAGAGTTTAGTTTTGAGTGGAAAGCCTGGTTGCGATAGATAGAAGAGCCTGAGGCGGATGATGGAGGGCGGGTGGCAATAATGATGGAGGAACCGAAAATATGAGGAATCCGGGAGGGAGATCATTCCAGAGTCGTGATGTAGTGCTGATATAGCTCGGTTGGAGATTGAGATGAGTAGTGAACGGGGGTGGGGGTGGGGAGTGTCGAGAAAGACTGTGAGATAGGAGGATGGTCGGGTGGAGTGGGTTGCCTCGATGAACGGTGGATGGTGGAGCTCGCGGAGATAGCCTACTTGGGTTGGGAATGTTGTATGTGTTGTAGGTTAGTGATGACTTTGAAATGGATTCGCTCTGGGATTTTAGCCAATGATGTGAGGATGGGAGTGATACGATGATGTTTAGGCGTTCTAGCATGGGCCAGTGAATTTTGAGGAGCAATTTGATAATACTTTTGTCATCGTAATTGTTTTATACAGTTAACTTAATTCTTTACTTAGGCCTAATGGATAAATGGAAATAACTTCACCACGTGTAAAAGCTTACTTCACATAAGAGTCCGTACTCAACCGAGACTTGTAAGTAAGTAAGTAAGTAAGTAAGTATATTCTTTAATAAAACCAATTGCATATCCGCACTCTGGCGTACATACATCTTAACAACAATCAACAGTTAATGTTAATACGAGTACAACATTCTAACAATAAACGTCTTTCGCTGTAAATACATGCATATACACACATAAAAAATATATACTTGAATGCATACATACATACATACATACATACATAACACATACATACATACACACATACATGCATACAGTGCCATACACACGTACATACACACACATATATAAATGCATACCAATATGCATCCATACATATATAGATGTACAAGCATATATGTATATACACACATACTATTGTATTGTATTTAGGGTTGTTAAAATCGGTTTTTATCGCAATCCGAATTTCGGTTTTAGAAATCCGATTTTAAACCGAATTTCGTTTTTTATTGGCCTTCATAGAAAATTTAATATATTATTATATAACGTTAGTTATTTTATATATTAGGTACCGTAACATACGTTAATAAACACCTTCTTATCTGCCGGCTATATTCGATGAAAACAATCGTAAGCACTAAAGAAATGCATGAATTAATTCTTTCTGGCATTTCTTGAAATTTTCACTACGAAAATTATTTTTTTTGTAAATTCGAATTTCGTTTTGTCAATTATAAAAACCGAATTTCGTTTTCAAAACCGAAATTCGGATTTCCGAATTTCGTTTAACATCCCTAATTGTATTGTATTTGAACACTTGTTATAGCGCCCCTTCCAGATTCCTATTCAGAGGCGCTCCCGACTACTGCGCGGATGCTGAATCGGAGTTTCACGCCGAAGCGCATGAGCAATTGCGAGTGAAGGACTTGCCCAGGGTCCCTACGCGGCGGCTTTTTGAGGTGGATTCGAACCCGCAACCCTCCAGCTACAAGGCACCGAACATACCCCTACACCACCGCGCCCCAGTTGTATTGTGTTGTATTGTATTGTATTGTATTGTACTCCACGTTTATATTGTGACCGAGCCTCCCGCAGTAAAGATACGATAAATTAATCTCTGATAAACCAACCGACCCGGAATCGAACCCGGGCCGCCGGCGTGGGTAACGGGCTACCAACCCTAACATGTACATGTATGTACATACATACATACAAATATATACATGCATACATGCATACATCCATCCATCCATAAGTACAGGCATACACAAATCCACACATATATATATATATACATACCAGTATACATCCATACATATAGTACATGCGTACATGCATATTCACACATCATAAACAAATATATACATGCATGCATACGTACATACATACATACATGCATAGATCCATCCTTCTATGCATGTGCATACATACATACATAAAAGCATACATGCATACATGCATACACTTATACATAAATATGTTGTATTACTGCTTAACGACACTTTTTCATATCGAAGATGATCAGTGTCGGAGGCAGAAAGCAACCTCGTACTCCACGTTTATATTGCGACCGAGCCACCCGCAGTAAAGATCCGAGAAATTAATCTCTGATAAACCGACCGACCGGGAAGCGAACCCGGGGCGCCGGCGCGGCGAGCGGGCACCAACCCACTCGGCCACTCAGGATCTCTATACATAAATATGAATATACATCCATATATGTACATGAACATGCATACATGCATGTACACACATACCTACAAGTACATACATACATACACACATACATATATATCCATCCATCAATACATACGTGCATGCATACTTACATACATATATACATACATACATATATATATACATACATACATACATCCCTACACATATATATACATACAAATATACATCCATACATATATACATGTACATGCATGCATGCAAATTCATACATGAATACATACATGCATGCATACATACATCCTTACATACATACATACATACATACATACATACATACATACATACATACATACATACATACATACATACATACGTACATGCATACATCCATCCCACCATATTCATCCCTGCATATACGTACATACATATATACATACATACATACATATGTACATACATATATACATTCATACATACATGCATACATACATACATACATACATACATACATACATACATACATACATACATACATACATACTTATCACAGACGTCACAAGAGCTTCATTTCAAGCATTAGAACAATTACTGTGGTGTCGAATACTTAGGTTACAACAAAGGATTTTTTTTTCATACATTGAATCTAACATTGTATCATGATTCAAACATTTTCCGTAAATGCACGCACTCTGTCCAACCTAAACTTGGAGCATTCATTTCGACTTTCTATTAAAATGGTATAAAATCCACCTGTGTTATCGGCGGGGTCTATTAGACCCCAGGTGTGCTAAATGTGTTGGCCCGGAAAGTGTACATCATAGGGTTAACATGTCAGTTTTCTTATCTAACCTATTTCCGGTCAGCCGCGTCTATCTTTAATAGCGCCTTTTCTCATTATCCTTAAACACTATACTGTAACAGCCCATAATATGTGTGAACATGTCGAGAGCGACGGCTTTCCATTGAGTGTAGCTAAGTTGTTGAATTATTTTTAAAAAAATTGTAGGATCGCTTCCGGAAGATGTAAATGTAATTATGTAAATCTTCGAAAAATTCTCAGCGCTCAGAAAAGCCACGTCAGGGAGACCAGATTAAGCACCGGCGCTATATCAAATAAAGTCCACAATAGCCAAACTCCTCTGTTCGTTCCGGTGCCAGGTCAAAATCAGAGGAGGTCAAGCCAAGATGTCGATAGGCTCATTTGAATACTTATGGTGTTGAGTATCATCGGGTCAAATTTGGTAGTATTCGATAAAAGTAAGCTGGTAAAATATAGGCCTACCCGACTTTCTGGTATAGGTCCTATGTAGGCCAAATGATACTAGGGCCTATCATTGGTGCCGTATAAGTGAACATTGGCGCTGCATAAATAGGTTTTGGTGTCTAGTGTGGGCAGGTTCCGTGGTATGATTGGCTACAGTGGCTATAGGTTTTCATGGGGTCCCACATGGGCCTCTATTTGGTCCTGTAATGCCTGTAGCCTTGCGTTCTTACGGTCTTACCAATATTGATCCTCATGCATGGACTCATGTGTATGCCATTCGCCACCTAGGCCTCATGCCTAAATAGAGGTCTTAGGTCACAGTCATAAAATTGCGTAATATTTCGTTATCATATTACAGGTAAATGACCGTAAATCAACCATCAATAACCAGAATAATTACATGGGGATCTTAAATGGCTTGGCGCTCATTCCAACGGGCAGCGGTGGTGCGTGGTGAATATATCACCCTATCAATTCATTGAAGAAAGAGCAGGGTGATGAGGCCAATGAGATACGGTAGGCAATAATTATTATTAGTTATTCCGTTCACTAACTTCACTGTAGGCCTACTACACTGCTGCTGGATAACATGACTAACCTGTGGATCATGACCTAGGTAGGCTATTTAGGCTAGTCAAGTGCTACTACAGCACAATGTGAGTGAGACTCGATGAGTTGTATTGCATGCTTAAAATATCAAATGCTATTGTTTAGTTTTGGTAGGCCAACCACAAACAGCGCTGTCACTCTGCAGCAGTAAGCTTCACCACTTCTTCGGTTGAGTACGGACTCATATAATGTGATGTAAGCTTTGACACGTGGTGAAGCTTAGCGCTGTTTGTGTTCGGCCTAAATAGCCTAAATAGATCCACAGGCAGAGTGATCCAATTAAAAAAAGGACCGGAGCGCCGGCTTCAGGCGCCATGCTAATCTATACATTTTACCGGTACGGCGTTCCAATCATAAAAAAAAGAACCGGAACGGCGTTCCGGTCCCAGCCGATCCCTGTCCACAGGTAAGTCAGGTCCTCCGGCAGCATCAGCACAGTGATCGGCAAAATACTTTTCAAAAGTATTTTGAAAATACAAAATAAAATACTTTTCAAAAGTATTTTGAAAATACAAAATAAAATAGTATTTTGAAAATACCTTTGAGAATAGTTTCTCAAAATACTTGTGAGAAATCAACATTTATTAATTTAATTGCTACTTGCTAGTATGTACATTTACATTGCTTTAGTGTACTGACAACTGACAACTTTTATTTCCAGAAGCACAATGCATATAACAATTAACAACAATTATAACTTGACTATTACATATCAGTGCATTGGCTAGGGAACAGGGAAGACCCAAAAGGGGCACAAGCCCCGCTTAATTAGGGTCACCCCTTTTAACAATAATCATTTATGGCTGGTTAGTCAGTTGAAAGAAAGAAAGGTTCAACTCAATAATGTTCTTAACTAAATAATAACATTGCAATTTACTAATTTACTTGTCTGTAGCTTCTTATGACGTGAAGCATTAAAAAGTTGCAATTGTAATTGGTAACTTCTATTGCTCTGCTCTCTAATGCACAAGGCATCAAGGCACTTTTTTTATAACACATGTTACATTTTCAAAAATATATAACATAATGCAACAATTTTTTGGCAACTCATAAGACTAACAGAAAAACGCTGGAAATTGACAATAATATGGTAACATATTTAGCAAAATATGCAAAAACACAAACTGAAAATGATGCCACTCTTCCCTCACCACTTTGGGCAAAAGTGGCATATACTGCCACTCATGCCCATATGGTGGGGCAAGCTTGACATGGAGACATTGCCAATGGTAGCTAGGCTATCTGAAATGTTGACATGGAGACATTGCCAATGGTAGCTAGGCTATCTGAAATGTTGACATGGAGACATTGCCAGTGGTAGCTAGGCTATCTGAAATATTTATTTGGCAATTAATAGCAGTCACGAAATATGAATGTCGTATTTGCAATCTTAAGTAAGAAAAATTGGTAGTTAACATTTAAATTGCTTGTCGCCGGGCTCAATAGGGGCGCAGCTTACATGGCACCAGTAGGGCCTACTTGTATGTCAAGCATTGAATCCTCGTTTCTTCGGGTGGGTCGCCATAAAGCTCTCTGGAGTATATACAATAGAAGCTGGTGTCATTCTCCGCTCTGGATTTCGATATGGCACTTCTGTTGCTGGTTGTGCTTTTGGTTCTTCTGGTTCTCGTGCTTCTGGTTCTTCGGTTTCTGGTTTTGCTTCTGATTCTTCTGGTAATGGTTCTTCTGCTAATGGCTCTGCTTCTGGTTCCTCAGCTTCTAGATCCTCTGCTTCTGGTTCTTAAACTTCTGACTCGTTTGCTTTTCTACAGCCCCGAGCAAATGTGAAGGACAGCTAGTCGTCTTTGCACGTGCCTTTTTAACGTTTTTTTAAAATAACTTTGATATAATCATTCTCCTGTAGATTAAGCTTCTTCACGATCGGTTTCTCAACATATTGCATCTTATCTTCTAGCATTATTTTTGGAATGTTGGAAGGCGTACTCGTTAGGACGCACGAGCATTCAGCTTTGCGAATAAGGACTGATGTTCAGCACTGACACATTGGCAATTGGAGTCATGATGCTTTGTCGTGTTTGTGCAGCTCAGCAGCGCTAGCAGGTCGGGGAGGAAAATTAAGACTTGTGTCGATATTATATATATCTGATTCGTTTCATCACCATCGAAGACTCTGCAATAAAGGTATATAATTAATTTTAAATTATTTATTTTAAGTTTAAATATAAACATGTCTGGTTATATGCATTAATAGCATGGCAGACAAATTGGAGGCAATGCGGTGAGGATGACTTATATTTGTTAATTATAATAATTAATATTAATTAACTATTTATTTATATGTCTAAGAGATCAGTGACTTACTTAGATACCAGCAGATTCATCTTAATCATGTGCGAGTTCTGCAACGATGATTGTCTCTTTCGGCTCCACTTCATAGGCGCCGATTGCAATACATTAGTCACGTCATAAATTTTTATTTCATGTGACGCAAGCACAACTTGCAGGGTAAGAGACGGTAACATAATATCAGTTTGCAAACAAGATCAAGAATAAATTATGCTCTGATAAGAGTCACCATACTGATACGCCTCGGACTGCATCATGCAAGTAATTATAATTATTCTTAAAAATCGAAAGGTGAGTGTATAGTTACCAGCAGTTTAAGGGTCCTGCATCTGTGAGAGGATGATTCTGTTCATGTCTGTTTTGAGGTAAAGGTGGAATGTCGTGGGGCAAAAACGGAAGCTGGAGTGTACCTCTTTGGCCTCATAGCTATGCCTCGCCTTAGCTATTCTTTCCGTTAAGAAAGAATGAAGATGCGATGTACGATAATGTTTTATTAAAGAGATGCATTTTAAACATTGCAAATAGGACAATATAAACTGTGCCTTACCTTTTCTTTCTATTAGAGAGCACGAGCTGATCACAAATCGCCTTTGAACAACCCAAATTTAATAATAAAAATAATCTTCTTTTAATATTTTCAATTAAGACTTCAGACAAGCCTTTGACAGCGTCTGGCAGGAGGGGCTATGGCAGGTTCTGAGGCACTTTGGAGTGCCTGAGAAACTGGTGAGATTATTGGAGGACCTGTATAGTAAATCGATCAGCGCAGTGAGAGTGGACGGAGAGCTAACAGAATGGTTTAGAACGGCTGTGGGGGTAAGACAGGGATGCGGATTGTCACCAGATCTCTTCAATCTGATACTGGAAGTAGTAATGAGTTTGGCTCTGAATAATGCTGAGGAAGGAATAATTATAGGAGGCAGAAGACTCAATAATCTTAGGTTCGCGGACGATATAGACCTTGTGGCGGAAAGCAAATTACAGCTACAGGAACTGACCAACAAAGTGGATTCCAGTAGCAAAAGACTAGGGCTCAGGATCAACGCCCAAAAGACCAAAACAATGACAGTGGGGAAAGGACAGGAGGCACTGGACATCAGATTGGGAGGAGAGGAGCTGGAGCAAGTAACCGAGTTTGCATATCTAGGAGGGCTTATTACAGAAGACGCCAGATGCACAAAAGACATCAAACGGAGAAGTACTCTAGCGTGTGCAATGTTCGGTAAAATAAATAAGATCTGGAAAGATAAAAGCATATCAACGAGAACAAAGTGAAGTTATACGAAACCTTTGTCATACCGGTACTACTATATGGCTCAGAATGCTGGTGCCTGAGGAGGGAGGACGAGAGGAGACTCTTGACGACGGAAATGAGCTGGCTGAGAAGAATAAAGGGCAGGAGCAAAAGAGATAGGATTAGAAATGAGGTGACTAGAAGAGAGCTAAGACAGACAGATAGGGCCTACAATTGTCGATAGAATAAGGAAGAAAAGGCTAAAGTGGCTGGGTCATGTGATGAGAATGGGCAACGACAGATTACCATCAATGACTTTACACGGATATGTGGAGGGAATTAGTTAAGTGACCTAGTTAAGTGTTGTTAGTTAAGCCAGTTATTCTTATTTTTTTCTGACAATACTATTTGTGTAGACTATACTCAACTGTCATCTATCTGCTAACATGGTACATGGGTATCCCTAACTTAGCTGGACTTCAGTCCCTTTTGGGAACCGATTGTTTCCCTCAAACGTTAACAAGATAATCATGTGATCTGTCTGTTTTAATTTCTACTTATGATCGTTGATTATGATTATTCTGGATCACTACTTGTAAACTATTCTATGGAAACAATAAAAGGATTGATTGATTGATAACTAGGAATAGAGGAAGACAACAAAAGACATGGATGGATAATATACGAGAGGATCTGGAGAGAATGAAGATGAACATTGCAGAATCAAAGGAAAAAATCAAGGATAGAGAACTCTGGAGACGACAAGTTGAGGACTCATCGTTGGCCTTGGCCTGACGGAGGAGAAACAAAGAAGAAGAAGAATATTTTCAAACTGACAAGTGCGCAGACGCAGTATAATATTATTCATAGTACATGTACCGTACGGATGATCATCAGCGAAACCATAAGACGGCAAACCGACGCCGGTCGACGCTGAATCCCCAAATGACCATGATCCCACCCTTTCACACGCTGTGTTAGGGAGGGACGCAACGCCGCTGAAGATGACTGAAACTCTGTCCAGGTTAATGCTCTGTCTTTTCAGTGTGTAAGTGTTCATTTCCGTTTCTTTATTGTTTTTCTTTATATAAGTTAATCAAGCTAACTAAGGCTGTCCCCAGTCACAGCACAGTACTTAGGGCTAGGTCAGCATTAGGAATCGCCCAGCAAGTTGATAAAGAGATTAAATATAAGAAAAAGTAGTTACAATACCAAAATGAAAAAATCGGTAGTTCTCATATATAGCCTAAGCGTAGAAATTCTTAATTGTAAATTTTCTTCTGCAGTTTTATCGCCAGAGTTGTATGGTGTGGGGACTCGGTCTCGAGACGTCGTGAGATAGGTTTTTTGAAGTCTCGGTCTCGAAACCTAATGTCTCGGTCCCGGTCTCGGTCTTGCGGTCATTTCTCGACTTTTGGAAACTGTCTTGAAGCGAATGTTTTGTTCTCTTGTAGAAGCAGTCTCTATAGTTCTCGCGCAAACTGTCTGGTTCTGAACTTCTTCAGCTATAAAATTGTCCTTTGCCGATGTGATAATTAACAAGTCGAAAGTACAAAACACACCGGAAGTTTAGAAAGCGGTCTTTCTGGTTAACACTAACTTACAGATATTGAAAAGAGCAATTTCTACCTTATTTCGATTTCTTATCAGTGCAAAAATCATAAAAATGTGAAGTCTTTGACTTTGACAAACATAAGATATGGCGTGCCGCTTTTTACCGCTCGTATAATTTATCAAGAATCCTGAGTGGCCGAGTGGGTTGGTAGCCCGCTCGCCACGCCGGAGCCCCGGGTTCGATTCCCGGTCGGTCGGTTTATCAGAGATTAATTTCTCGGATCTTTACTGCGGGTGGCTCGGTCGCAATATAAACGTGGAGTACAATACAATACAATACAATACAACACATTACAATACAACTGGGGCGCGGTGGTTTAGGGGTATGTTCGGTGCCTTGCAGCTGGAGGGTTGCGTGTTCGAATCCACCTCAAAGTCGCCGCGTAGGGACCCTGGGCAAGTCCTTCACTCGCAATTGCTCATGCGCTTCGGCGTGAAACTCCGATTCAGCGTCCGCGCAGTAGTCGGGAGCGCCTCTGAATGGGAAATCTGGAAGGGGCATTATAACAAGTGTTCAAATACAATACAATACAATACAATACAAAAATGCCTCTGACACCCAAATGCCCACCACGCCACCTTCACGTGGTACCCCTGTTGGAAACAAAGTGCGTGGTGGACGACCGAGTCCTCGCCGGTATATGCGAGCCCAGAGACAAGGAGTCAGAAGGACGGACGATGAAGGACATCGACGCTCGGAGATGGTGTCTCGCGCAAAACACCGAGAGGAAGGCAACGGGAAACCATCTCTCTAATTTCCCAAGAAACACTTGCAATGACGACAAAAACCCCTTCTGAAAGAAATCATAGAAGGGAGAATGGAAGGGAAAAGAGGGCGGGGAAGACTGAGGCAGATGATGCTGGGGTGGATGGCCGACGGATACAGCGAATTAAAGGAAAAGGCACAGCACAGAGAAGAGTGGCGTCATTGGAAGTTGGTACCTGCCGAAGGGCAGAGAACTTACAGAAGAAGAAGATACCATTTAGATGATCGGCTGGCAGTTGAGAGAAAAATTGTTTCGGGATTTGGGTCCAAGTTGCTTTGATTAAACAATCAAAGCAACTTGGACCCAAATCCCGAAACAATTTTTCTCTCAATCTCAATTCTGTAATCTGTGCTACTCTGTGGACTAAATGCCGAAAAGCCTCAGTGCTGAACTGTCTTGGACCTTGTGTCTCGGTCTCGATCTCGGTCCCCACTGTCTTGGTCTTGGTCTTGAAGTTTTAAGTCTTGCATACAAGTCTGTTTATCGCACGTTAGGTTTTAAATCGCAGAGCATCTAGCACACATTAAACGTCATAGCACAGTCTTCATCCTAGGTTTCATCGAACAGTGTTTCTTTTATTTTTACAGGTTTAATTAAATCCCCCTCTTGGGGCATTGGTAGGCCTGGGCATGTATTATCTATAGCCAGTAATTCTCATATTGGTCAAGATTTCGTTGTTAGATTGGTTGAGTCTATTGACAGGGCGCCATACAATTGCTGATTAGATTTGGATTAGATCTACAGGAGCTCTATTAAGTTTTAGTACCAAGTAAGACATGCGCTACGGCTATGCGCTTAAACGTAATAATATTATGGTTTGTAAACCTGCAAAAATAATTTGAAATAAAAAATTAGCAAGGTATGTATGCACTCAGACGTTGATAACTTGATATACTGGGTTCAGTGAGGCTGAAGTCTTGCCATCTTAATCACTCTCCTGAAGTCACTGGTTTCAGGTTTTCGGATTTTCAGAAGCTAAAGTCATTCGCCGTAAATATCATAGTTGTTCTAGCGTGGTAGCTCACGATTTGATAACAGTAGTGTAATGACGTATGTAGGAGTACCTGGTAGGCGTATGCCTTGGTCTTCGGGTGAGGAGGGTCGATTGTTGCCACCAGTTCTTGCAGTTGCGCGATAGAAGGTAATTCTGGGTTCATCTGCGTCTGTCTTGTTATCCACCCTTCTTTTTGTTCTGGAAACACTTCTGCCAACCCTTGGAATCTTTGAGAAGACTTGTCTCAGTCCCTCGTTCCTGTTTCCGCCGCTTAGAGCAGCGGTCAAGTATCTGCGACTCTCTGATCCAGCGGCGTAGCTGTTGCTGCTGCTGCTGCCTCCCGTGGCTGCTGCTGCTGCATCGCCCTCCAGACCAGACGTCGTCTGCAGATATCGGGCAGCAGCGGCAGCGGCGGCGGCGTATTTAGCTGCTGTTTCATCATGCAAGCCGTCAAGCGACTTGCCTACTCTTGGAATATTATAGACTTGCCTTTCTTCGAAATGGTCTTCGTCTCCATAGGATAGCGGCACCAGAGGCGGCAACGACTCTACCACGTGATTCCGTTTATCCTCGAAAGGTCGCAGCATGGCCAGATAACGATTGAATGCCACGACTTCATCGTTCGACACTAAAACATCATAGAAATTGTCATTAAACTTTCAACAAACAATCATCAGCACCCTCTGGATCATGAGCAGTCCTAAGCATAGTGTTGCTGCTGTACCAAACTTGTTTCCTGTTATGTGATAATTGATGCAGAAGACCGGCCAATTTTCAAAACAGTCTGAAAGGCTTTAGCCTGTACTGCGGTTTAGACAGTGGCCTTACATTAAGACTTTCGACCTCTTGAAGAACCAAATTGTTGCATTTGTGAGATTATTTTACACTTACGGACCTTATGCATATCTTAGTTAAAATAAGAAGTATAAAAGTAAAGACCACATAAATGCTTACATTTATGTGGTCTACATAGAAGGTTTGCAAAGCTTCTATGTAGACCACATAAATGTAAGCATTTATGTGGTCTTTACTTTTATACTTCTTATTTTAACTAAGATATGCATTACAATGCATTCCTATGAGTACAACGAGCACAGATACACAAGAAACCGTAAAACTCTTTTGAGTTATATATTTAAGCGAGTAAACGAGCAGTGGTGGTCGAGCAGGGTTGAGGCCATACGGTCGCTATACATTTGCATAGAGTCGGATAGAGCTTGTGTATATCAATCTTTCTTATTTGAAAGTCGGATGTATCGAACCGAATAGAAATGGTCCCTGAACTTCGATATATAACGAAGTTTTGCTGTATATTCATACGCATACACAGTAAGTCAGTAAGGAAATAGAGGCTACTTACTTTCCTATTTACGTTCATGCATAGGCTATAATCAGCCAAATTGTCTGGCAACATGCTGCACTGGATTCGAAGAGATGTATGAACTTGTACAACTGTACATAAGTTATGTCAGAGTATTTCAATGTCGACAATTATTATAGGCGTATACTAACCTGCGAAAGCACAACAGAAATGCACCAAACATAAGCACAACAACTGTTTTCTTGACGATTCTGAGACCATTTCGCTTGGCATGATGCACCAGAAGAGAACAGTCTTGAATAGCAGCAGCAGCAGCTGTCGACTGGCCATCGTCCTTTTATACCATGTGCCGACGTAGGCTCCGCTCGGTCTGCGAACAATGAATGCTTCTTCAGTCGGATCAGCGCCTTCGTATAGACGCGGATTTCTGTCGCTTTATTTCTATGATTGATCTGGCGACATTTTCTTTAATCTGGTCAAGTCGAAGAGAGCAGAGCCAACTGCCACAAAATTACAAATAATGACCCTCCATTTCAGCGACTGTCAATGCCCTCTGTCAAACGATTCGTGTTAATTGACATTGACATATTTAACTGGGAGTATAACTGGAAGCCGGTCAGATGATACTGCTGTACGTGCTCCCTCTCCTCTTCCTCATCCTCATTTACTTCTTATCCAGAATGATTCAGATGACTTGGTTGCAATTGAAGACGTCACGTAGACGTCTCTTCGTCTGAAACTAATACTCTATTCTAGATCGTATCATAGTTGCTAAAAGCCTTGCATCTTCGGTTGGAGCTTGATTGAGGCAAAAGCGAGACCTACAGATATTATTTATATAGCTACGAAATAAAATATTCTTAACTGCGTGATAATTCAAATGGATTTTAATCTTGACTGTAACCAAGGACACCTGTATAATACAGTAGCACTAATCTATTATTATTATTATTATTATTATTATTATTATTATTATTATTATTATTATATTATTATTAATTAATTTATTTATTTATTTATTTATTTATTTATTTATTAATTTATTATTATACAAATTTATTTCTTTATAACGCCAACAAACCCATATGCGTTTTGCGATGTTAAATGCTCGTAAGATGCTGCGAAAGTGACTGGCACCATAACATCCCACACCAAGCAACGACCTCTGTATCAAGGTGTGATGGTGACTCCATCAGGCCTTTTGCCGTCAGATCTGTAGAGGCCATTGGATTCTTTGATGGCCGGTATTTTGGCTCTCGTGAAGGCCCGCCAAATCACATCGTTGATCATTTCATGCCGTTGTTGTCTTCCCGCTCCTTTGATGCAAGAGAATCCATGATGGCCGTTGGATTCTACTATGGCACAACATTTGCAAGTGTGTTTTTCACACAATGCAGTGCCAAGCCGGATGCTGGATGCTATTCTTAAGACCTCTCCTGACATCCGTAATCCTGCTGTTGTAATGGGAAGTGCATGAAGCCAGTCTCCAGACTCCAGAGTGCGGCGATTGCACGGCTAACATTAACAGCAGAATCACTAGCTCTTTCTGATAAGCCTTGTGAGATCAGTTTGCTGTCCCATTCTCATTGTATATGAGCCTTCTGCTCGATGGCAGGAGGTGCGTTCGATCTCAACCAGACGTGAGATCAACGCATGTTTGAATGTGCAATAAGTCTGTGGCTGTCGCGCCCTACTCCCGGGTTCGAAGCCGATCTAGAGCACTTCTGTACACAAATTAGAGCTTAATGCGTACAGCGTAATAGACAAATCCAAATCTTTGTCAAAACTACCGTCCCATTTCCAACCTTTCCTTCTTGTCTAAGACTGTTGAATGCCTTGTCTCATTGCAGCTTCTCCCATACCTTGAACAATCTGGCCTACTCCCTCCCAGTCAGTCAGGCTTCAGGGCTCACTACTCCACTGAAACGGTTCTGCTATCCCTTCTCTCTGATATCCACTCTGCCGTCGATCAATCGCACCTTACGCTGCTGGCTCTTTTTGATGTCTCTGCCGCCTTCGACATGGTAGACCACGCACGATATCTTATTGCAACGCCTTGAGATTTCTTTTGGCCTCAAAGGCCCTCCTCTACTTTGGCTTCGGTCTTACCTCACTGGCCGCACCCAAATGGTAATCTGCGGTGACTCCAGAACCCCTGGGTAATGGTCAAATTTGGTGTGCCCCAGGGCTCTGTCCTCGGTCCACTTCTTTACCGTTTGTACACTGCTGACATTCCTGCCCTCTTCTCAAAACACATGTCAACCGGCCATCTTTACGCGGACGATGTGCAAGCCTTTGTCCATGGACTTCCTGCTGCTCAACTTGCTCTTACGGGTCGCATTAATGCTCTCTCCCAAGATCTTCACTTGTGGATGTCCTCCAATCGGCTTTCACTTAATTCATCAAAGACTCAACTGATCTGGTTTGGTACTCGACAGCAGCTTGCTAAGCTTGACTTCGCTCTACTTGCACAAACCTTTCCTTCTTTCACCTTCTCGTCCAGTGTCCGTGACCTAGGCGTTGTCCTTGACAGCACACTCACCTTCTCAGAACACATCAAGAATCTCACCCGTTCCTGCTATTCCACCTGAGACGCCTCAGAGCGATTCGACGTTCTGTCTCCTCCTCGGTCTTTACGACTGATTACTGCAACTCTCTGTTTGTAGGCCTTCCTAAAGTGCGCCTCTCCCCTCTTCAATCTGTGCTTAATGCGGCTGCCAGGCTGATAGCTCGACTGCCTCGCTTCTCGCACATCTCCTCCTATATGTTGGAACAACTTCACTGGCTTCCTCTCACTGCTCGAATCCAGCTTAAGGTCCTTGTTCTTGTCTGCCGGTCTTATTCTGGCCTAGCTCCCAAATCCAGCCCTTACGGACGCCCATGAGTCCAAGTATTTCTGGGTCAGCGATATAATCAAGTCAGTTCAATTTAAGAGCGTTAGATCTGTTGCCTCGTTCGCCGGCCTATCTCCGCCGCCTCTCACCGTCCGCTTCGCTCACTTGATCGCCTTGACCTTCTTGTCCCACGAGCGAGGACTACTATGGCTAAATCTCGAGCTTTTGCCTTCATTGGCCCTTCACTATGGAACCAACTCCATTCATCAACTCGTTCTTTGATGCTATCTGGTGGGCCAGGTGCTTCTTTTCGTTGTCTTAAGACCACTCTTTTCGCTCGGAGTCTTTCGCACTGGGAGCGCCTCTGATTGGTGTTCACTGTGAGGGGCGCTTTATAAATTTATAAATACAATACCATAAAAAATTAGTTGTTTTCTAAATTTCATTACAACTTTAATTATTATTTATTTTGAATGAACGTTTTTTGAAGTTTTCTAAGGGTCTTTTTTCAATTACCGTGTACAGAGGTTGTGTTTTGTCTTATTTCTGCACCTATTTAGATATTTTTGTCATTTGGCTGCTTCTTCGCCTAGTACGAAATTTACTCGATAACTCTTGAATGGTCGAATTTTCTACTGTTACTAAATCTACGTGTTGGAGGTTTCCATAGTTCTAGTCTGCGCCCAGTGATTCCAACGAACAGGAGATCAAACGCAAATTGCTTCTCTAGATCCTGCGCTGTTTCCCTGGATAAGAAGATCTAACGGCTCTTAAATTGAACTGACTTGATTATATCGCTGACCCAGAAATACTTGGACTCATGGGCGTCCGTAAGGGCTGGATTTTTTGCATATTTACAGAAATAAAATCTTTTGATTATTATGATTACTGACATTTTTAGCAGTTTTGTTTTTGAAGTAAACGTTCAGATATACCGGTAGCTAAATTGGGTTCCCAGAACGCTAACAACAGGCCCATAGTTCCAAAAGCGCTGGCGGATGTTGGGATCCGCGACAAACCCCCTAATCGCGGGAGCGAGCACCGAGGGTGACGCGATCGGTTGCTTTCCCGTTAGATCCTCTGCCCACAAGTTTAAACTTTGCTCCTACTACACAAATTCCTGCGAACACCCATGTTTGGACTAAAGTCGTGAAGAAGGATCTCGCAGATCTAAATTTCAGCCTTCATAGAGCACGGGGCAAGGCTTATAACAGAACAACGTGGCGTATCATCAGAGACAGACAGACAGACAGACAGACCTATCGAGAATTGCTCTGCGCAGATGTGCAGTTGCAAGAGATGTCGGAATGCTGCCTCAGCTACCATCTACGACTGGCCGTGAGAATCCTTGTACTCATAGGCAGCGGCGTATACATCGCCAGTCGTCGTTCATGCTCGAAGCAACGCGTTCCATAATCTCTCAACATGAGATTATCATCTGTAAACTCTCAAACGTTGCAAAGTGAGTTCTATGGCAGCGAGACATGGACAATGACCAAGAAAATGAGAAAAAAAGATTAACGCATGCGAAATGTGGATATGGAGGAAGATGCAGAGAATATCATGGATAGAGAAAAGGACCAACGATTTGGTGCGCATGAGTATCGGAATTGAGAAGGAAGAGACACTACAACAAACAGTGCTAAGAGCAAAGTTGAGGTTCTTTGGTCATGTCATGCGATCAGATGGATTGGAAAAGGAAATGATGCTAGCATATGGAGAGGGAAGGAGAAAACAAGGACGACCAAGGAAAAAGTGGATGGACGTGGATGGACATGAAACAACTGGAATGAATTTGGCAGAACTGAGAGATGCGACGGCGGACAGAAGGAAATGGAGAGGCTTGATCATGACGGTCGCTAGAGTTCAAGGAACTGACAGCACAAGGTGACAAGGTGAAACTCTCAATGGGAATCCATCCATTGGTTGGGTGCTGCGTTTGTTTAGTACCATCTGATGGAAGCTGTTCAAATATTCCTGACGACGTGTTGCCTTTTCCAACTCAAGTCTTTTTTGCTGTGGCTGGGTTGGGAGCGCTTCTGAGTAGATTTCTTGAAAGGGCACTATATAAATCTCCATAATGAATGAATGAACGAATGAATGAATCGGAGTGTAGAGCCATGCGGCAGACATTGGGCGTGCAGAGCACCGCTGTTGAAAGACCAAGTCGGATAAGGTGAAGGCATAGGTGAAGCTGCTACGGACAAAACACTGCTTATTTCAGTAAGAGGAGCAATGTTACTGGGAGAGTATGATCACCGGAGACTACAAGGATAGCAGGCTATTTTATGAGAGAAAAAACAATCTTCGGTCGCTCCCGTAGATTACAGAACCCATCGTTATCTGCCGATAAGTACCAGTATCTATGTAATCCTACGTACTCGACGACAGAGTATCAGTTGAACAGTTCGACTCATTGACTGATGTGGACCTGAGGACACTCGTCTTGTCCATGTCGCCAAAGTCGCGTACGCTTGATCTGATCATGAGTTTCTTAACGTTTCCTCCTCCATGACTTTATCGACGAGATGCTACCTTTCTTGGTGCGGCTCTGTAATGTGTTGCTGACGCAGGGAGTTCTGCCAGCCAACCAACAGCATATCATATAATTATGGCCTTCACTTAAGAAGCCGAGAATGAACCCTGATGACATTGACAGCTACAGGCCGATAATAAATTTAAGCTTCTTTTAAAAAATGATAAAGAAAATTGTAGTTCAGCAGATACCGCGCTATCTGGAAGCGTCTGACCTTATGCGGAGGAAGCTGCAATCTGGTTTCAGGAAGGGCCATTCAACGGAAACGTTTCTTTTGCATCCGCTCTTGAACTTCTACGATGCCAGGATCGATTCAGGACGTGTGACGTTGCTCGCTCTTCTCAGCGTGAGTGCGGTCTTTGATACACTGGTGACCAATGACCATGATATACTGCATGGTGACACGCCTCAGCACATCTCATATAGATGCGTCGGCCTATAGCTGAATAGCTTCGATCGTTCTTAGATGAGCGGACAATGATGGTAACAGTGGGTTCAGACGGTTGAGAGTTGAGACTGAGGGCCCCGTTCTGTTCGGTGTACCTCAGACCTCCGCTCTTTTACATCTTGCATACAACTGATCGTTATGTATCGTTACGAGCATAATTCGTTACCAGTGATTTATAGACAACTCTTCCTCCGTGTCTCTGAAATTCATTCTTACTCTACAAGAAATTCTAAGTTATATCGACAACCTTTTGCTCATACAAACACTCGGTTATTCTCTATCAGATTTGCAGGGGCTAACGTTACCGTTATCTATTCGTCAAATACCTGGTCCGCATATCTTTAAAGAAAAACTACGCCTTTACCTTATTGAATTCTTATTTTTTTATTGGATGTGTTAGTTAAGTGTTAGTTAAGTTATGTTAGTAATTTTGTTTACTAATTTAGCCATTCCCTGGTTATCAAAGTATTCCTGTAATCATCAGAACTGGCTGCTATGCATTATTTCTGTTATTCACAATTATTAGGTATCCACAACAGTTACTGATGGAATTTACTGTGTTTTTGCCATAATTGTACTATGTTGGTTCAGGAAATAAACTGATTTGATTTGATTTGATCTGACCCGAGTCATTACGGCACTTGGATTCCGGGTCCATCAATACCCTGATGATATCCAGCTTTACTCCAACTTACTCCTTACTCCCTGCATGCAGGACACTCCCTTATTATGTACACAAAAGTGTGAAAATGCAGTTGAATTTAATAAAGAATACACTTACGTACTTGCTTAATTTCAGCCATTTGATTCGCTCGCCTGCATGTCTTTATTTTACATGTCAGTGTTGAATACCCTGACAGAGGTACAAGTTTGGTGTCATCAAATCGGCTCCAACTTAACCCTCCCAAAGCACAATACTTATGTATTGGAACTCGACAGATGCTGTCTCAAACTGACGAAAGAAAGCGCCTCTTTAATTTCCGGATTGGGTCTCACAACGCATTTGTCCGTTACCTGGGGAGACATCTCCATGGCTGATCGTATGAATTCAATGTGCAAGTCATGCTTCCACCAGCTTCGTCAGATTCGATCAATACGGCGCAATCTTTCGCTTAGCGTTGCAACAGCCTTGCCCCATTCCTTCGTCCTGACGCGCCTGGACTGTTGTAATTCAATCTTTGCATTCTTGCAGAAATTCAGACTACGTCAGCTTCAGTCCGTCCTGAACTCGGCTAATGACCAATCTTGCCAAAATGCTCTAATACCACAGCATACACTCCACTGACTTCCTATCGAATACAGAATGAAATTTAAGACTTATATATATATATAAATTATATATATATATATATATATATATATATATGTATATGAGAATTGTGTTTGCCGGTTTCAACTCTGTCAGGTCGCCGGTCGCTTCTTATTTAATCCGCCCGTGGAGATCGTATGGTCCCTTGCTGCCGTACGTCAACACGATTGCACCGTGCACTCTGGTCCATTTCTTTGGTACATTCTTCCAGTTGGTATTCGAACTGTCCGTTTAAACTCTGCTCCGATTTCTTTTTCTAGCTACGTTAAGACGTATCTATTGATTCTATTCATATCTCTTAGACAGCCTTATTCATAGCGCTTTCGAAGTGAAACATAGGCCTATACATAGGCCTACATATCTACTTACTTGCAAATCAGCTCACTAATTATCTGAAAGTTCAGGCTCCTGAATTCATTCATTCATTCATACAGTTGTATTGTATTGTATGCTTCAGACTATCTGTTGACGCATGTTTCAATTAAGATGATAAACTATTATATTTGCATTGTGGTGTTAAGCTGGATTGTTTCATTTCCCATCTAATCTGTCCCCGCAACTTGTGACCGATTGCATAGCGAAGGTTGGACATAGACCTACTTATCCGGGGCAGGACATCTCGCGAACTTTTCCATCACCGAAATTATACCCCGCAGTCGATCGAGTCGATCGATCGAGTCGATCATAACCTCGGCCAAGTCGAGTCGATCGAAAATCGTCGACTCGACTCGACTTTGAAATATTTTACTTACTATTTCTTCACAAAATGACAGACCTCAATGATATAATGACGTAGCCTAATTCTGTGTAAACATACAACTACTGTATGAACCTAATAATATGAGGTTCACTGCAAATAATGAACCTCTTGGCGCTTTCTTATTAGTGGAAGTCATAGATACTTTCTTTCACAGTTTAACTATAATAATTATATCGATATTACACGTCCTCTACAGTAACTGCCGTCTTATTTGTTGAGCTGGTACTAATTTCTGTACCGTACGTACCGTAGGAGATTCCATTGTAGCATAGCTGCCTAGCTGATCAAGTCGACAGATTTAGAAAGGCTTAATCCTTACAAGTCAACCACAGGCAGACATAGGGTTGCCACCTTTTGGAACTAGGAAGTCGGGACGCAAGCTTTGGGGGGCTAAAGCTGGTAGAATTTTTCCAACTCGGAGAAAAATTTTCTGATGACTTTTTTTTTTTTTTTTTTTTTTTTTTTTTTTTTTTCATTTATTTTAGTGGTCAAAATTCCTCTCCTTATTGTCAGAAACCCCAATTTTGCGCGCCCCCGTATGTCTGTTTCTCTAAATTTCTCTATTTTTCTGTAAAAAACACATACAATTTGTCTATTTTTCTTATGAAAAAAGTTGAAAAAAGTGTCAAAAACCTTCATTTTCCGCCCCCCTAAAAGTCGGGACATTTGGCTGTCCCGACTAGGTCAAGTCGGGACTCGGGACATTTACCTCGAAATCGGGACTGTCCCGACAAAGTCGGGACGGGTGGCAACCCTAGGCAGACACGATGCCATTATAATACCTGAACTGTTACTTACCAGTTCAATTATAGTTGATGTTTTGTAAGCCTACATTCGACACCAGAGCTATAGAAGTTATGACTGCAATTACAGTAAACTGTTGTTAACAGAACTGTTATAACCATTGACAGTTTGAGGAAGAGCGTGCAATTGAAATACATGAGTAATTTAGATACTGGATTATAAGAATGCAACAGTCGTCAGCAATTTTGGCCAAGAGACAGTCCAAGTCGACGAAGTCGATCGAGTCGATCGTCGTCCGAGCCAAGTCGAGCGAGTCGTCGAAAGGTCGGCGAGTCGACGAAGTCGATCGAGTCGATCGTCGGCCGAGCCAAGTCGATCGTATACACTCGACTCGATCGACTGCGGGGTATAACCGAAATGGAGTAGTCTCTTTGCGAGGCAGTTACTACAAAGGCAAATAGATTTTACCTACCTACTGAAAAGTGCATTACACTGACTGGCCGAAAAATACTTCTGTTATCGTTTGCGTACGAATTGCAATAACGATAATCAAGTTTATATTTATGACAAGTTCTTTTTTTAGGTCCCTGGAACCGCCGAATGCACGTAGAACAGGCGTTCCTTGCCTCTAGGTCGGTAGTTTGAAGCACTGTAGCGACCGTGCCGCCCTCTAGCGGTCGATCGTGATGTTGCGGAAATTGGTAATCAGGTAAGTTATGTTGGGAAAGGATTCGAACCTGTGTCCGGGCGAAGGAGGAAGTGCGGGGTGCATCTATTTCCTTATCCGGTTTACGCACCAGCAATTATTGTTGCAACCGGGCACTTCGTCTAAGGCCTCCATCTAACGGTGCTACCGAGTGGTAAGTAGCGGCGCTCTCATCAAATACCAGGGGTTCATCATCGGACATATTGTACGCGGATTCTGCTGTCTGCAGACCAATGCATGGCGATGCATCCGGGTTCTTATCCTCCGCAATATCATATTCAGTGCGACCTCTAGTGTCCAGTAAATGTAACTTGGTCACTATTAATTTCAATATGGCCGCCTGTTCTTCCTGGCGTCAAACTAGGCTTTGCCATAGTTCATCACTTACTCTACCACTAGGCAAAGAAGATTCATCTTGCGCCATTTCAATTTATTTAATGATGATTAATGTCAAAACCAAACAATTCAGCGACAATATACAGCGCCCTCTGGTGGCGTAATCAAACTAATGTTCAGAATTCAATTGCACAATTACTTCTATCAGCGTCAACAATAACATAGACAAGTTACTAATCAATAATATTAATTACATAGACAATCATTAGGATTCGAACTAGAGTACAAGTATCTTAAACGTCTGACCTCTATACCACAGAAACCTTGAAGACTTTTCCTTCTTCTGTGTCAACAACAGCGCTCACCGGAAGAAAGACTTTTTCAACACCACAGCTTGCAACCTTCGGCGTCGAACCCTCGACCGAAACCAAAGAACAGTTGCTCTCCTTGTGTGTCGCTACGATCTTCCCGCGGCTATTGTTCTTCAGGCGCGCCAAAGCCGTTTCGCGCCAAAACTGTTACTCCTCAGCTCTTAACACTGGCGAAGGTCCTTCTCTGACCACGGCTAACTCCAACTGACGACTACTGCATACAGCTTTCACTTAATTCATCATATCGGCTTTCACTTAATTCATCAAAGACTCAACTGATCTGGTTTGGTACTCGACAGCAGCTTGCTAAGCTTGACTTCGCTTTACTTGCACAAACCTTTCCTTCTTTCACCTTCTCGTCCAGTGTCCGTGACCTAGGCGTTGTCCTTGACAGCACACTCACCTTCTCAGAACACATCAAGAATCTCACCCGTTCCTGCTATTCCACCCGAGACGCCTCAGAGCGATTCGACGTTCTGTCTCCTCCTAGGTCTTTACGACTATAGTCCATGCCTTCATCTGCTCCCGCATTGATTACTGCAACTCTCTGTTTGTTGGCCTTCCCAAAGTGCGCCTCTCCCCTCTTCAATCTGTGCTTAATGCGGCTGCCAGGCTGATAGCTCGACTGCCTCGCTTCTCGCACATCTCCTCCTATATGTTGGAACACCTTCACTGGCTCCCTCTCACTGCTCGTATCCAGCTTAAGGTCCTTGTTCTTGTCTGCCGGTCTTATTCTGGCCTAGCTCCCAAATACCTCTGTTGCCTTGTTCGCCGGCCTATCTCCGCCACCTCTCACCGTCCGCTTCGCTCACTTGATCGCCTTGACCTTCTTGTCCCACGAGCGAGGACTACTATGGCTAAATCTCGAGCTTTTGCCTTCATTGGTCCTTCACTGTGGAACCAACTCCCTTCATCAACCCGTTCTTTGATGCTATCTGGTGGGCCAGGTGCTTCTTTTCGTTGTCTTAAGACTACTCTCTTCGCTTGGAGTCTTTCGCACTGGGAGCGCCTCTGATTGGTGTTCACTGTGAGAGGCGCTTTATAAATTTATAAATACAATACAATACAGCGCTCTCCGCCTTATATAGCCTTGGGATGCCGCCAAAACTCGCATGCATCGATGCTCGACCAAGAGCAAGAATATTGGCGCGAAACCCGTCCTCTGAAACGGATCAATAATTCCCGCGCTGCTATGGCAGAGATCTCTTACACATTAAAAGAAAGACCGCCAACTTTGCAGGAATACACAGCAAAGAGAAAAGGCGCCAACCCGTGCCGAGGTTCGGCACAGCACCACCAGTGACTAACGGTCGAGGTCACTCGTAGCCTAAGACCTTCGTCGCTTCTCCTTCGCAGAGACGAAAATTACCCGTTTGCAGACGGCGTACGCGGTCCTTAGATCTCATACTCGACCTCATTTTCAAGAAACCATCCTTCATCATGATGACAATGTAATTAGCAACTTCTATTGCGCCGGTGTCTAATGCACAAGGCATCAACCGATGGCACAAAGATATTACCGCCAAAACGTACAAAATCTACAGCAGAAACGAAGAATAAGCGCGATACGTAAAATTAGCAACAGTAAACTCCATCAGCCTCATCAGGTTAGAAATTAATGAGTAATTCCTGCATTTAGACATTATTGTTCGTTCAAAATGACAGATCTAGAAGGTGAAGACAGACGTGACCGATGACGTGCACAGGAGCCTTGTGCAATATGATCAGGTTGTTATAGAATTTTAAAATGAAGTTATACACGTTAAACTTCTACTGCGACCAAGTCTACCTTTTAGAGCGATTTTGCGACTCTTAAAAGAATTGTTGTGTGTGTGTGTGTGTGTGTGCACGTGTGTGTGTGTGTGTGCATGTGTGTGTGCGTGTGTGTGTGTGTGTCTTTTTCGCATACGACCGTTGCGTGATTATCGGTTTGGACAGATCTCCTCTTTACGTTCTTTTGTTTCCATCATCAACGAACAGTTGCAGCTGGACGGTGAATCATTTGCGAGTATTCAGCAGCGCCCGTCGTCGTCGTCGTCGTTTTCATCCTCCATGCGACGATGCAGTCTAAGAGCTTTGAGAATGGTATAAACCCTGAATAAGAATTCGTTTGTTGTGCTATGTATGTACTATGTATGCGGGAGCCTCCAACTGGTGGTAGTTATAGCTAGGCTATCTGATCAAATGCATGAATGTTGTTGAATTTGTGTTCGTCTTAATGAACATTAACTTTTTACTTTAATGTCATTGGTTTATTAGGGTATACCTGTTTCGCAGTCTGGTTTCCGTAGGCATCACTTCACGGAGACCCTCTTTGTCTGCTCTCGAACATCTACAGCGCTATGGGCCGATTGCAGGCCTTATTTGAGGTTAGGGCTGCTTTTACTCGGTGGACCATGAAGTTCTCTTACCTCCTCTGGCCTCGCTGGCAAGCCCATTGACTGGCTTCGTTCTTTCTCTGCGATTGCACTTCTGTATTGTCACTGGCTCGACAAGGTCCCGATGGGCTCCTGCCCCGTTTGGGTTGCCTCGAGGTCCTCTTTTATACATCCTATACCAGTCTGAAATTGGGCCTCTTTAGTCTTCTTGTGGTGTTTTGAACCAACTTTATGCAGACGACGCCCTGGCATATAATGCTCACGGTCCATCAGCACCAGCGGTCGCCATGGTCTCATCTTTGCAGTCTGCTATGAATTTAAATTTGGTGCACATGAAATTCAGTCTATTCTATCTATACCCTGCAAATTTTATTACAATTGATGCAACGGTTACGAGGATATACCCTTATGAAATTGGGTGGTTCAGGAACCATGTTACCGAACAGTAAAACGCATAGAATGACGTAATTTTTCTGGCTAAAGCAGGGGATACATAGGCTGTTGTTTATAAGCGTCATTTTCGGAAACAGTTACACTACGAGACCAAGCAATCAGAGGAATTCTTCATTTTCCAGCAAGACAGCACATCGAGCACATGAGACTGTTGCGTTCCTGAGACGTGAGACTCCAGCCTTCATCACTCCATCACTTTGGCCACCAAACAGTCCAGATCTCAATCCAGTGGAGTACAAGGTCTGGGGGTGTTGCAGGATCGCGTTTATCGGACAAGAATCAGGGACGTGGAACATCTCCGGGAGCGGCTAATCGAGGAGTGGAGCCGGTTCCATCAACGAATCATCGACGGCGCTGTCAATCAGTGGCGTCAGCGACTCAGAGCCTGTGTGCGCGCTGAAGGCGGGCACTTCGAACATCAACTGTGACCGCTCGACTCAACAAAACCGCTCTTTTCAACCAAATGTTATGACAATTCACTGACCCACGTCAAATTGGGCGGCGTTACGGTGTACAAAATATTTAATAAATCACTTCACAAATATTGAAGATATTGGTAGAAACAGCAGTGTTCTACTTTATCGTGGACACGTGTATAATACGTCCTGCACTGGCTTCTAACTTCTAATATCCCAACGCATCAACTTCAGGATCTATGCATTGAATTTTTTTGGCGTTGCCTTCTCGATGTTGTGCCGCATATATATATATATATAAATATATATATATATATATATATATATATATATATATATATATACGGGAGCTCTGCTGTCCTGCTTCGGCCACCGACCTCTACGTTCTGCGGTCCATGGCGATTGCTTGTCCTCTTTGCACGCACATCCGCCATGGAATTATGCAATACCGGGCTTTCTCCGTCAGGGGCCCGACTATTTGCAGCGGCATTCCAATGGAGTTACGTCTGCTACCAGGGACAAATTCTTCTGCCTTTTACTTATCTTTAAAAACCGTTAGTTTCAGCCGTGGCCAGGCCGGGAGAGCTCCCGATTAGCTAGGTTTGTTGAAGGGGCGCTATATGAAGTTTATATTGATTGATTGACTGATTGATTGATTGAACTGGTTCAACTAGAGCTAGAGCGCTTCTGACTAGTTTCTCTGAGAGATACTCAGTAGGCCTACTAATTCGAGTTTTCAAGTATATGTTGGCCTACTCGTTCTTGAAATCTATGTGCTTGAAACATCTTTGGTTTTTCTCGAAGGGGTGCTACACAAATTACACTTAAAATTACCATTTTTAGGCCTACAAGTGACGCGCATGAATTCAAACTCTGCCTCTCGGTGAAAGGTGCGTATTCCAAGTAGGCTATTAGGTCTATTTTCTTAATTCTATGGTGACTAGACATACTGGCGTCATCAAGACCCATGTAATCCATAACTTAGGAATATTAGAACTGATGGAAACAATTCAGACCTTCGTCCTCATCCATCACATTTACAGATAGCGAATAACGAAAATATATATAACGCTTATAATTTAAGAGGATTATTATATCAGAGCTGCATAACAACGGAATGTTTACCTGACGCAATTTATCATAATCTGCGGGGACTGTATTTAGAGTTCTGGAGGAGGACGGCTTTAATAGGTACTGATCCATCACGATCGCTATCGACTAACGAGGTGCACTGCAAAGCAAGACTTGAATCCGGTAATGACATTTCCTCAATTTACACATCAGCTGAAGCTGTCGGAAGCCACAGCTTTCCGTTTTCCCATTTAAAGACGATGAATGTATGGCCGTTGTAAATAAAGCACAAGCGGTGACTTCACCGTCAAAGCATATCCATTCGTCTTTATTTTTGAATTTAAAAGACTATTCAGATGCTTCTCATTCGAGTTTATTTTATTGTTATGCATCATACGGGTTCAATTTTACTTACGTGCTATTGCAGCGTATTTTAGATAAGAGTTTAGATGCCCATGCCCGGATTATTACCCGATCTCTTTCATATACGAGATATATAATAACAGCCAAAGAACCGTGAAGTGTTGGGCCTACATATGATTAGGGGAGGATGGACAGGACGGACCAGGTAACAGTTTGTCGCATACTGCATAACAGAGCATAGAAATCTGAACTATGTAATCAGAACACTGGTGGTGACACCATATTCTACACTATGAACATCCAATCTTCAGTCCACAAAAAGTACACTGCAGACGGAGAAGTAATACTTAGTTGGTTTCTTTGCCAGACTTGTTTTTGTCTGGTTTCCGATTTGCATTGGCTGTTTTCATCTTTTTATTGCCCTGTCACTTGTTTTAATATTTGATAATTATATTTCCACGAATAACTGACGCCAAGATTAGGCCTAAAGAAGGCACCACAAATTAAACACGCCATGAACGACAAGCCAGAGAAATCGCACAGAAGGGTGTTGTTCGGAATTTTTTTTGGCATTATTACAGAGCACCAAACTATGTCCAGCAAGTTTACAACCTGCCTGAAGGATACAAAACCGCAAAGTGCAACATGTCGCTGGATTCATTTCCTACATTCACACTTCAACTTCTTCCCTGCTACTCTCTATGTGAGTCAGTGACGAACATGGCTAAAGGTTTCACCAGGACATTGCCACGATGGAGAAGCGGTATGAGGGGGCTGCAGGAGCCCATCGATGTAGGCCAACTATTTCTGGACCATGAACGAGAAGCATCAAGTGCCAAGTACAAACAAAAAACAACAGCAAACACTTAACTCAGTTGAGCTAATGCAATATGTATGTATGTATGTATGTATGTATGTATGTATGTATGTATGTATGTATGTATGTATGTATGTATGTATGTATGTATGAATGTATGTATGTATGTATGTATGAGTGTGTGTATGTATGTATGTATGTATGCATGTATGTATGTGTGAGTGAGTGTGTGTGTGTGTGTGTATGTATGTATGTATGTGTATGTATGTATGTATGTATGTGTGTGTATGTATGTATGTATGTATGTATGAATGTATGTATGTATGTATGCATGTATGTATGTATGTATGTATGTATGTATGTATGTATGTATGGGAGTGGCCTTCAGCCATCCCGTCATTACGCTATCATCTCATCTTCTCGTGCACTTACTAACCTTAGTTAAGGCGCACCTCGCTTTGTGTTATAAATAGGATGGTCCCGTTGACTATAACTGTTAAAACAGTCAAATTACGACCATTGATGTACCCTGCATAAGTGTACATATGATTTTTCTAATGACGCCAATCATCGTCGATATGACGGCGTCGTTAAATAAACGAATTTAAGTAAGACTATAAATAACGAAGCGTTTGGGTGAATCGGGAGACCGGCTTAGTTAGTAGGGTTGCGTTCCGTACACCGTTGAGTGTTACGCTTATGTACCTTTGCTAAGGTCTTCGTTCGAGAGTGTACCCTACGTGGTCACTACGTGTAATTGCCGGTGCTCAAGTGTTTGTGAAGTTTCCAGACGTCTTCAAGAAGAGTCTGCTTTGTCTTGTTGGTTTGGATGTGTGAGTATTACTCGAAGTTGTACAAAGTGTAAATAATACAATTTTATTCAAATATTGCGAAAGTCTTCCCTTTATTTCTTTGGTCATTTCGCATAATATATCTTCTTAGTTCTTACTCACATCTCGCCTCTAGACTAACCAGCTAACAGTATGTATGTATGTATGTATGTGTGTGTGTATGTGTGTATGTATGTATGGCGATTGAACGGACCCAGTGTTTCAAAGGCCAAAGGGACGAACTGGTAAGAGGCTTTGTACGTCTAGTCAAATTTATATGTAAAGGCCTATATTGCATCGCTTTCACAATACAAAAGGCAGCAATCGATGGTCACATCAAGTGAAAAACCGTGGTCAAAGTCAACATCCAGTCCAGATGCAAGGTCGATCTAAGTCAGAGAAACAGAAAGTCAAGCCACAGATGGTAAGCAAGCTGAACCAGACGAGTTTTAAGTTTAGTTTCAGATAGGGCTGCGGAAGTTAACGATTAATTAAACGATAAATCCTTAATTAATTTTAACGATTAAATTTATTTTGAATGATTAATCGAAGACCGCTTGCTATATTATATAAGCAGTGGCGTAACTAGAGTCAAAATGGACCCGGGCAGCTGCGCAGACCAACTCAACATTAGCCTAATCATAATTTTAATTAAGTAGTATTTAGTAGATATCATATCACCCTGCCACTACCCCTTCTCCGTCTCTCCATTAGCTTTTCCTACAGCCTCAACCTCTCCCACTCCGCTCCACTTCTCCTCTCCTGTGCCACCCCTCCTCCTGTTCCCCTCTGCTTCTGCTGACTGTGGCGAAGGATTTAATGTACTGAGGACGAAAAGAAACCTTGCGACCTCTAGTGTTGACATGTAATATAGGTTGAACCGGGGTATGTAGTTCTCCTTTGGAAATGTCCTCTGGAAACTTTTGTAGAGGTTGAGCTTCTTTGTTCCGATCATTTCTTGTGTTTGAAACGACGTCTGATGGTGGTGGATTTACTTGCTGATTAGTATCTGAATTTGATTTAGAAGCTGTGTCATCTGATTTTTCCAAGCATGAGACAGCCGTGTTCCTCCTTTTTGGGCTAATAATAAATCCGAGCGCTGATAACTTTTGCTATCCAGACGATGCTGCTGCCAATTCCTCATCTTTGCGTTTCTTTTTTGGTCTAGAGCAGCCATGGTTAACCCGGAAAGAAATTTAAATTATATTATACACAAACACAGCAAAATTAATATAATTCTGCAATGGCCCGGGAAGTGTACAAACACACAAGGACTTTATGGTTCTACTCCATGTCCTATCCCCTCAGCCAAGGACCTCTGGATATTATCTTTTATCGAGGGGTCTGTGCCTCAGCCTATAAGCAAAGCTGCGCAAAGTCCAAGCAGCGCATAGTTGGAATGTGAAACATAATACTGGCATTACCCACAAATATCTTAAAATTGCTTAGAATTACTGAGCGCGGGGGTTCAGAGATAGCGATAAGAGATAGATCGGAGACAAAGAGGAGACAGATGGACAGAGAGGGATAGAGATCGTAGAGACAGGGACAGACAGAGACAGTCAGAGAAGGAGAGAGGGAGATAGACAGGGAGAGAAAAAAGAGACAGAGACAGACAGAGAAGAAGAGAGAGAAACTCTGCTTGCACAACCCGGGCAGAACTAAATCCAACCCGGGCAGTGCCCATAATTGCCCGGGCGTGGCTACGCCACTGTATATAAGGTGCCCCAGTATTATAATTAATTAATGCAAAACTGTCAACAACAACATGTTGCTCACTAGAACAAGCAGATTTAACATGATGGTTGTTTATGTAATTAGTTGAAGGAAGACATTTTAACTGAAAAACGTAAACAAGACTACAAATATGAATAAATAACTACTACGAACTATCGGAACTAACAATAAATATTAACACTACTATTAAAAGATAAACAATGAATAATGTTAATTTGTATTTGTCATAACATGTAGGCCTAGGCTACTTATTGGGGAAATACATTTAATTACAATTAACTATTAATTAATCGTTAATTTTTAAATAGTTAACTATTTCAAAAATATAGTCGTTAACTGCCGTTGTTCCAGATGACAATAGCCTCAATAGGGAATTGACAGAACACACAACACGAGACAAAGCTAAGGACCAGCCACCGAGAACGCCCGAGAGCCCATCATTGCTGTCGCAAGGAATAGCAAGGGTCAGAGTATCTGTTGACCGACAGCAGTATTTACTGACATGAGGAATGAGCATAAGTAGTGATACGAGTGCCGCTTCTAGTTAATGGGACCAAAGTACAGAGGGGGAGGGGAGGGGAGGGGGAGGTGCGGAGGGTAGGAAGCCACCTGATTGGTCG
>JACEVL010000593.1:0-72500 GCA_020284085.1 Aporrectodea caliginosa
AGTTTAGTGATTCAGGCTTGGTAAAAGCCTATTGTCTGATGCTACAGTACATGGCATATTTATTTGATTGACAGATGCAGGCTGATCCTCTGCTTTACACGACGTCGGCGGTCGCAGACTGGTGCCCGTATGGGCTTGGTAGACGGAGCCCACACCCACTGGCGTTGCGAAGGGTTTCAGCGCCCAGGGTAAGAGTTGATAACTGCGCCCCTTTTTAATTTTCTTGTTGACTTTAATCGTTCTTGTCATAGTACTGTTTACCACTGAAAGATAACTCTGCTCCCCCTTCGTTACGCCACTGCCCGCACCCAACCTCCACTTTCCACGAGTCTATGCACCGATACCACCCACATAGATGAGAGCTTACAAAGGAGTGACCGCGTAGGACAGGGACCACAGACGCACCCATACGGAATACAGAATCTTTCATATTCGTGCTAGGCGCATCTTGTTGGCCTAGGCTATTGGCACTGTAGACGTATCCTTTTGATTGAGGCTACCAGTTAGAAGGCTTATCGGCCCACACACGTACCGTCCCATGCAGTGGGGTCCGCAAACGTGCCCAGACACGTACCCATATGGAATATGTCCCACACATATTTACGTACTGAACCTCTAGCGTCCTAGTCCATTAAGCTGTCTGGACCACGTCTTACGCTCTGCAGCCCGCCTTATTGGCCGCATACCCAAATTCGACCACATCTCCAGCTACATGCGCAACATTGTTCACTGGCTCCCCCTTAGAGAGCGCAGTATAGGATAGCTGCCTTAGTTTGGTGCTGCCTGCTAAGCCTCGCTCCTGCCTACCTTATCGAGCTTTGTGGCCCCTCTCTAAGTGCTCGGAGCTGACGCTCCCTCCATTCGGGTGAACAAGGTCTTCTCTCTGTCCCTTTTGCTCGCACCTCCACCAAGCGGGGCCGTGCCTTCTCTGTGGTTGGCCCCTCGACCTGGAATGGCCTCCCACTGGCACTCCGCTCCCTTCCTAGAACTCCTTCTCAGGCATTCCTCTATCAACTTAAAATGATCCTATTTGGCCACGCTGGGTTGGGAGCGCCTCTGAGTAGTTCCCTTGTAGACGCGATATACAAGTTCAAGTAATGAATGAATGTATCAAATTATCAATCTAGACTGTACGTTCGAATGGTTACTGGCCAACAAGTCCGCATAGGCATACGCATATACACCAACATAAGTACAAACTACCAACTACGATGTTATCTACAGGCGCTATAAAAAAAACACTTTTCATAGTATATCGGTTCCATATTTCAAGAAGTTGTAGTATATTGCATGCGACTAAACACTGGCGCTATGACACATTTCAATTTTAATAGTATATATCGATCCCACATCGCAGAAGCTTTTCGACAGTTGTTACAGAAATATTAGATTATTAGAAGCCGTTCAACTAATATAGGTTCTTATCAGTGTACGGACCCATCCTTAGTAGCGTTGTAGAACTCTGAGATGGAGGAAGAACGTATTCAATCATTACGCTCTGTTTAAGCGCAAATGCACACCTATGCAATGTCATTTCCGGCGGCGCTATACAATTATGGTGGACTGACTGACGGAGAAACGGAGAGATGGATGGACGGAAGGACGGAAGGACGGAAGGACGAAGAGGTAGAGGAACAGCAGACGGAAGCCCGGAGAGGCGGACGGACAAACGGACGGAATGGCGTAGAGGTACAGGGACAGACAGATGCACACGCGGACGGACAAAAGAACGGAGTGATGGACGGTCAGATAGAAGAAGAGGTAGATGAACAGGTGACGGAAGATCGGAGAGACGGGCAGAGAAAAACAACGAAAGGGCAGATAGTTGCAGAGACAGAGAGGCTGACGGAAGAACGGAGAGAAAGACGACAGATGGAGAGAGATACATAGGGAGAGACATTGAGAGAGCGAGAGATAGGGGGTTAGAAAGAGGGAGAAAGATACAGAGATAGAGACCCAGAGAGAAACAGAGACAGAGAGACAAAGAGGGAGAAAATCATGGAGTTTTCGAGTTGTGCCTTAGTTACAATTTGGATTAAATGAACAATCTCCTCAATATAAATGGTGAAAGCTGACCTTCCAATTGTAAGTGCAGAACTTCCTCAAGGTCCCTATGTACGGTAGCCAGCTCTCTCTATATATATATATTTATATATCCTTACCAGAAGAACCTAACCTCAACTTTTGCATATACTGGAGCCTCATTATAACACACTTTATTATAAGGTGAATTCTAATATAAGATGGTAAGGGATTTTGATATCAAAATCTGTTCAGCTATTGAAAATAAACTTGTTCTCGCACAACTTCATTATAAGACAGTTCTTGATTATGGTTCACAAAAACAGAGTTAGAGTGAGTTTCCGGTAAATAATTATTTAATTTGTGCTTATCATTTCCGAACTTCAGTAGGAAGAAACCTAAGTTTTCCTCAATGTTAAAGACCATCACAACCATGAGAACCATTTAAAATAATATTTGAGCAAACTAAATTAGATCACCAGGCACTATATTAAGTGTCCAGATAACTAGCGGATTCTCCATTAAAGATGCATGCAGAAAAAAAAGGAAGAGTTCACTCAAATGCAGACAAGAGGGAGGAGAGGTGTCGGAAAATGTAATGTCCATCTTTCGACTGGGCAAGTAATTTCAGTACGGCCTGTGTCTTAAACACCAGCTTCAATCAGATAGTAGACAGTTTGTTATGCACTGGATCAAATTAAAGTGCTTTTGCTGCTACGTCAGTATCAATGTACCCCAACCTCAGCTGTGGAATATCAACAGTGTAGCCAAATCTGGGCCTTATTACTTCATTTGAGAACAAACACGTCCCAAAGGGGATGGGGAGGGTACACTAAAATGTGGGCAAAATTTAAAGAAAACACGGGCAGAAAGGGATCTAAATTAAGTCACTTTCGGCGGATGTTCTATATATATATGACGCCTATCTAACTAACATGGAATTTCATCACTCTTTTACAAGATTAAAGATATTGTAGCGATATGACGGGCAGCGAGCTCGAATGGGCACCCTTTTATCTTACCCCTGGGTCCCCTCTCCCTTCCCCTCGGCTACTCGGCGCTTGGCTGGGACTGGACTTAGTCCCCTCTCCCCACGCCGCCTGACTGCGTCCCATGGGACTTAATGGGTCCCCTCCCCCACGCTGCGGCCCTCTGACTGCGTCCCCCGGGGACTTGGCTGCGTCCCCTCTTCCCACCCACTCTCCTCCTACAAGACTATAAATAGAGATGCTCGTCGTCAGCAGCTGTAGTCGATCGTCCGTAGTCTGTCAGCTGTCGTCTGTCACCTGGGGTGAATGGTTGGTGTCGTTCTTCGTGCTTAGAGCTGGTGTTCTTCTTGTCGTTGTGTCGCCTGTTGATAGTGTGACGTTTGAAATAATACAAGCATTGCTGTGTCAACTCGAGTTACTGTCGTCTTCTACGTCAACTTAGTGTTCGGTGTCGTCGCTGGCATCGTTTAGTCCTCTGCCAGACCGGAGAGGCCGGCAGACAATTGAAGAAAGGGAGGATTCCTAACTCGCCATCCCTGGTATTAGAAAGAAAGAGAGCGAGGGATCCGCCCAGGCAAACCGGGAGAAGAAGGAAGAGAATCCGAAAGATACTCCGACCAGCCTTCACCCGAAAGACGAAACAGAGCTTTCGCCACAGTGGTCCCATAAGTGGGGTCAAGTCAGTCTACACATAAAGCACAGTTTTCGTTACATTGGTACCAAAAATGGGGTGCTAGACAATACCAGAACGCTGATTGACGATGGGAGACGAGGACAACACATTCATCTTTCCGTTCCTGAATCATGCCGGCCAACCGATCGAGAGTTCCACGCCTGCCGTGAGAAGACGTTCGATGGAGACGAAACCGGACCGGAGCAGCCTGCTGGATGACTTCGGTTTCGACGGGTCGAAGCCAGTGGAGTCGAGCGACCGAAGGTGATTCTCGGATCCTGCCAACCGAAAAGTGAAGGACGAACCGGAGGTTTTTCCGAAGCTGTTGGAGGGCATCGGCGGCCTGCTGAAAAACCGGCCGATGCAGATGAAACCCGGGCGGTTTGACAGGACAGGTTCGCTGGAATCATTCCTGTCCCAGTTCGAGGTGTGTGCGAGGCACAACCGGTGGAAAGCCTCGGACAAAGTCGACTTCCTTCGATGCTCACTGGAGAAAGCCGCCACTCAGCTGCTCTGGGTTCTTCAGGGCCTAGCCGGATGCAACATACGAACAGTTGGTGGGACAGTTGCGTCAACGCTACGGGACGCAAGGCCAAGCCGAGACCTTCCGGACGCAACTCTACTACCGGAGCCAGCGTTCCGGGGATAGTCTGAGTAATCGCCTGCATGAGATTCGTCGGCTGTTGGTACTCGCCTATCCGGTTCCGGCCAACGTAACAACGGAGATCTTCGCCAAAGATGCGTTCCTGGAGGCGATGAGGGATCAGGAGCTCTCGCACAAGGTTCGCGAGCGAGAACCCAAGTCGCTAGATGAAGCCTACCGGACGTGCTGCGTCTGGAGGCCTACCGAAGCACGATGGACCTGGACGACCGGAGGAGACCGTTGGAGCCTGATGACCGAGACGACCGAATAAGACTGCCAAACCGGGTGCGAGGCACTCGGGAGACCGACGTGAGTGGTCAGATCGAGGCGCATTTGGACCGGTTCCTGACAAACCAGAGGGAAGAGCAACGCCGTTGGCAACGGGAGATGGAAGGCAAATTCAACCGACAGTTCCGGGTGCTACAACGTCGAACGCCGACTGATGGAGAACCGGGCCAAGACGTTCGCCCCGGAGGCGCCAATGCCAGCAACCAAGGGAGTTCCAGGCGGGAGATGACCTGCTTCAACTGTGGCCAACCCCGCCACAACGCTCGCAACTGTCGCCAGTCGCGCCGGACCCGTAATCGACCGAAAGGGACCGGGACGACAGAAGTTGAAGATTCAAAGTCGACGGAGCCGGTAGCCGCCAACCACACTACCCATCCAAGAGTGCCCAACCGTGCAACCTACAATGCTGTCTACATCCGCAGGACAATCAACGGACATCTGCAGCTATGGTTGATCGACACGGGATCGGAGATGATGCCTCATACCTGCCTCTACTGTCCAGGGGTTAGTAATTCGTCCCTGTAACCGGTATGTGAAGGCTGCTAATGGGTCCGATATACGGGAGCTGGGAGAGATAAGGGTCACCATTAGGACCCGCAGTGGGTTGAAAATCTCTAGTTCGTTTCTGGTGTCCGACCTGATTACCGGTCAGGCCAATCCCATGCTAGGTATGGATTGGTTAAGAGAGCATCGCTGCCGCCTAGGTTTTGGGACCGGGGCTTTGTTTATTGGCCGTAAACGTATCCCTCTTGTAATGGGTAATGGAGCTGGATGTCGCCGGCGGGTGATTGTCGCTGAGGAGGTTGTTGTCTCGCCCAAGTGCCAGTTTGATGTCCCTGTAAAGACTTTGTACGGGGATTTGTCGTCCGTAGCGCCGGCCTGGATGACGGATGCCAATGGAAATCCGTCCGGGAGTCCATCTCGCACGGGTCGTGGTAGGCGACGACGCCGGAATGACCCAGGTCCGGGTTGTAAACTTGACCGAGGATCCTGTTATGTTGGTCAAGGACCAATTACTGGGAGGTTTGCACCCTATTGAGGTTGAGTATCGGAAGACCCGGGATAAAGGCCAGGAGCCGATTGGTGAGACGGTTCCATGTGAGATGTTGGCTGATCTCCCGGAAGAAGTGATGCCCGAGACACGAGAACGATTGCGGGAACATTTTAGTTTTTACTGAATTTAGTGATGTTTTCTCGGTTACGGATGGTGACCTCGGCAGGACAAATGTGACCACTCATAGGATCGATACGGGAGATGCAGGCCCCCGTAAGACAGCCCCTGCGGCGCCAACCGCTTCCTCATATGGCTGCCATAGATGAGCAGCTAGATAGCATGTTGGCCGCTGAGACGATTGATCCCGCTGTTAGCGAGTGGGCGGCTAACGTGGTATTGGCCCGTAAGAAGGATGGGACGAGCAAAATTTGCAGAGGCTGGGTAAGGTGTTCGATCGATTCAGAACGGCCAACTTAAAACTGAAGCCAAGTAAGTGCCACTTGCTGCGTAGGGCTGTTTGCCTCCAGGGCCACGTCGTAACTCAAGACGGGGTAGCCGTAGATCAGTCCAAGATCCGGTTGTGGAATGGCCGGTTCCGCAACGACTGAGGAATGTGCGCTCTTTTCTCGGGTTATGCTCGTATTATCGGAGGTTTATTCGCAATTTTTCGGTATTGGCTGCTCCCCTGTTCGCACTGACGAAAAAGGGTAGAGCGTTTGTGTGGGATGAAACCGGTCAGGAGGTGTTTGAACTTCTAAAACGCGCTCTGACGACCACACCTGTCTTTGCTTTGCCTAAGGATGAGGGTACCTACGTCATGGATTGTGATGCCGGTGACGTTGACATAGGGGCCGTATTATCCCTGAGTATCGATGGCGAAGAGTGGGTAATTGCTCATGGAAGCCGCTTGCTATCCGCGGCAGAGCGAAATTACTGCGTTACCGGGAAAGAATTGCTCGCCATAGTATATTTCACGAAGCTGTACCGCCAGTATTTGTTGGGTCGCCCGTTTATACTGAGAACGGACCACGCCGCCTTACAGTGGCTTCAGCGAACCCCTTAGCCCATTGGCCAACCGTTGCGTTGGTTAGAACGATTAGCAGAGTTCGAGTTGCAGGTGTTGCATCGGTCTGGTCGAAGACATGGGAACGCAGATGCTCTCTTTCCCGTGCGTTTCGAACGATTGGGGTGCAGTGCGTTTCGGACGATTGGGGTGCAGTGGCTGCTGTCACCGAGACCGTGGTAGAACAGCCCTTGGATTCGGAACCCAACCCGCAGAAGGATTTGTTGGTGGCTCAAAGAGAAGACCCCGACCTTCGGGTGGTACTTCCGTGGCTGGAGGAAGGCGCCCAGGCGCCGGACTTAGTGGATATTCTGCGGGAGAACGAAGCTGTGAAGGTGTACTGGCACCAAAGGGACCGATTGTTTTTGTGTGAGGATGTGATCTATCGGAAAACGCCGGATGGGATTGAACAGTTGTTGGTACCCAAGGTTATGCGGGAGGACTACATGAGACTTGCCCATACGGGGATGACGGGAGGTCATCAGGGCGTCCGGAGAACCCTGCGCAGGTATGGCGTCGGGCCTATTGGGTCGGATGGTCTCCGGATGTGAGGCCCTTTTGCCAGTGCTGGCCCCAGTGCAATCAATACCATCGAGGGTTACCTCCCTTCAGGGACCACTTCAGCTTTTACCATGCGGGTCGCCCTGGGAACGCTTGAGTTTTAGACATTGCCAGTCCCCACCCACGTAGTCGACGAGGGTACATCTACATTCTTACGGTTATGGATAACTTTACGAAGTTCGTTGAGGCGATTCCCATGAACAACCAGGAGGCAACCTCGGTCGCTAGGGCCTTGGTCGATAACGTGATTGTAAGGTACGGCGCACCGTTACAGATCCTTACAGATCAGGGGAATAATTTCGAGGGTAACCTGTTCCGGGAACTTTGTAGATTATTATGAATAGACAAGGTCCGAACGTCCTCCTATCACCCGAGCGGGAATGGGCTTATAGAACGCTTTCACAGGACGCTAATGATATGTTGGGGAAGGTAGTAAGCAGCCACAAAAGGGATTTGGGCGAATTTCTACCCCATGTCCTCGCCACCTACCTGGCGTCGCTGCACGAGATGACTGGGTTCAGCCCGAACTTCCTGATGTTCGGTCGGGAGACACGAGCACCGCAGGACCTCGTTTATGGAAGACCGCCGGATGCTGATCGGAGTGCTGGCACGTACGCGAGTTACGTGCAGGACTTTGCCGAACGGATGGAGGCTGCGTACCGCCTGGTACGAGAGCACCTGGGAGTTGCCGCGGAACGTCAGACACGTGCTTACGACTTACGCGTCCGCCCGGCTGAATTTGCACCTCGAAATCAGGTCTGGTACTTCACTCAACGCTGCTACCAAGGTCGCTTTCCGAAATGGCAGAAGATCTATACAGGCCCTTTCGTCGTCGAAGCTCGTTGCGGTCCAGTGAATTATCGCCTCTGGAAGTCAGCTCACTCCCGCCCATTCACAGTCCATGTGGACAAGCTACGGCCCTGCTGCATCTAAAGCGAAGGCTCGACGCTGTCGGTAAGACAGCGTCGAGCCTTCTCGGTTGTTGGCCCCTCCACTTGGAACGGGCTCTCGCTTACGTTACGCTTACTGCCCCGGAATAATCTGCCTGCTTTCTAACAACTGCTACAGTCCTTTCTGTTTGGCCGTGGCTGGGCTGGGAGCGCCTCTGAGTAGGCTTCTTTAAGAGGCGCTATATATATCTCCGGAATGAATGAACGAATGAATGGAAAGGAGCCGATGGAGGACGCAGATGCTCCGACGCATCATGCCGATGACGCCTCCACGACTAGCCTGCGGCCGTGAAGGGAGATACGTCGGCCCGCCCGCTACCAGTAGCGGGGTGCCATCTTCCGGGGAGGTCTCGTCGCAGTCTGATTGCCGCCCCTCGACGCTTGGATGCGTCCCCTCTCCCCTCCACTTGGATCTACGACGCTCGTCTGCGTTCCCTCTCCCCTCCTCTCGACGCTCGCCTGCGTCCCCTCTCCCCTCCATTTGGATCCTCGACGCTCGCCTGCGTCCCCTCTTCCCTCCCATCGACGCTCGTCTGCGTCCCACCTCCCCTCCACTTGGCTGATCGACGTTCGCCTGCGTCCCCTTCGCTTTCGGACGAAGAAGCCGTGCTTCTCAGCTCGGGCTCTGATGAGAGCAAGCCTGCTACGAACCTTGTCGGTGGAGAATCATCGCTCATGGACGATGGTAAACTTTCTTTTGTAGGGTGAACTTTGGTCGGGAGAGTGTTTTGTCTTGTCTATGAGACTGTTGGGTTTTGCTTGTGAGACTGTTTTGTCTATGATACTGTTTTGTTTTTGCATGGGACTGTCTTGGTTTTGGATAGAGTGTTCTGTCATTACGTCGCAGTTATTAACCAGATGACTTTTGTTGTTATTGCATATGCCCTCCGATGATGGAGACTTATGATTCTATTTGTGAGACTTATAGTCAGTTCTATGGACTTTTCGTTAATTGATAATGATGCCTTGATATAGGAGCTAGATCTTTGATTAATTAGATTGCTAGCTAGTATAGTGAACTTTGATGGACGCTGTTTCTGGCGCTTTAATTGTGCATATTGTATTTTGCTTTGTCAGGAGGACATAATTTCGGAATGTGGGCATTCCCCTTTTCTGGTGAGAGGAGAGTTGTAGCGATATGACGGGCAGCGGGCTGGACTGGGTCCCCTCTCTCTTCCCCTTGGCTGTGTAGGATGGGCCGGGTCCCGTCCCCCTTCCCCTCGAGGCTTGGATGCGTCCCCTTCCCCTTGGCGTGGTAGTGGACTGAACTGGGTCCCCTCTCCCTTCCCCTCGGCTGCTCAGCGCTTGGCTGGGACTGGACTTAGTCACCTCTCCCCCACGCCGCCTGACTGCGTCCCCCGGGACTTAATGGGTCCCCTCTCCCCACGCCGCCTGCCTGCGTCCTCTGGACTTGATGGGTCCCCTCTCCCCACGCCGCGGCCCTCTGACTGCGTCCCCGGGACTTGGCTGCGTCTCCTCTCCCCACGCCGCCTGACTGCGTGCCCCGGGACTTAACGGGTCCCCTCTCCCCACGCCGCGGCCCTCTGACTGCGTCCTCCGAGGACTTGGCTGCGTCCTCTCTCCCCACCCACTTTCCTCCTACAAGACTATAAATAGATATGCTCGTCGTCAGCAGCTGTAGTCGATCGTCCGTAGTCTGTCAGCTGTCGTCTGTCGCCTGGGGTGTATGGTTGGTGTCGTTCTTCGTGCTTAGAGCTGGTGTTCTTCTTGTCGATGTCGCCTGTTGATAGTGTGACGTTTGAAATAATACAAGCATTGCTGTGTCAACTCGAGTTGCCGTCGTCTTCTAAGTCAACTTAGTGTTCGGTGTCGTCGCTGGCATCGCTAAGTCCTCTGCCAGACCGGAGAGGCCGGATCCGGCAGACAATTGAAGAAAGGGAGGATTCCTAACTCGCCATCCCTGGTATTAGAAAGAAAGAGAGCGAGGGATCCGCCCAGGCAAACCGGGAGAAGAAGAAAGAGAATCCGAAAGATACTCCGACCCGCCTTTCCCCGAAAGACGAAAGAGAGCTTTCGCCACAGTGGTCCCATAAGTGGGGTCAAGTCAGTCTACACAGAAAGCCCAGTTTTCGTTACAATATAATTAGGTTTTATTGTAAAGGCGTAAGTTATTACAAATACAACATGAAAAAGATTTTAAGTGGCACATACACTTTAAAAACGATGACTTGCATGTGCAAAAACTAATACATATATATTCGTCAACAAACTAATTTCCACCCAGTTTCTGACAACAGCTGCAGTTTGGTACAAACTACTTAAAAACTATCATATATTATTGCATAGCACTCTCATTGTGTTCCCGGACATAATCAAAATAATTCCACTATTCTATCATTCTAGTACTGATAATTAATTTTCGACCCTAAATATCCTGCTGGGTTCTTTAAATATTTTGTAGAAAGAAGCTTCTTTACTTCAGTTTAGCATACTCGATGTATATCACATTATGCATTATTACTGTGAAATCACTTGTTTTTACCAACATAATTCTCAGAAGCCATTACCTCATCTTGTCTTACAATACCTTAGCTAACATTATCTTGCCTTATCTCATCTACGCTTACCTTGCCCTACTTAACATTATCTTAATTTAACTTATATAGCATTACCTTATTGAACATTTCGTACCCCTAGAATTATAAGGTTCTATGTCCACTTTTTTGAAAAATCAACCTAGCGCTATATCCGTTATCAGCATGACATGGGCTATTCACATACAATTAATATCACTCGATTGATTATACCTGTACTTAAGATTGTTTATGTTACAATTGTGAACAATAATATAATCTGTATTGTTTTTGACTTTTTTGTTTTAAATCTTGTACTGCAATGTTTTGTTGTTATTTAGTTGTTTGGCTATGGTTTAACCCTAACAAAGTCATTTAAGTTCAATTTTCTATAATCAGATTGATCATAAAAATCGTCTAGTTATCTGTAAATGTAACGTGGAAAAGGGGCAGCCGTGCAGTAGCGGATTATTTTATCCTTTAGGGCTGTCCTGTTGACGGCATCAGCAGATTAACTTTGAAAATGACTGATTGTTAATTATTTCCTGTAAGTCTTGTGCTGTTGTTGAATCAATAAACGCTGATTGATTGATTGATGTCCTGAATAGTCCAGCTTAACTGGAGATGCTTTCTTAAGCTCTATCTGTGAGTGCTATATAGTTCTATGTCCATAAATTTGGACAGTGTCTCAAGCTATAGAGTAGGGTGGCCCTTAGCATACAGCCAAAAAATGAAAATAATAAAATTTAGTCTGGCATACGTTCGATCCATGCCAATTATAGAAATCAAATTCTGTGGCAAAAATCTTTGGAATTGTATAACACTTTGTGATGTCCCACGAGCTCTGAAATTTGTTATATATGTAATACGATTTTGCGATTTGCATCTCAAAATTTAAAAAAAATTATTCAGCACATTCACTGTCACTCAGTCTTTCACTACGTTGGCTAAGAAATATACTATAATACTAGTAATACAACAATGTCAAAAAAATGAGTCTTCACTGTTCAATGATTGTTCAGTTATTGTTCACTGTTGAGTTGGTCACTTCAGCAGAGTAAATTATCAGTTCACTTCAAGACTTCGATTTCCCCCAACCTTGACTCTGTATCCACTCACACATCCATTGCAAATTCTCCTGTCCGCAACCTAGGTTTGACTTTTGACCAGAATCTTAGCTTTTCCGATCACATCACCCATCTTTTGCGTTCTTGCTTCATGCACATCCGTGACCTTCGTAAAATCCGCCCTATACTCGACTTCAAAACCTCATCAACAATCGCCACATCAATAGTTCACGCCAAATTAGATTACTGCAATGCTCTCTTCCTCAACATAGATGCCACTCAAATTAATCGCCTCCAAGCCATTCAGAATGCCCTCGCCCGTGCTGTCACCAAAACCCCAAACACCACCACATCACCCCTGTCTTGAAATCACTCCACTGGCTCAAAATTCCTTAACGAATAGAATATAAAGTCCTATCCCTCACCTACAATACACTTCAATCCTCTCAGCCCTCGTATCTCCGCCAGTTGTTCACGGTTCAACCTCTTCGTTAAACTCGTTCATCTTCCACCCTTACACTGCTCCGCCCTTCCGTCACCTCATCGCTTAAATTTGCAAATCGTTCCATAGCCATAGCTGTCCCGCCTCTTTGGAACAAACTCCCGCCTGTACTACGACAAATATCCGATCCATCCTATGAACTCACCAAAACCTCACCTCTCGCTATCTCTCCACAGGTCTTCCACTCAAAACTGAAAACACTGCTTTTTCACAAATCCTATCCAGATTCCTTCTCCTCCCCTCACCTCCCTCGCCATTTCAACTCTAAGCAACATCCACCTTAGCCGTCTGACTGTCTGCCTGCCTGACTCTCTGGATTTTGACCCCCTGCCTATCGATTCTGTTTTGGTTAAGCGCCTGTGAATAAGCTGGTTCCCGCGACTTCGCTTTTGTGGGCGCTGTAGAAATATCGAGTTTACGATTACGATTACGAATGTAAGAAACTTATCATTTTTAATGCCAAAAGCCCAACAATGTTTGTCCATCACTTAGAGGGAACTGTTGTTGATGTTCACTGACAATAATAATAATAATAATAATAATAATAATTACGACAATTTATATGGCGCCGTAACACGGCCATGCCGTTACAAGGGCGCCATATATGCGACAATCTGCAGGAGAAACTGAAGCTTAATCTTTTGTTATCTTTTTATTTAAGTCCTGGATGTGTGCCACACCGCATTCAGCTCTGTCATAGATGACAGTCCACCCTTTGAGTACTTCTTATGCATCTCGAAATGCTTCGTCCTCTTTCCAAGGAGCAGGATTTCTCGAAAGCATAATTTCAGACAGTCCTTGCAGGCCAGGCACCTGAGACAGTTTCTTGGAGTTGGTTGTGCAGAACTTTTCGAGACCACTGGTGCCAAAAAATGCATCTGACTTCCAGAGCTGTATTGTCTCGAGACACTGTCTCGGTCCCGAGACGTCTCGAGACAGGTTTTTGATGTCTCGGTCTCGGTCTCGATCTCGGACCCCACTGACACTGTCTCGGTCTGGGTCTCGGTCTCGAGATAATTTCTTGACTTTTTGGAAACTGTCTCGAAGCGAAAGTCTTGTCTTTTGGAAACTGTCTCGAAGCGAAAGTCTTGTTCTCTTGTAGAAGCGGTCTCCAAAGTTCTCGTACAAACTGTAATTTGTTCGGAACTTCGTACAGCATTGCGCTATAAAATTGTCTTGTACCGAACGGATAACTAGTTAATCGGAAGTGCCAAACAGACAAGAAGTTTTTTAAATGCGGTGTTTCTGGTATTAAGATTTAAGAGTATTGATAAAGCTGTCTTAAGTTTGCACTTTCAGTCCAAAATTTCCAAATATCTTAAAATGTGTCATAAAGAACCTGAAATAGTGACATTTGCATTCACGTAGTTTGAAATCAATGGAAAAAGAAAATAAATGGCATGCCGTTCGTCGTTTGTGTAAGGCCAACATAAGCGAAACGCTTGGAACAATATCTAGTTTCTCAAGGTGAGTGATGTGACTTATGTCGCTAAATCGCTAATAGGCCTAGGGCCTATATGGAATTTTGTTGGTTTAAATTTTAGAATCATTTAGAAGATTTCAGAATGGCTGAAATATTTAATTTCTTTATAGTTTATACAGTTCAGGTGATCGGCTGATTTAAGTAACCTGACCCTTGTATTAGACTTCAAAAGTTGAGGAAAATTGTTTCGGGACTTGAGTCAATGTGCATTTCACTCTTTTTGAACTGTCTCTAACTGCCTCGGACCTGGTGTCTCGTCTCGGTCTCGGATCCCACTGTCTCGTCTCTGTCTCGGACCCCACGGTCTCGGTCTCGAGTTTTATGTCTTGTATACAAGTTTGCTGACTTCACACTGGGTCTTTTAGGCGAATGATCGGGAGCTACTTTTTCCATGGCAGCAATCATCAATTTCTTAGAGTCATTGGATACTCTTGGGTCAAAAAGGGCAAACCCAATAGGCTCTTCAGACAGATACCACAGATGAAGCCCTAGCTTCTTGCTTGTAGCAGCAGAAATTGCTGTATGAGGTTATATCAGAAGTTCTCCCATGACAGTGAAGTTATCGCAGTTATCCAGGCTCTCAACTCAAGTAGACAACAACCGTGAACTCAATTGCACGGAGTTGTTATTATCAGCTTCGTCAGCTTCGAGTGGTCTCTCGCTCTCTCTCATGATGCAGTTGTGGTCCTTGTTCATGCCTTTGTTACTAGTCGAATTGACCACTGTTCCTCACTACTTGCTGGCCTTCCCCTTGGTGTTTTGGGGCGACTAGATCGAGTTCTACGCTCGGCTGCTCGGCTTATTGGACGGCTTCCTAAGTACTCTCCTGTCTCTGCATACATGCGTGATGTGTTGCATTGGCTGCCTGTGTCTCAGCCGCCTCAGCGTATCTCATATCGCATTGCTGCTCTTGTTTCTCGTTGTGTTCTTGGCTGCGCTCCATCTTACTTGCGTGATCTTTGCCGCCCAGTGTCTGATGTTCCAGCGCGTCGGGTGCTTCGCTCTGCGACGAGGGGTGAGTTCCTTGTTCCACGGACTCGCTTGGTTATTAGGCAGCGCCGTGCTTTCTCGGTTGTTGGCCCTTCCATTTGGAATGACTTACCACTTAAGCTCCGTTTTTACTTTTAAGCCATCTGACAGGGTTCTACAAGTCCCTCAAGTCTTTTTTCTTTAGTCGTGGCTGGGCCGGGAGCGCTCCTGAGTAGTTTCTTGAAGGGGCGCTATATAAATGCTCTGAATGAATGAATGAATGAATGAATGAATGTAAGGATGGCAATATCAGGAATGCTGCGTTCTTCTGCAGCAGTCTTCTTGAAAAGACCACATCTTTATCGTGTAGATAACTGTTGCCATCCATCGTGCCCGATGCATAGCGCCAGGTATGCGAAACCAAATTCCAAGAGCCGGAACATCTCCAAGAAAGACAACTGAGAGCTCGAGAAATTCTCTGTAATCGTCTCGTGGCTGTTCAGTTGCCAGATGTTTATGAGCAAATTCCAGGACGTCAGAACAGTGTATGGCCACCAGAGATTCCACCGATGGGTCTGATGAGGCTGTCTGAAATTTGTCGCTTTCAATGAATTGCCAGTAGTCTTGAAACCTGTTGAAAAGAAGATTATGGGGTCCAGTAGAAGTTCAAATGGAAGTTTTTTTTGGAATGCAACCCCAACAATTAGTTCCATAACATGGTGGCGACATGCCAGAAAAAGGAGATCTTTATTCAGTTCCTGTTCTATCAAGCAACATGCACTTGAGCGATGACCTGTGTTACAGCCTGTCGTATCGAAGCACAAAGCGAAAACCTGATACTGAATATCCCACTCTCTCAATCACTGGATGACTGGAGATGCTTTGGCTGAGCCAGTTACTTAGGATAGGTTTGGAATGCCCAGTAACTGTTCAACTCCTACACCTGAGATAAGAACTGGAAGACGTTGTCAAACCTTCCAGTAACTTCCCATCCCAATGAACTGTTAAAGGAACTATTACGGCTATTCGACTTGGTGGTTCTGTTGCTTGCCCTGGTTCGTAGACTGAAATTTCGGTTGCTGTTCAAAGTGTTGATGTCATGACCAACGCTGGAAGCCACTTCGCTAAGGACGAATGTAGCGTTCCATGACGAGATCTTGGTTCTATCCAAAGCCGACGTCGGACCAGTAGACAGAATATTGGATCTGGCTCGTTTAGGTGCAGATGCTCATTGTCACTAGTGTTAGTATCACAGGTTTTTTTCATTTACATTGAGCATCAGATCCATCACTTTCATCACTTAATTCTGCATCACATGATGAGGAATCAGTATCCAGAACTACATGCCAGGCCTGTACAGGCTGCGAACTCCTACTATGATCGTTTCTTGCGCTTCTGGAAGTTTACTCATGTATTATTTAAACTTGAGAGCTCCAGGGCCACCCTAAATATTGACCAGTTGGAGAGATATTTGCACATAGTGTTTTCTTCATAATTGAAATAGATTGGAAGGCTGCCACAAGATTATTTTGAACTTTAATTTTTAAGGGCCATCCTACTATAGAGGTACAAGTTCAGTCATCCAATAGAATCATAAATTTTGCATCACGTGAATGCGAGATATAAGTATAACCGTGATCGAGTAAGGTTTAAAACAAAATTATACGGCGTTATGTCCATAGCAAATACCAGTGAGAGATCTGAACACGTGACTTGGACTTGTAACCTTCAGCACTCACTTTGTCTAGTCAATAACGTTATACAACTCTATGTCCAAAAATAGTCGCCCACGCCATAATTATAGCCAAATCACAGTATAAATAATTATACAGTATGTCGACTCCGGCCGTTGCCTGTTGACTACGTTTTCTGGTGACGCCATTTTGAAAGTGAGCTGTTTGAGTCCCAGTTGAATAACTTCAGTATCACGTAACCTCCTTGAGCAAGGGGTTCACTCATAATTGTTCAGGTCAACTCAGCCTTTCATCCATTCTGGGTCGATAAATGAGTACCAGACTGACAGCTGACATGAAGACAGACAGACAGACAGAAAGACAAACAGACAGACAGGAAGACAGACACACAGGATGACAGACACACAGGAAGACAGACAGGAAGACAGACAGCGAAACAGACAGACAGGAAGACAAACAGACAGACAAGAAGACAAACAGAGCGACAGGAAGACAAACAGACAGACAGGAAGACAAACAGACAGTCAGGAAGACAGACAGACAGTAAGACAGACGCAGGAAGACAGATTGACAGGAAGACAGACAGGAAGACAGACAGACCGGAAGACAGACAGCGAGACAGACAAACAGGAAGACAAACAGAGACTGAGACAGATAGACAGGAAGACAGACAGACAGGAAGACAGGCAGGAAGACAGACACAGGAAGACAGATAGACAGGAAGACAAACAGACAGAAAGACAGACAGTAAGACAGACAGTAAGACAGACAGACAGGAAGACAGAGGAAGACAGATAGACAGGAAGACAAACAGACAGGAAGACAGACAGTAAGACAGAAGTTGGAAGACAGATTGACAGGAAGACAGAGAGACAGTGGCATAGACAGACAGACAGGAAGACAGACAGACAGTGAGACAGAGAGACAGGAAGACAGACATACAGGAAGACAGACAGACCGACCAACAAACTTCTTACTACTGCTACTGCTGCTGCTACTACTACAACAACAACAACAACATCAACTACTACTACTACTACTACTACTACCACCACTACTACTACTACTATTATTACTACTACTACTACTACTACTACTACTACTACTACTACTACTACTACTACTACTACTACTACTACTACTACTACTACTACTACTACTACTACTACTACTACTACTACTACTACTACTACTACAGCTACAATAATTACAACTACTGCAACTACAACAATTACAACTACTACTACTACTCCAACTACTACTACAGCTACTACAACAACTACTACAATTACTACAACAACAACAACCACTACTATACTACTACTACTACTACTACTACAACTACTACAACTATTACTACTATTACAACTACTACTACAGCAACAGCTACTACAGCTACTACTACTACAACAGCAACTACAACAATAGCTACCACAACAACAGCTACTACAGCATCAGCTACTGCAACTTCTGCTACAGCTACATCTACAACTACAACAACTAGTACTACAACTACTACAACTACTACAACTGCTACAACTTCAACGACAACTACAACAAAACTACAACTACAACAACTACTACTCCTACTACGACAACTACGACTGCGACAACTACAACTACAAATACGACAACTACAACTACGGCTACTACGACAACGCAACTATACCAACAACTAATACTACAGTACAAAATAATAATAACAATCGTCTAAAGTCGTCTTTCAAGGCTTTCTGCAGCACTCCGGCATTAAGCAGAGGGAGCTGAGGCTCAGTCTGAAAATGGCAGACGACAGTGGGCGGAGCTAACTCACTTTCAAATCAGTCACACATTCGATGATTCTGACTGCAGCAGAGGCCGGGAGTCGACGTACTGTATAATTATTTATACTGTGGCCAAATTACTCATAGTCGGTTTACATTATGATCGAAATACACATATAATCAGGGCCGGATTAAGACTTCCGGGGACCCTAAGCCAAGAGCCGGATTCAGACATTCGGGAGCCCTAACCCCAAACATGGGCGTCCGGAGGGGGAAGGGAGCATTTGCGCCCCCGGATTTTGCAAATATTTAAAAATTCGGCCTAATTATCATCTTGGTTTTAAACAATGAATGGCTATGATTTTTTCCACAGTTTTATTTTTTATCCAAACTAGTCAAGATAACCTGAAAATTTTAAAATAGGCCTATATAAAAACATTGAAACTTTTAACAGTTTTTTAAATAAACGTTCAGAAATAGCTGAAAACGGATCCCAGAACGCTATAGCGCTAACAACTGGCTCATATCATGTAAAATGCTTCCAAAAAGCATTGGCGGCTATTGGGATCCGCGCCAGACCCCTAATTGCGGTAGCGAGCCTACTGATGGTGACGTGATAGGTTGCTTTTGGCCCCCTCGTTAGTGCCCGTCCTAACAATTCAAAACTTTGACCAATTAAAAAGAATTCTTTGTTCCCCAAAAAATTCCTATGGAAGCCCATTATTATGTTCCGTTGTACTAAATTTAGGTAATTTCAGAATTTTCACCCGCTTGCGCCCGATCACCGTGTCAACAATGTGTCAATATGCCGTCGATCGCTAGGGGCCCCTGTAGAGACTGAGCGTGTGAATCTGCAACTAGGGTCAGTATTCAGTAAGTAGTAACTAAAACTTACTAGCGCTAAATTATTTGAAATTATGCAAACTTAGGAATATGCTACAACAATTTGATTTGATTTCTCCGGATTTTGGGGCCCCAAAACCTTGCGGGGCCCTAAGCCATGGCTTATCTGGCTTATGCCTTAATCCGGCACTGCATATAATCATACTAAGAGAAAACAGTGATTTCCAAAAATTTAATTTAATTGCCATCAATGAAACAGCGAACGAATTTTCGTCGGCAAATCTTAAAAATCGTTTATTTCGGTTTCGCAAAATGTGGACATGGAACCTTATAGTTCTAGGGGTACGATTTCCTTACTTTACCTAACATTAATCTAACTAGACCTACATCATGAACATACTTCTACTGACCTGCTGCTTGCTTGTTTGCAGAGCCACTTTCTGCCTGACTGGGATTTGATGGCTCAGCCATCATTCTTTACAGTTTTATTCCAGCCTGTCAAATTGTGAAGTTATAGGCTAATAATTCAAAGCAGCCAGAGCATTCAGAAAGACTTCAACAGAATAATTATGTGTAAAAGCTTAAAAGCCAGAATGATATATAGGCTACCAGTGACTCATGCATGACACGCAGCATTAAAATAGAAAATCTGACATAACACTGTTGTGCATAGATCCCAAATTTAACAAACGCATAGAAAACAAACTCGTCAAAACGTAACCTCGTTATAATGTGGTTCAAAAGACAGCTTTAACAATTTTCTGGCTCAAGCAAATACATATAGGGCCTATCTGAATATTTATATAGCACATTCATAATAGTTCAAATTACGATGACAAATGAAGATACTGCCCAATTGCTGTGAATGGGGATGCATCACATAAAAGTCATAGTACACAATATAGACTGTGTCCTGATAAGAAGGGACCTCTTATTGTGAAGACCCTGGTCCTCCCAATTTTTATATAGCGTCCTACTTGGACAGGAATAGATTAACCTGCGGCCAATCTATTCATGGCCTTCTAGATATTGGACTGGAATCTCCTTATGTAAGCGCGTTGGATAGAAAATGGCGGCCCATGGAGCCTGGCCACCTAGCGACAAAGGTGTAGAAGCTCGTGTTTACCATGCTAAACGCCTATCTCCGTAGTTTAGATTATTTAACTGAAAGTCATTAAAAATATCTTTACATTTATTATTATTTACCTTTCTTCGTTCCTTAGAAACTGAAATAAAAATAATTCTGATTTGTTTTCCTCAAATTCGTGCAATTAATCGCTGAACAACACATCGGGTTCACCATGCATTTTTACGTCCAAAGACGCTCCTTACACCCGCATCGCCAGGTGGCGCCAGGCTCGTTGCCTTAAACCGGAAGTACACGATATTATCGCGAGTAACCAGTCCTTTAATATAGAGTCCTCGCTATTGCGCTAAGCATGAATAGTGATATTGAGCTCTTGTAGATTTATGATCTTTGGGAGAGAGGACGCGTCTGAGAAAGAAGGCCGACATTTTTTTGTGTGTGATCGTGGGTTTCGAGGGAAAGAATAAGACGATTTTGTTCTAATGAGAGTGACATTTTAGGTTTTCTACGTAGAATTTGATGTTTAATTAGGCGTAGAATAAGTGTCAGTAATAACTGGTATTCCCGACCGAAACTGGTGATTTGTAGAGCGCCTTTTGTATTGACAAAGACGGCCCGTCCCCAGAGAGAGAGAAAGCGGGAAGAATAAGGCAAAATTGTGCGGTAGAATTTCTATAAATCCGTTACAGTTAAGGTTATCTATTGTTTGTTTATTGGATTTAGAGATCACTGATAATCTGAGAAATAAGCAGGAACACTGTGCATTGTGAAATAGTATAATTCACGTAATTCTTTTATTTCCTGTCAATTCTTATTGAGTGCTATCTGCAGTTTTTGTATGTTAAACCACCATCAATGAGATGGACCTGTCAAACTTGAATAAAACCATGCTATTGGCTACGCCACCAAAAGGTGTTGTTTCAGATAGGACCACCCCAAACGAGGAAAGGGGAAGACTAGAGACCATTGAAGTAGGTGGTAAGATAGTCGAAGAAGAAGAAGAAGTTGATGCACTAGAAACATCGGAGTTCAGTCTTGGTAGCTCTGCAGATTTACAGAAGGAGATGATGCAGCAGCGGATGACTGTAATACAGGCGGCCCTGAATAATAGAAATAGTCGTGAGAGGGTAACAAAGAACTCAGGTAGATCTGACCAATCTTTCGTTTCCAGACCGGAAACCGCGGACAACCAAAGTCCCTCCCGCTCGCGTATACCATCCTGGTATGATCATGTGGGAATGGACCCCCAGCAATTAAGGGAGTCATTAAGCACTCCGTTATCTGAGAGTTTAGGTGGATTGGTCTTCCACCCGGCTGATTCCCGGTACGCCTCCGCCGCTTTCCTCCAACCTGGCCATGACCCTATTTACTCCACCCAGGGGAGGTCCTATACCGAAGACGAAGAAGAAGAGCTAAACATAGCCCGGACTTTGGTAGCGCTAGGACAGGCGCCCAGGGGGGTAGCACGACATTATGGTAATACGAAAAAAACTAGTAAATGTTCATCGATTTTTCAAATTCCAAGACCATTTTAATCCTGACATAATTATCAACAAATTTGTAATTTATGAACGGCCCAGTTAAACAAATTACGTCATAATGACGTCTTGAAATAGCAAATTGTAAAAACAACACGGTTAGAAAATGGCGTTCAGTCACAAAGACAAAATTGTTATAAAATGTTTACGGAAAAACAAACATTACGGAGCAAAAAAATTCATTAGAAAATTTCCGGACAACGGTTCGACATTAGGTGGTCTAAAGAAGCTTCTAAGAAAAATTGATTTAACCGGATCGTCTCAGCGTCGCGCGGGTAGCGGTAGACCGAGAACTGCACAGCAACATGAAAATATTGAACATAGGCCTACCTCCTAATCTTTGGCCGCCAAACAGCCTGGACTTAAATCCCGTTGATTACAAGATTTGGGGACTAATGCAAGAGAAGGTTTACAGGAAAAAGATCAGAGACATTGAAGAACTCCGTGCGTGTATTGTTAGTGCCTGGGATGAATTTGATCAGCTGGTTATCGATGCTGCTATTGGCCAATGGCGCGCTCGTCTTGAAGCTTGTGTTGAGGCCGAAGGCGGACACTTTGAGCACGCGGCACGACTTTTAGTCTAATATTATTCAAATATAAAAATTAAATTAAAACTAAAAGTTATAATTGATAAATGACAGTCTAAAATGATATTGAAAATTTTAGATGATTTTTTTTGCCGTCCTTGACACTTGAATTTTGATGAAAATCACGTCATTATGACGTCATTATTAAATAACAAAAACTTTTATACTTTAACCAGTATTTAGCAAATTATGTCAGGATTAAAATGGTCTTGGAATTTTAAAAATCGATGAACATTTACTATTTTATTTTCATATTACCAAAAGGGGTCCCTTTTTCAGGACACAGTGTAATATTAAATACATCTTAAATACCATCATGTAGAGCTGCTTCATTTGCTGGCCTTTAGTAATAATAATAATAATAATAATAATATCTTTTCTTTAATAAGCGCCTGACAAACGCACTGCGCTGTCCATTTACCTGTTATGCAATTGAAATCTTAACTACTAACAGAACAGACAGCTTGCAATACAACGGCGCTAATAGCAGCCTACAAAGCATATCCGCCCAACTAGGGTTGCCAGACGTCCGGCAAAAGGAGGACATGTCCTCCTTTTTGGCCTCATGTCCTCCGTCCGGCAGGCAAAGCTAAAAACATGGGAAATGTCCGGCTTTTTGTTTGTTTGCTGTTTTGGGACTAATTGGGCTATTGGCTATTATTTGTGGCAGTTTTTACCAACTTTACACGTACGTGTTGTCCCTAAGTTCCCTTAAACTTTGGGCTACAGGGCGAACAGTCCAATCCGATTACTTATTTTATACTTTACTGCAGCTATATTTTCCAGACGTTTCTAATCCATGATAGGGCCTATGAATAATGTTATAATGTACCTATGGACTATCTATAGAGACTATGGCCAAAGTGCTCATTTTTTATTCTGGGTAGCAGGGCAGCGTCTGTGGTTTTACATTAGTAATTTTTGACGCTTTCAGATTAAAATGGCTACTACTACTAAGTAAATAGGTCCTTATTGAACGGCATGCAAACACAGCCAGTCCTAAGAGAAAATGCAAATTCTCGGACACTTTGAAAACTATAAGTATCCGTGATTCGCTATCAAATCTTGTGAGAACTGCTATGAGTGTGTTGTTGGTAGACTAACGAGGATTTGCTGCGGAGAGGTGGCTCCTCGGAGAAATGTGCGTAATCAAGAAAGTACGATTGATTGCCTAAATAAATACTTTAGTCTTTAGAATGTTCATTAAAAAGCCTGAACTGATTTTATATGCAGTTTTCAATGTGACTTAATTTCTTGATTACAGTACTTAGAAGACCTCTGACACCGGAGTGAAACATTCAATGTGTCCTCCTTTGTCCTCCTTTCCGGCTCTGTTTGTCCTCCTTTGGCTACCCATGTATCTGGCAACCCTGCTGAGGTGGATTTCGTTGAAGACGAGAAAGCTTGGAAAGTGGAGGATCAGATGAGCCAGGGTAGCAATTTTTGAAGAGGTGAGACTTTAATTCTGAGTGGAAAGCCTGAGGAGTGATAGATAGAGGAGACTGAGTCAAACGATGACTGCAAATTTGGTATTAGAGCCAAGACTTAGACAATGGATGGGAGATATGTTGCATAAGTGCTACACAATTCCCGATTACAATCGTAATCGTAATCTAATCGAGTATTTATATGAAATTGTTAGTATTATTCTACATGTTGCTTAGTTCATTTAAATAATGAAACGATTCGTCGGTACACTTCTATAATTATTAATGCATCTAAACAAAGCATCATTGGACTGAAGTTTCAAATAAAACCTTACAACTAAACTTTGGCGCACTAGCTGTTTAAGTGAAAGAGGAAGCGTAGGCCCTGTCAACTCCGCTACTGTACTCTGACAGTGCCAGTCCCAAGCCTGGATAAAAGAGGAGGGCGACGCTAATGGTCTTTGTTACCACACAGTGGTTGTTAAGCAGTAAACAAGCTATAACAAATAGGGCACAAGTCTTCAACTCGGTTAACAGTTGGCACTCGCTGGGACATTTATTGCATTGGTCCCTAGGTACAACGGATATCAAAGGTTGAAGAAAAACTGTTCAACAGTAAACGCAAAGTGAGTAATTTTTATGAGAGTTAGTGCTTTGCATCGTTAAGAGCATGAACGTGCTGCCAAAAATTTTCATCAGGTCTTTAGTAGTAGCATTGTAATCAGGCAATAGCAGTTACAGTAGTGCTTTCCATTTTGTTTTTAAGTCTGTCTATCCATTGTAACGTCCTTCGGTACGTTAGGAACATACCTATTACGGTAAACTTGTTCCTAACTTTTATAATTCCAGCAAGAGGTGTCTTTACATTACTACAGAAGAAAGTACTATTGTATAGGCCTATACAAATCCTTGCTTGGAAAATGTAAGATTGTTATGATAAATATTAGTAATCTTAGAGTCTCAGTCTTGGACATGAAACTTGTCTTCGACGACCAGTGCTCGCGATTAAGCAGATCGCCTGCGCTTAGCTTTCAAGTGCCGTATTGGAATTTTAATTACGATTACGACCCGTACGTCTAAACGAAATATAGCAAGGGTCTGCAAACGACAAGGCAATGCTTGGCTATTGCGCATGTGCGTTTGCAAGACGGATAATCATGCTTAATTATTTTCTGTATATTCGTGCAGCTGCATGGTCTGAGCGTAGGCCTATGCGTTTATGTAGACGTTGAATGCGAATATTTTAACTGTGTGAAATTTCATGAATCCTTTTACAATGCAATGTATTCTGTAACATATTGTGGCCAAAGACAGATAGATATACAGAGAGACAGACAAATAGAGGACCGACCAGAAGCCTTCATACACATGTGAACTTGTTAGATGGGTCTGAAAATGACAAGGCAATGCTATTGCGCATAGGGTTGCCAGACACAGAAAACGGGAAAGGTGGACAAAGGAGGAAGCATTAAATGTTTGACTCCGGACTCCTGGGTCAGAGGTCTCCTAGGTAACCAAGAAACGAAGTCACATTGGAAAGCTGCATGAAATCAATCGAGGTTTTTATCATAATGTTGCAAAGTATTTATTTAAGCAATCAACTGCACCTTCTTGATTGCACACAGTATTTATCTGAGGAGCGAACTCTCAGCAGCAAGTCCTCATTACCAATAACATACGAATAGAACTTCTCACAAGAAACATTCTTAAAAGTGTGCTTTGTAAGAATTATTTCCTTCAACATGCGCGTGTAAAGTCGTTAACACTGCTATGGAATTATAGCCAATAGCCCAATACAACAGACATACAAAAAGTCGGACATTTTCCAGGTTTTTAGCTTTGCCTACAGGACAGAGGACATGAGGCCAAAAAGGAGGCCCATCTACATGTACGTTTGCCAGGCGGTTAAACATGCTCATTTATTTTCCGGACATTCGTGCCGCTGCATGGGCTGGTCGTAGGCCTATGCGTTTATTATAGACATTGAATGCTAATAGGTCTACTTTAGCTGTGTGGAATCTGAAGATTCATTTTACAATTAAAATGTATTCCGAAATTCGGTAATACATTGTGATTGTGACCAAAGACAGATCTATATGTATACAGAGAGAACGACGGACGGACAGATAGAGAAAGAGACAAAGAGACATGGATAATTAACTAGTCACTCTAAAATGCCTAGTCTCTATAACGTACGGAAACGCAAACGGATATCTTTACGCAAGCGGAAATATTTTCGTGCCGCTAGGTTTACCTCTGTCCTATTTGGTTTTGTCATGCAATGTCTCATTTTCCCTATAACAGTCATAATTTCAAAATGTTCCACAACTCACTCACCTGTTATAGACTACCTTCGTAAGTGATCATCTGATCCACTGTCCATTGGCTGATAATGAACGTTTGTCAACGTATCTGAGGCTTTTCTGGGTCGTGGCGTTGCCTTTCCTAAAGCCGCCGATGTCCTTGTTTGGCATATGCTAATGCTCAAAAGCGTCTTAGGAGGCTTTTCCCTCGTGGTAAAACTGTAAAAATCGTTTTCACAACCGGCAAGACCCACAGTGTGACTATCCAAAAATACTTAAGTATTGACGTTCATACACTGTATACAGTAGGCCTAAGCCTATGCAGTAAATTTATGCAGTACAGGTAAGGAAGCCGGATGTGCTGCTATAATAGAGAAATTAAAAAACCAAAGTGCAAGTGCACAGATTGGAGAAAGTTGACAAAACCCATCGCATAAATAGATAGCAACACACACACACTCTCTCTCTCTCTCTCTCTCTCTCTCTCTCTCTCTCTCTCTCTCTCTCTCTCTCTCTCTCTCTCTCTCTCTCTCTCTCTCTCTCTCTCTCTCTCTCTCTCTCTCTCTCTCGCTCGCCGTCTCACAAAATTGCATTTTCGTTGTGTTAAAGTAGTGGCGGAGGGAGAGAGGCAGGGATGGAGGATGGAGGGAGGAGGGAGAGAGAGGGGGAGACATGAGTCAGTTATACATGTCTCTGTTCAAAGTCCAGACACTGGTAGGGCCTACCGACAGTTGGCTAATGCTCTAGGCTGATAGGGCTTTATGCCATAAAGTTCATGTAGGCTACATTAGGCGTAGGTTAAACAAAGAGGTTAAATAAAGTCTAAATGCGTGTACAGACAAGTGTATACATATTGTAAGGACACGTTGCTTGTTTTACGTGATATAACATTTTCGTGTCGCTGACTGTAGCACTAATTAAACAGTTTTACATTTCGAAAAGCGTCTTCTGGGAAGCAGTTAACCCATTCGCTCATTAGCCTAAAAAACAAAAATCTATAGGCTCATTCATTCATTCATGCATAAATTTAATAATTTAAATAGCGCATGTTCAAGGGAACTACTCAGAGGCAAATAGTTGAATGTATACATACATGTAATAACTATACCGTCTTCAACTGCACGAATCAACATTTAAATTCTTTACTATCGTTTATTCATTTTTTTAATTTAATTAATTCGTCGTCATCGTCCTCGCCCTCGTCCTTCTCATCCTCCTCCACGTCATTATGAGTACTATCAAAGCTATAATAATCGTCGTTGTTATCATTATCATCACTGTTACAACTTATAATTATTTTTTATTGATGATGATGTTGAGTTCTCTGCCCGAAGGCAGGTCCATTGGCTTTTGTCCCATCCGGGGATGAGATGAGTGAGATGGTTTCCCGTAACGTTCCTCACAGTCAATTATGGGCGAGCAACTTGTCCAGGATCGCTACGAAGTGACTTGAAGTAGATTCGGACCTGCGACCCTCCGGTTACAACTTACAAGGCACAGGACATACCGCTACACCACCATGTCCCATTTTTATCATTACGATCAAGTTGTTTTCATCATTCATAAATCGTCGTATTACGGTATTATCATGTCATCATTTTTAAGGGGTTCCAAAATGCGCTTTAAAAGTCCAGGTACATCATCATAGGCCTATTAATTGTTATTTACCAATCATCGTTATTTATTTATACATAAATTAAATAGCAATCCTCTTCTCCGTATACGGCACTCAAACACATGACGAAAATGCAATTTAATGAAACGGCGAAACTGACGGAAAACCCGACTGAAGACGTAGTTGCTGATGGCTCAATTCCACCAAAGAGGTTCAACCCAATCTTACTGAATGCCCTGTTGTTTAACCGCCTACAAGCGGCCTTCTCTACCCACGTGATCGGGTGACACTGCATGACACCAACTTCCTACTGTCGAACAAACCTCCGCAGCCTATTCAACACGGATTCATCTGTCGCTGCTCCACTTGTCATGCCACGTATTTGTACTATAGCATATTGTGTAGTCCAATACGTATCTAGCTGCAATGTAGGCCTACTGTAAATCTTCGAAAATTTCTCGGCGCCCACAAAAGCCACGTCAGGAGACCAGCTCAATCATCGGCGCTATATCAAATCAAGTCCGCGGTATCCAAACTCCTCTGTTCGTTCCGGTGCCAGGTCAAAATTCGGGGACGTCAAGTCGAGGAGACAGCATGGTGCTACGGTGGTAATCGGTGATGATGTGGTCGTGTGCAGGAGTACAATCAGGATAGGATACAGCTTGAAGAGTTCGGTTTCAGTCGTGAGTGGAAAGCAGAAGACGAGAGTTCAAGCGTAGGAGAGGTTAAATTAAGAGGCGATATACATGTAGGAGGATGAGCAAACTGGCGGAGGTCTTTTGTGAGTCCGTTCCAAAGAGTTGGCGCAGCATAGACTAAGACATTGCAGAATTTCACAGCGGATGAGACTGGAGGCCGGGATAGAGAGACGTATGACGATGAGCGATTAGACCCAGGTAATGGATGGTGAATAGCTGGCGAATGAAAGAGGGTTTAGAGGTTTTGTAGGTTAAGAGACACAATTTTTTATGGATGCACTGAGGGACTTTTAGCCAATGAAGTGATTTCAGAACAGGGGTTATGACTTGTGGTGGTGTTTGGGAGTTTTGGTGACTGCGCGTGCGAGACCGTTTTGGACTGTTTGCAGGCGTTTGATTTGAGAAGAATCGATGTTGTATAAGTGGAATTACAATAGTAGAGTTTGGAATGAACAATTGAGGTGGCTATTGCGCATGCAGTCTTGTGATCAAGTATTGAACGCAATCGACGAAGGAGGATGTGCATATAGCAGGTGCGAGTTAGCTGGTTGATGTGGTTGGAAAAGATAAGGTTCTTATCGAAGATGATTCCAAGATTGCGGATAGGAGAAGAGTAAGGTGCGGGAAAAGCGAGATCTGTTGCACAAAGTTCGGGAGGATAGGCTAGGTACCGAGATCGAGTTCCGTAGGCGGATATGCTTTGTTGGCTGCTATTAGCGCCGTGTATTGCAGGCTGTCTGTCCTGTTAGTAGCTAAGATTTATGTCTTCTGTCATTTGTGTTCTTGTGAATTGTTTAATCGTCATAACATGTAAATGTACAGCGCAGTGCGTTTGTCAGGCGCTTGATTAAAGATTAGATATTACTATTATTATTATTATTATTATTATTATTATTATTATTATTATTATTATTATTATTATTATTATTATTATTATTATTAATAATTGGAGGCCAATTATGAGGAATTCTGTTTTTGAAGGGTTAAGGCATATAGTCCATCGGCTTATGTAAGGAAAGAAAAAATTTGGGTAGAATCTTGGCAATGAAGCTTAAATTAATGATGTGATAGTTCAGAAGCAGAAAAATGTGTTTGCCAATTTTTCTTTCATGGCTTACGCCCCCTGGACGTTTTAGAATGACGTCATGTCCTCACATTAAACCTGCCAATTAACTAAACAGGTTGGTGTAAATTAATATTGCTCACTTGATGACAGAAGCATGAAATTTGGTACATGGTACAACATACCCTGAGGACAAATTTTAGGGCCATCGCAGATTTGCCCTCTGGCTTCATTGGCAGCCATTTTCCAAAATAGCCGACAGAAATAGAGACTTTTCAATATCGCAGCTTGTATAGTTCACTTAGAATCGTGATCTTTTTGTCTAAACATACATATTCGGGGCAAGGATTGCAAAAGAACTAATTACAAAGACTTATCTACACGAGATTTGCCGCCAGAGACGTCCTATAAGGGAAGGTAAGGATCCACCCCCCCCCCTCCCAGTTTGAAAATCTACTGTGATAGGCTCACGATGCGTCGACTTTAAGTACAGCATATTCCAAGCTACGGTAGCTAATTTATTTTGTTATACTATTTTATAATGTTATTTGTATATCGAAGTGGTAATAAAGTGCTGGTGGTGGTATCATAGATAAATGTCACAAGTTTACAAAATAGCAAATCCAAAGCAGCATAGCACATCAGCTGCAGATGCATCTTCATTCATTCATTTTATTCAGAGCATTTATATAGCACCCCATCAAGAACCTACTCAGGAGTGAGCCCGGCCCTGCCACGAGTAAATAAAAAGACTTGAGGAACTTGTAGAACCCTGCTCACAAGTAAAGAGCGGAGCTTAAGCGGGAGGTCATTCCAGATGGAAGGGCCCACAACCGAAAAAGGAGGCCGCTGCCTAGCATCTGTGGAAAGGGACACAGACTGGGATAAATGTGAGCTTTGTTAAGAACTCGCTGATGAAGTGCTTAAATCTCCAGCAAGTTCCAGACGCAGCACTGATGGAGCAGGTACAAGACTTTGCAGAGACATTGTTGGCCTTCCAGTAGATAAATTGAATGCCACCAAGCATTGTTTCCCAGCTGAAGGAAGGTGGTCAAGATCTTGAAGAATGCCTGAAAACAAAAAGGCTAAATGGCATGAGATCTCTCTACTACAGTATAACAACACCAAACTCGAAAGAGCTGCAAAGCGACACTCACAGTCGGCGGAAAGTCTACTGATGCTCCCATATATAAGAAGCACACACGTGTAAGAGTTCAGTCACAAGTGCTGATGAACCAGAACAATGCTTCTTCTGTGGGGAGATGCGGAATCATTAAATTTGACCATGGCTCGCTCAACGTTTGGTCTTGACGCCCGTGTTAGAGTATGTGCCCTGCAATTACAAGACTGTAATCTGCTGGCTAAACTAAGCACTGGAGGCCAAGTACCATATCCACTATCCAGTGTCTTGTGTCCCTGTAAAACAGAGCTAGACACAGCAAAGGTTCTGATCAGCAAGAAGACAGCAGCGCCATTCATCAGGGCATAGCTCTTGCTGAACTGAATGCTGATCCACAGTAAAGCTTGCAAGAAGGAACTGGTGGATTGCCTTTTAAACTTGGACTATGCATCTTCTTTGATCGTGTTTTGATTATTTCCACAAGTCTGGGTGATACTGTCTGTCATAACTTTGAGATGGAGAAAGCAATCGACCTGTTCCTTCTTGTGAGTTTTACTGTGGATAAGCACTCCTAGGTTGTCCGAGAAATGTTCAGGATCCTGTTTTTAAAGTGGTAGTCTTGTACCTTGCTCCATCAGTGCTGAGTCTGTAAATTGCAGGAGATTTAAACATTTCATCAGTGAGTTCTTGACTGTAGCGAAATATAACTTATCAAATCTAGTATTAGCTTACTTACTTAATTAATTAATCTATAGGTTTCGAATAAGATAGTTAATTACGAGTGGTGTTAGTTAATTCATGATTGAGTGGCATTAATGTAATACATGGCTATTACAACAATCTTCTTCGAAGAATTTCAACTCTACTCGCTACGCTGTCAAAATACACCTGCCACCTTCTTATATTGGGAGACATTAACGTACAATTTGATCAACACCAGAATGTGAACACCAAACTTCGACTTCTGACGTCTCACAACCTTACTCAACTCATACTGGAACCTACTCACAACCTCGGCCATACCCTGGATGTTATTATCACACGTTCATCCTCTCTCATTGACAATATCGACATATCTCCTCCAGTTCATTCGGATCACTGTATTATCCACTTTACAATTGCAACTCAACCTCCTCCTAGAGTCTACAAGAAAATTGAAAAACGATCGTTTGCCAATTTTGACATATTCTCATTTCAAAAAGATCTTCAAGAATCAGAACTCTACCAATTATCTCTCAGCGCATTCAATTTAGGATTTCGGTCTGGGTCTGGCGGTGCCAATTAGGGAGCGCCCCAGCCTACTTGCGTGAGTTCTGTCGCCCTACCTCAGGTTTAGCTACCCGCAGAAATCTTCGCTCTGCATCTCGAGGCGAACTTGCTGTTCCCTTTGCGCGCACTTCAAAGATGCAACTTCGTGCCTTCTCCGTGGTTGGGCCGACCATCTGGAATAATCTTCCTTCAGATCTGCGTGTTCTTTTGGCTGGAGACTCTGCATACACCTTTTACAAGAATTTGAAAACTGTTCTCTATCGCCGTAGTTGGGCTGGGAGCGCCTCTGAGTAGGTTATCTTGGAGGGGCGCTATATAAGTCCTCTGAATGAATGAATGAATGAATGAATGAATGAATCTCTACAATCGACCACGCCAGTGACTGCAGAATCCCTTTTCGCCCTCTACGACCTCACAACTGGAAGAGCTTCTGAACATCCATGCTCCCCTTCGTAAAATTACTGTTTGCCAGAAAATTGACTGTCTATGGTTCGATGCTGACTGTTCGATTTCAAAACGGAAAACTCGCCACCTTGAAAGAAAGCTTAAACGCTCTCCAGAAGACACGCATGTACTCAATCTACTGAAATCACAAGCACGCAAGCAAAGGAAACTTTTTCAACATAAACGCTCATCGTTTCTACGACTGCACATTGAAGAAGCAGAGAATGACGGAAGGGCCCTCTGGAAATCCTTAAACTCCATCTTATCACCGCAATCTCCTCTTGAATGCCCACTCTCACCGGATGAGCTTCTTGAGCATTTTGCAAATAAAACGGAAGCTATTCGGCAATCCACTAAGGATGCTCCCTCACCTAATTTGAATTCTAGCAATTTGAGTTTCCCTGGTCTTATTGCTTTTGACGAGGTCACTCTGCCTGAAGTTGACAAGCTCCTCAGTAATTCCTCCTCCAAGCACTGCGAGCTAGATTCCTCGCCAGTCTGGTTAATAAAATCCCTTCGCCATATCTTTGCCCCTATTCTACTCCTGCTCATAAATTGCTCGCTACTAACATCTACTCTACCTACCTCTCATAAGCGTGCCATTCTCCGTCCTCGCATAAAAAAACCAGGCCTTGACCTTTCTGATCCTTCTAATTGCCGTCCCATCTCGAATCTTTCATTCATTTCCAAACTCGTTGAACGTGCAGTTCATCGGCAGCTTTCAAATTACGTTGAATCTAACTCTCTTTTACCTCTTGTTCAGTCTGGTTTCCGCCGCCTCCATTCTACTGAAAAAGCTGTGCTTAAAGTTTGTAATGACATAATCTTAGCACTTGATTCTGGGTTCATCGCTGCTCTCCTTTTACTTGATTTCAGTTCTGCTTTTGACTGTGTTGACCATTCCATTCTCCTGAAAGTGCTTGAGTTGCAATTTGGTATTACGGCCTCTGCCATTCTCTGGATTGCAAATTTCTTGACTAATCGTTCACACTCAGTGCGCCTTGGTACCAACACATCCAAGTACTTCAACATCCTTTTTGGTGTCCCTCAAGGTTCCATTCTTGGTCCCCTTTTGTTTATCCTGTACACCTCTAACATTGTTCACATTGCTTCCAAACATGGTATCCTTATACACCTCTATGCTGATGATACAAACTGTATATCAAACTCTCTGCCAAAGACATTGATAATGCTAAGTCTCGCTTATTCACCTGTTTCTCTGATATCCAAACATGGTGTGCATCCATGCGTCTAAAACTCAATGCTTCTAAAACTGAACTTATCTGGATCAACCGCCACCCGACACCCACCACTGACATACTGCACACTGTCCTCAACCTTGGTCCAGACTGCTCCATTAAACCGGTCGATGTTGTCCGAGACCTTGCTGTTCTTCTCGATGATACTCTCTCCATGAAAAATCAAATATCCTCCATAACTAAATCCTTTTTCTTCCATCTCAGACGCATACGGCACGTTAAGAAATGTCTAAACGAAAAATGTCTCCGCACACTAGTACAGGCCTTGGTCATCTCTAGAATTTATTATTGCAACTCAGTCCTTTATGGCCTCCCTGCATCCACCCTTCAACCTCTTACCACTGTTCTCCATTATGCTGCAAAGCTTATCAAAAACCTAACTCCTCGTGATCATGTGTCCCCCACCCTCCGTGAACTACACTGGCTTCCCATACAAGCCCGCATTACTTTCAAAATCTGCCTTCTAATGTACCGAGTCCACACAAACTCATCTCTTCTTATGTGTCCTCACTTGTTACACCCTGTTCATCTCTCCCTTCCAGACGTGGATTACGATCTTCATCGCAAGCTGACTTTGTTGTCACACGATCATTTAAAAAACTTGGAAATCGTGCATTTGCACTAGCCGGCCCAGCTGAATGGAATAAGCTGCCAGACTTTATTCGCAGATCATCAACATTAACGCTCTTCAAAAATAACCTCAAGACTTATTTATTCAAGATTTATTATGACTAGACTTTCCTGTTACGCGCTTTTGTGCAAGATTCTTTTTGTTTAGGCGCGCTATAAATGACAGTTTAATAATAATAATAATAACATAAGTCTAGGCTCCAATTAACTGCAAAATGAGCCGTTAAACCAGAAGCCATGGCAACATGACGTAATACGAATTGACTATAGAGCGTTACAGTGGAGGACGTAACGGAGAGTGAAGAGGAAGCTCATTGAAGAAGAACTTGAAATTTGGAGTTCAAAGGAGTCGGTCGATTTGCGACGTTCCTGCGATGTTGGACGACGTTTTCGGTAAATGAATCGTCAATTTCAAAGTTCCGGATGACTATGCATCTTGCGAGTGATGATAGCATCGTTGTGGTGGACTTTTAGTCGAATTTAAGAGAAGCCGTCAGCGTGAAATACATTGGCGAGCGATCTTTTCGAAAGTCTGTTTGGGAGCGTAGAACGGTTGAGTGTTTTTTTATCGTTTTCTGCGTGTGATTGATTTGAACTGCGGACGTTTATGAAGGATTGTTTAGACTTCGAACAGCAACTCTAGAGCAAGTGATACGATTTTATTTAATGCCGACTTGTCAGTAGATAAGATTGACTATTTCCTTTTAGACGAAAATTTTCCTACCTATGCCTTTTCAACCTCTGATCGTAACTTGGGTGTCACACTTTGTAAATAACAATTATGATTAAAATAACATGAAACAATGTTTTATGAATTCTGTAATTTCAAGACTTATGTATCAGATCCTCAAGAAGTAAATTAATATTCCTTCCACCAGATCAATTAATAGTTCCTGGTGTTGATCATGTGCCTAACATTATTAACATAAGTCATTATTTTTGCCTGTTGCCGTGGACAAAATCTTCAGAAATAAAGCAGTTTTCACCTCATCTCCAAATTCTCCAATGTGGAGTTTCCATTAGCCTAAAACAACTTTACTGCAGAAACAGATGTCTCGTGTAATTTTAGGGACCTGCTGCTAGCCATAATAATATATATAGTAATATATATATATATATATATATATATATATATATATGTATGTATGTATGTATGTATGTATGTATGTATGTATGTATGTATGTAACTGACACCGATAAAAGTTAAATAGTTTTTAAATAGTCAAGTGGTATTTGCAATAGTTTGCACCTATTGACTATTTTAAATACTATTGAAATAGTGTTTTACAGGTACTATTTACTATTCTATTTAAATAGTTAACCTGACTATTTGTCCCAACACTGGAAACAGAATTGTGGAAGCAACCGTGCACGAACTTCCGGGACTATACTGAGGTATGGCAAAAACTGTGTATTGCACACACGAATGCTGTCAGGTGTACATTGTCTACGTAATCTAATTTCTTGACCTTGGCTCGCAGCACAAATACATAAAAAGTTTTTCTGGCTTGTAGTGTTTTACCAATTAATTGTCGACAATGATTTGAACCTTGAGTAGCCTACTTAGGCAACATATTATTAATCCGGATGGCAACTATATATGTTAGAGCAGTCGGACATCGGGAGCAACATCAGTGTGGTTGTTGCTGTCTGATTTAAGTAGGCCTATGCATTACCCTATTTGAAGTTGCTGCTATTTTGCCTACATTCATCAGCATGTTTGTGAAAAATTCACCTTCAGGACATTGTCTCAGAAGCTCAATGAAGGACAGTTAACATGTTAAAAGTTTCAGAATGAACTAAGTAAAAAAGCAGTGTTTAAAGCGCATCTACTAGAAGCTTCTTTTGGACCATGATGCCAGCGTGCAATCTTCAGATGAACGTGATCAGATATTCGGGATAGACCTGTGTATCCCGAAAAACGACGAAGATGCTGGGGTTCTGGACGTTTTCGACGACTGAGTCGAAGCGCTTTGTAGTTTCATTTGGCTTGAGAGGAGCATCAATTATTTCTTGAGTGCCGAGGGTGAATTCGCCAGTTAGGACTCTGGCCTGGTAGATGAACTTGAAACCCTGTGCGTTTGGAGGAGAATATGTCGGATGAGCGGAATAAGGCCAATCCCTGGCAAAGTAGACGCCTTTGCCATACACCGTTGCTGAAACAAACAGGCAACGGACAAAACTAGAAGGCAGCGATAATTAGAATTAGTCCAATCAAGACAACACGATGTTTGTTGTTATTTCACAAAAATTGATGCGAAGTCAGAATGTAGCTTCTGATTACATATAGAGTCGTAATAACCTGCGTGCAAATAAATTTAAGAGTCCATATTTTATGTTGACCATGTCGTTTGTGGAACGCGGTGGTGTAGCGGTATGTTCTATGCCATGTAACCGGAGGGTCGCAGGTTTGAGTCTACTTCAACCCTGGACAAGTTGCTCAACACAATTGCGTGAATTGTCTGTCTGTGAGGAAGGCAACGGGAAACCACCTCACTCGTCTCAGCCCCGGGTGGCATAATCCTTCGGGCTAAGAACTCGTCGTCAACATCATCATGTCGAGACATTTTGCCAGTATGTTATTCTGTGACTGATTTAGAACTAATTGCAGAATTGTCTCTTAAAAATCAGTAACAACAATGTTCCATAATACTAATAACAATAAAGACAATATAGGTAGGCCTACAAGGCACATAATTTTTGTAACCCTGAGAGCTCGTATATGACTCCATCAGTATTTAGAGCTTTTACGGCTGTCCTCGGTTTCTAGACACACTACCCCAATATGTCAGTTTTCTCAGTTGCCCATTATTCGCTATACCCTTCGCTTTTTACCATGTACGGGAAGTTCAGACCTGCTCCGCTTTGATTACAGTAGGTCATGTGCACGTTTCTAATAACATCTTTAATCTGGCCATTGTTGATTGCAATTAGGTTCAAGCCAATGCCTATTAGGAATCAGGGTCTTGACATCCGCCGTGTGTCCTCGCTTCTTCAGCTGGCATTGCCCCCAGGGACCGCTTCGTTGCCAGCCTCCTTGCGTTCCCCATAGCCTAAGCGTTTATGGATTGAGGGAGGTAGATGTAGGCCACTTTGATCTTTCAGTGGTATTGCAGACGCCAATCACCGTTGCTATAGCTATATCAATCAGTGATAATGTGTTAAAGGCGTCTTCTAAATAACGTTATAGGCCTAATATATAATAAATTAAGTTATATTCAATTCAATTCAATTCAAACTATTTTATTGTTCCCAGTTTAAATCAAAAATTAAATTGAGCAGTTATTATCGTAATTGCCATTTGGGTAACCAAAAGGGTCATTAGACCACTAAGCGGCGCTATAGCTTACCTATGTAACACATTGAATCAGTAGTAACATACAGGGGGTGTTAAGGGTGCTGCAGCACCGGGCCCGCAGTTTTAAGGGGCCCCATTTTCGAAAGTGAAGAAATTTGTTTAATATGTTTGTTATTAACTCATTTGGGCCCTTTGAAGATAATCACAGCACCCGGGTCAGCACTGGTCTCAATGCGGTCCTGAGTAGTAACGACGGTTCACATTCTTAACGAACTAATAGTTCAAATTATTTAATTTTAACGAGTAACAAGCACAGTATAGAGTATTCAAAATAATTTTAACTAAGTATCAGCAACATAGTAATTTAAGTGATTAAACAGTTATATATAAAGAGATGAAGAGCCTCGTGTTATCAGCTGATAGGTCTATCAGTCATGTTTACAGTCTTTAGGCTTACATCTGCACTACATGAATATTTAGACCATAACCATTCGTTTGTTGTTCCCAGTATAAACAGCAGATAACAGTAAACACTATACAGTAGCAGAGGTTACTACACATTTACATGTAATTAAAAATACTCGAGAGTTAGTACATCGACCATAATAGCCTGTGTCTTCTGCTACCTGCCTGTCTCTGGTGTCTGTGGGAACCGGACTTGAACCCCCAATGGACATCGATCTCTTGAAAACCCCTCTGATACGACTCAGCGCTCGTAAATAATTAGCAGATGCTTTGCGCAAATTGCACTTAACTTTAGAGTAGCGCTTTATAAATTTGGAGTTTGCAATTAGTGTGTTAATCATTCCTACACAAATTGTTTAACAGCCGAGAATTGTGATTCTGACCATTTTTTCCACAGTAACTTCGGTTGAAGCCACCAGTGTTAACCTGTGGAACCGTTGCTTCACTCGTTCCATGCCAAAGGATGCGTTCGGTCGTTGCTCCAGCTGCAGCTGATGCCTCCATGTGCAACTTATTCACGGCATACTGCTGGAACAGACTCTTATTCTGAACTCTTTCAATCTGCATTACAGCAATCATTCCTTGAAGAGTTATCAAACATATTCCATATTACAAAATTAGTCCTATAGGCTAATAATATTACTCTATGTTTTAGGTATACTCTGTGACGAAACGATGTAAAGTTCAGATGCATGTAGGTCTATATTCTATTAAACCCAGCATTTCCAAGTTCTAAAATTTATTCGGTTATGTGGGAAATCTAGCCTGATCATGTAGCTGCAAGGCAATGGTATCTAACCTTTATGATTTCTTTGCAAGATTTCTGACAGGTGAGTTTGATCCTTGTTTCCACTTCATCATATTCGTTGCTTCCCACAGGCACGTGGACCAGTTTGCATCCCTCTCCAATATTCATTGGATCCCAGCGGCTCTTCTATGGGCGCTAGATATAAAACACGCATTCATTCTAAATTCCATGCGCCAGAATTTCTAAACAGTGTTCAAAGAAAGTCCTGTAAGGCCCTGTATAAAAGCGAATAAAATCAGAAGTTAATCTGCTATTTATGAGCCAAATGCCTGTAGGCTAACTTTTGCAAAAGTTCCGGTGCATGTAGGCCTTATAAACAAATTATTAGCCTATAGGCTTACCGTCTCCAATTCTTCGAACTTCGGTTTTTTGCTGGTCTTTCAAGTTTTCTTCAGTATTTGTCTTGAAGTCGATCTTAAATTGCCCGTCATTTTCCTCCCACTGTGCAAATCCGACTTTGGACTTGAATGCTTGTTCTATGATAACGTTGATTTCTGCAGGATATGACTCAAAACTCCCGTCTTCATCTTTGAATTCCCAGTGAGCCTGTATTATGATAAATATATATTATATAAGTATACATGTTTAAAGTCATCGGCTATTGAGTCAAGAGCAAAATGTCATCAAAGACTGACTTAGCATTCATCAGGGCAGAGTACCAGAGAGTTGAACTGATAAAGCGCATTGTGGTCAGCCACATTTCAAGGTATAGGCCTGTTCAGGCTCTCAGTCCCATTTTAAAGCAGGCTCTCTTTAGTAAGAGTTAGTGCAATGATAAAAGTCGTATTTGTGTCGATCGGGATATTTAGTCAAGGAATTTATAAATACATCTACAATGAGAAGCAAGCTACATTAGTCCATGGAAACGGAGTAATGCGTAGGCCTAATGCTAAAGAAACTAGTCAAGGCAGCACGCTTAATAGGATGACCAAAAACCGCCTTCTTTTAGTTACAGTGGAGCATGAAGAAGTTGAAAATAACCCATCACACAGACAGAATAAGCGGTCAGGGCGGGAATCATGGCAATCCATTCAAGTACATAGAGAATCTGTCCAGCTCCATAGCGTTAGACGCAGTTCAACAGTAGTCTTAATAGGAGTAGGTGCAGTAGATGTGCGCCCACTGATTACGACTGCTGAAATTAATGAAGTACCGAACATGGCTGATAGAAACATGTATTGTGAGGTGCTACTTTCCCCAATGCGTGCAGCCAAACAACATGCCTGTATCTGATGTGTCTGATGCCCGGTGAGATGACGGTTGTTGATAGACTTACTCTTAAGACCTGTTGATGCCGGTACCAAATTATGCTACTCCATAGCGAGGGCAAACAACTTGTCTGGGTTCTTTTTACATGGAGTTGGTGTCCGTTACTCACATCGTCCCTATGCACGGCTGTCTGCAAGTAAGCCCCAAAAGCAAAACCCTCTTATAGCAGCATATAAATTAATTCTTTGTGTGGAGTTGAAGTCTCTGAGTAAACTAAAGCAGCTGCTGTAAAACTATTGATCTGCCATTTAATTAAGCGTAGCTTAGTCTCACCAGCTGAGCGATGCGTTCTGCTTCATTTCTTTTCAACTCTGCGACTTCCACTTCCTTCAGAATCTTGACGACGTTGAAGATAACGTCCGTTATGTCCTTCGCATCACCTTGGAGTCGAATCCTGTTCAGCTTACGACCCTTTTCCACGGTTGCCTTCACCTGATGATTGGCAGCATCTCTTTCCAGCTGTCGGATCTGTAACAGTCAGACCACCTCACCGTTTAAAGCAATCCCTGTATTGTTTGATTTAAGTTTTGTATAAGAGGACCATGTAGTTTCGTATGCATTTGTCGTGCAACCACAATGAGCCATGTTGGAGCGTTATCTAAATATATAATATATATGAGCCAGGTAGGTATTTAATTGTTTATGAAGCACAGATATAAATCATTAAACAAAATATCCTGTTTAGTAAGAATGGAATACCTTCACATTAGAAGTGTCACAATTAAGTGTACTGAGCCAAATAGTCTATCCAGATAATCAGAAGATTGACTTCATGGACCAAGTCTTACATATGCTAAGTTAAACTTTCGGTCATGTTTAACAGATTTAAGTTCACAGCGAAAGCTAGACTTATGACGCAACAAATCTCATTCATACAACCGAGCTGATAGAAACTGTCCGACACATATAGAAATTCTAAGCCAGAGTTAACTTTGTTACCTGTTCTGGTGTTAGTTTCGCGATGGCTTCCTGTTGGTCTGGACTGTCAAGGACCTTGTCAGTGACCGCCTCCTTCACCAGGCTCTCCAGTTCCTCTAGGACTTTGTCGATGACTGTCTGCGACAGTCCATACACCCGGAAGATGCATTTATAATCAACGAGTGGAGAAGTCTTAGGGTCTTCTATCATTTCGAAGTCGTCGTTGTCATCGTTGTTTCCGCTCGGATCCGATGAAACAAAGGACGAAAACCAACCTATTGTATGGTGCAACCATTTATTTAGTCAATAAAACTCATCAAATTTTTTCATCTTTATGACTTATTAAATTTAAGCTACTCCATATTTGACACAATGTATCTAGAGCCAGTAACGTTAACGCGGCCAACTACCACGAGGCTAAAGCCCATGCAAAACCCATGAGGCCAACGCTGGGCTGTACAAGAATAAGGCTGCTAAGACACACTATGCCAAGCAGCGGAGGTCTTAGGATATTTCGGGCCCTGTGCAGAGTATACTGTATGGGCCTCCCATGACACAAGTCAAATTGTTTTTCATTAATGTTAATCACTTTATTTTAGTAAACTGTGGTACCATTTGACTTTTATTTTATTGACGAATGAGATGACTTAATCGAAACCATACGGTACTATTATTATCAGGGTGTCCTGTTCATGTTAATTTTCTTTGACATTTTCTTCCCCACCCCCACCACCCCCTCCCCCAAGTTACGGACCCTGGGCGACCGCACGGTTCGCACACCGCTAAGCCCGGCACTCCCGCCAAGGTCCAAGCTTAGACTTGAGTATTCATTGAATGGAGGTAATTTATTGCCTTTGATTCAGGCTGTGACTCTATGGGAACCATATAATGTGCTTAATCTATAACAGCCGTTTAAAAGTGTCAAAACTTGGTCTCGTGAATTAGTGCTTATAACACTGTGCAGTTTGACTCTTATTACAACGTAGGCTACACAAACATGTGATGTGCTGGCTTTGGTTTCGGTGTACCAGCAGTTGATGCCTTGTGCAGTTACTAATTACAATGCAATATAAGAACTAAGCAGTTTGAAACAATTAGTGTTCCCACCTGCGATTCTCCCCAAAACGCTCTTCGAACTCTTCTTTTCCGACAGCCGTTTTTGAAGTGCAGTGAAAAACTCGTCAACCATCGCCGGTTGGAAGATAGTGATACGGATGTTTTTCAGATACTTTGGTTTACAGTCATAGGCGAACTCGCCAACGGCATTGAGGATGTTAATGGCCATTTCGCCTGCTGAAGTATTCCGTACACCTATGAAAGATATGGAAAAAGAAAGCGGTTGGAGCGTACATGTACTACAAAACCTTACTAATTTGGTGCTCTATAAAAGCAATGAAACACAACCTGTAGAGTATAACTATATGAATGTCGCTGCAGAATGTTTGAAGAACTGCAGTCTGTTTCACCTAAGGTAGGGGTGGTAACCTTTATAAGGGTGTGTGCCCAAATTGACGCTAAATCATTTAAAAACTAAGCTCGCGTGCCCCTCGGAATTTTGCACAGCATATTAACATTTTTTTCATGTAGGGGGCCGGCCTACATTTTATTTGACAAATCGTAACAAAAACTGAAACAAAAGACATCATTTTACAGATGCTCTTTCTCTTGTTCGTGAGTACATGAAATCCTCATTTAAGGAATTTTCCGTTTTAGGACAGGGAAACATCTAGTCCTTCATAAGGGAAAATGTTGATTCCTAAAGTGATTGTGTATTTCAAAGTTTGAAATTTTGGGGGACGCCCTGAATTCTGCGTGCCACAAAAAATATAAGCGTGCCATATTGGACACGCGAGCCATGGAATTGTCACCTCTGATCTAACCTACAAACAGGGCATCAGTTTCAGAGGAACTCAACTACCTGTGCACAATGCCTCTCAATGAAAACCTAGAATGACCAGAGTAATGATTGCCTTGCACATCATGATAACGACGCTATAGAGGTTTTCAGGATAGATTAGATCTCCATGAAATATTGGGCCTTTAGCAGACAACTGCTTAAGAAACGTCTATGGGATCATTGGTTCTGATGACTTTAGAAATTAAGAGTTAACGATTATGGAAAACCAATAATTATGCTTCAGAGCTTGGTGAGGATAACACCATCGTAACGACACTAACTATAGTTGAGAAGAAGCCTAAACATGTGGCACCGCTAACTACCTGTACCAAGAAGTGGGAACGCGACGGATGCTAGTTTCATATGCTCTGCCTCTTTCAGGCAGTGCAGAATGCGCTCCTGCCACGCCTTTCCATCCGGAGCGTTTCCCAGATACAACTTTTCCGGTGTTGCTAGGTGAATTATGCACTTGCATTTCAAGTTTCCAGCACCGGTAACAGCAACTCCGTGTTTGTTGGTTTTTCCTGGAAAATTAATACACAAAGAGTAAAAACATGCAGAAGAAGAAAGAAGGCAAGTACATCTTATCATCAGAGTCAATCGCTCCGACTCACGAACTACCAGATCAAACGGGAAGTAGGCCTATCAATCAAGGAAGGCCTACAGAGAATCAATCATTTGTTTCTGTAACCATCAGAAAGAAAACGAACAATGAAACAATAAAGGCAACAGTTTGACGGTGCTATGACAATTCGGCGACAGACAATTGGGCGCGGTCAATTCGGCGAAAGACAATTCGGCGCATGGACAGTTCGGCGCAAGAAAATTCGGCGCCTTTTTAACCGATGACTCTATAGACTCCCATTTCTAGTTACAGTTTTATCGCCAACAATTCAGGCAATGTTGTAAATCAACAAATTCCTACTTTTAATACTTCACTGGATCAATAATACGTGGACTTCAAAGAAGCCACCCCTATTCATGGCTATTCATGGCAATTCGGCGAAGTTCTTTATTGTAAAACGTGTTCGCAGTTTGAGACGAATAGCCTACCTTTGAAATAAAATTTCAAATCTAGTCTACTATGCTTAAACCCAACTTCTTTTTAAAGGTCAATTCAAATAACAGTAGACCTATAATAAATATTTACATTTACAGTTGGGATAATACAATCGCGGAAATCTTCTTATTTTCCTGAATCTAAATAGATGCGCCGAATTGTCTTGCGCCAAATTGTCCATGCGCCGAATTGTCTTTCGCCGAATTGACCGCGCCGAACTGTCTGTCGCCGAATTGTCTTGCGCCGAATTGTCTGGACACCCAGTTTGACATGTACTGGCTACAAGGAGACCCAGAAGGGATCATGGGCCTACTGCACGGCCACGGCTCTAGGCTAATAATTTATACAAATATACGTTATCTAGAGCTTCATTATATAATATGGATTACGAAGGCCTACAGAGAATCATTTAGACCGAATAGACCTACATATCATAATTGTAATTATTGTAACCCTTACCTATTTTTTTGCATTCTTCAGCAATCGAGCGCCCACCAGCTTGAAGAATAGCCTTAGTCACGGCACCTAAAGATATAAAGAGCATTTCTCATTTTAAAACTTGTTACTTATAAAATCATTTTCTTCCTTATAGTGGAATTGCAAGGCACGGCAAAGGCTACGTTTCTAGCCTCTCGCGGTTGCTCTATACCTTTCGTTAAGCTGAAAATTACCCAGAATACATGTATTGAGCTACATTCTGAAGACCCTGTCAGCTGGCCTCTACCTTGAAGCCATGAACCTGTCGCCTCCACCGGTTGCGGTTTAACTACTAATTTTGGTAAACTGTTAAATTGTTAATACTGCTTTTGATGCTTCAGTTAGGATATCCCTTCTACTACGCGTGAAAGTGGTATCGATAGACTGGCAGCATATATCTGTTTAACTTATGAGTACCGTATAAATGCTATGTATACATCTGTACATTGCCACATATATAGGCTACTGTAGCCTATATTAACAAGTTATGAAGGCATTGACACAGAGTTACGGGCCTAATTTTGCCATATGGAATACAAACTGGGCCACTGGGTTGTCTGCTTGGGAAAGGGTCCAAAGGGAAATGTCGACTGAACGAAGCAAACTGGTACAAATCTGGGCTATTCGAATCGCTTGCATATCATTTGATTAAATCTGACTAACCTCCAGATAAGTTAAGGTCTTTGTTGGTGCAGTTAACGATGGCATCCGTGTTCTCCTGCGTGATGTCGCCCTCTTTTATTTCCATCACCAACGATTTAATTTTAATCGTCTTCATCGGAATATCCAGTGAAATATCTAATACAGAAAACTGCGCCGTATATATATATAGCGTATATATATATATATATATATATATATATATATACATGTTTGTGTATATATATATATATATATATGTAACGGACACACTTTCATATTTGAAAGTGTGTCCGTTACATTTCATTGCATCGCTTTACATTACTGAACATTTGTATTGTATTGTATTTGGCCATTTCCAAAGCGCTTCTCACAGCACGAGCTTTTCAGAAGCGCTATTTCATTACCAGCCATTGACTGACATCTGGCATATTGAGACAAGGTCAGACACAATGGAAAAGTGCTAAGCCAAAACCAATTTGTAATCAAATAAATCAAAATTTGTCTGATTTTACACGACAGCGCGCTACGATCAGAGTTTCATCAGTAATTTGCATAAATCCCGGGCCCTATCTTTCATCTTTAACGCTGCCATCATCATCAGCACTAGCATAATTATCACCTTCATCATTGCTATTGATGTTCCTATTAGTGCTATTGTTTAGCCTATTATTGGGCAAATGTTACAGGTCATGTTTTATTATTCGTTATAACAGTTATAACAGTTAATGACCTCCGCTCCGTTAAAGGGTATTCTAATCTTGAAAAAGCATTGTATGGCCTACCTGCTTCTGCAGCCTCAGTTTCATCTTGGGCTGGTCTGGATGTCTTTTCTGGGATCACAGAGGTGGCTGCCCCTGCTCCCTCCTGCTTTAGCTGTCTTTTCTGTTTATTTTTTGATGTTTTGTCGATCGGTACAGCCGACGGATTGCAGAGCCTGTTGACATGTTGCTGGAACACCTACGAACGAGGAATGACCACAATAAATCATGTCTTGAAAGTTAGGAAAGGACTTCGTGGTAGGTGGATCAAGGATTGGAATTCTGAGTTAGTGACTTGACACAATAGAAGTGTGTTGACGGGGAAATGATGGACATTGCGTCTTGTATGGCCTATAATCATTTCAAAAGAGACTCGTACATCGGTATGCCTTCCTCTTACGCACAGCTAGACGATGAAGTAGGCTATATTTTAATTTTATGCGACGCACATAGGAATCGAACCGCGTTAGCCACTCCTTTACCGTGCTACCTGATTCCATTCAGTACTAGTTGTAATTTATTTGTAATACATTTCAAGCTAAGGTTATCAGTGCAAACTTACATCTATTGTTGGGTTGTCGAAAACGACGAATCGTATGTCTTTGAGCGTGGTAGCGGGATTAGCTTTGCTGAATACCTCTGCCTCTGCATACATTATGGCGCTGACGATTTCCCTCGGAGTTCCCAGGTTTCCTGTTCCCAGAGCAGGAATCGCTATGGAGGTCATCTGGTTCAGGTGGCCATTTGCAAAGGCGTTTTTCAGCAAGTCACGGATTACCTTAAATTTATTATTAAAGCTTTCATTGAACAACATGAATAATTAATTAAATGATAGTCTTTTCAATTAGCCTACATATAATATGAAAGTAACCAACGAATATAGTAGATAGTTTATTATTATTAGTAGTAGTTGTAGTAGGCCTATCATCGTCATCATCACCACCACCCACCACCATCGCAATAATCATCATCATCATCATCATCATCATCATCATCATCATCATCATCATCATCATCATCATCATCATCATCATCATCATCATCATCATCATCATCATCATCATCATCATCATATCTTTTAAGTGATGTGTTCGTCATTGCACACTTCTAGGAGTTTGAAACTGGTAACAGGGCCTTTAGTTACTATCTTATCAATATTAATAGTTATAAAACTAGGTGGCTTTTTGCCATGCAAAGACAGGTGCCTAATGCTAAGACTCAGGTGCAAACGAAAACACCAGCCAGAAAGTTACCGGTAATTTTTAAGTATCCGCTTACATGCAGCCACTGTATAAGTTCTCACCTTCTCTGCCTTGCCTTTGCCGCCGTCCCATTGGTCACAGGCTCCGTGATAGACATTCTTACACTTGAGGCTGTATCCGGTTGTGATAAGGATCTGCCCTGGTGATAGGCCGTTTGGCATTTTGGTCTTGCACTCAACCTGCAGATTTGCACCTGCCGCTTGGAGGATGGAATTTGATACAGCACCCTGAGTCAGATTAAAGTCTTTTGATGCCGTATTAACGATAACATCGACCTGAATAAACAACACAAGCTGCATGTCCCTTCACCGTTCGTGAGCTTCCAACTTCATTCAGACTTAAAAGTTGAATTTAGCTTTATTTATTCCAAGAGTTTAACGACATTTTATGGCTGCCATGGCCGTAGTTTTTAAAAGAGTAATCGTACAATCTTCCTGATTGCAGATCAATCGTTCCAGGTCGTCATTGGTTCGTATGCTTATATTTCAAAGTCCATGGTGTTAGTAGAGACAAACTCAGTCGAAAGAAATTCTGTTATACGGCAGGTTGGTGAGGCGTCGAGGTCTGTTTGATCTTACTAATTTCAATTCAGTTTCTTTTCATTTTAGTGTAAAGTAGGCTATAACTTGACCGTTACGTTATAGACTTATATTTAGGGCCTGTAATGCCCTGTATACTTTACTTTTACACGGGAAGGAACTGAATCGAAATTAAATTTAGCTCGCTGATACAGATGCTGGAATATTAATTTTAATCGTCGATTTGAAGAAGACCAAAAACATTTCCTGTCCATCTTAAGAAAACATAATAATATGGCAAAGCGGTCTACTTTGTAAACTATCTTCCCAAACGTACAATCAAATTCATTCGATCATATAGAACATTGGGCTAGTGGTTCAATTCAGTCGGATTTCGTCAGATCTTAGACCCGACACCACAGATTTTACATTCGCCACCTAAACTACGTGATCAGCCACTTAAAAGAGTAGAACCGTCGTCTAAACAACTGTGTTTTGCAGTCAGCAGTCGACCATGTCCATCTTGTTCCCATATTTTGCGTTTTGTCAGAATGACGAATAGCTATAGTATCGCATAATTTTATTGATTCCCCAAATGGGCCTAGTTTTTAGATTTGTGAGCATTTGGAGATCCGCCACGTTTTGATGAGCAATTTAACCACTGAGCTGGCCAGCAGTTCTAACCTTTAATTTATGGACCCGGTTTTGTGAACCCTGACCCTACCTGTTGTGCCGCTATGCTGCCCTGGATGAGGGTAACCTGAACGCCTTCCGGTGTCAGCAGAGTAGCTACGTCTTTGCCCGGCTGGTAGTTTGTCTGGATGAGAGACAGGTGGTCTATAACAATAACATCCATTAAAATATTTAATTTCGTTTATAAGTTATTTTCTGAGTGGTCTTCGTCACCGTCGCATCATGCTTGCCACTGCCAAAAAACATTAATGATGATGACAACGACGATGAAGACGACGATGATTATGATTATGATAATGATGATGATCATGATCACTATGAAGTCAGACTATGACGGTGGTGATGATAACTATCTATGACAACGATGACGATGATTATGACCATGCTGATGATGACGAAATGATTATGACGAAGGTGATGATGAGGATGATGATGATTGTGATGATGATTGTGATGATGATTGTGATGATGATTTTGATGATAATTTTGATGATAATGATGATGATGATGATGATGATGATGATGATGATGATGATGATGATGATGATGACGATGATGACGACGAAATGGCGATGGCATTGATGACGATAAGGTCGCTGGCGACGTCGACGACGATGATGATGACTATAAAGATGATATGCTGGTGACAAATATGACGATTGCTGATCATGACAACACCATGATGTAGTTATGGAAATCTAGGTCATATTTGAAGACGATTACACAATGACTGTGAAAACGAAGAAAACAGAAAACAGACAACGTGTTTTCGCAATCATAGCCTACCAGGTGTGGTTCCAACTGCAACAGGTGAGGCAAATAACTGGCTGCTTTGTTCGGTCTCTCCCATTTTCACGGCAGCTTTTCCGAAATTTCCAATCAGCATTTCATGGAAATGATTAACGACTTGGTCGCTGGAATCAATCAGCCGAATCTCGCCCCTGAAATTCTTTCTTTCGTCCAGAAACTCTGCCACTGTGTCCAAAATGATCTTGGCAGTGGTAGCTGGTGGGTAGTTCGTTCCACCTGAAATGGCAAGGCTTGTCCAACCCTTTTGCTCCGCTCTTTCCAGAGCCTTCCACATCCCTTCTGCCAAGCAGTCCTCGTTTTTTGTTCCAGGTTGCCACGGTGGTAATGCCACGTGAATGATGCCAGCACAGCTAAAAGATCCGGGCTTGGAGACGTAGATTTGACCGGAGAGAAGTTTGCCATTTCCTTTAACGTAGGCTTGACATTCGTCTTCAATTCCTTGACCACCTGTTATGGACGAAAGCCATAAAACACACAGAAACACTGTTTTACACTCCAGTAAGCGTTTAATAGGTCGGAAGGCATTAAATTCTCACTGGTTGGTCATTCTACAGCGTATTGTTGTTGTGTATAGCGTGCTTGTGACCAAACAGTGGATCTACAAACAGATTGGTATAAAGGGTAGATTTCATTTATTTCATTTAGTGTTTAAAAACAAACATTACATAGTGCAGTGTAAAAAATACGCTTTAAGAATACAAAGGACAGACCCAGAATGGACCTAAGTCCTGCTAATTAGGGTAATCTGTTTGACAACAAGTTGCTTTGAAATTACGAGTGATTAACATAATAGTCTTACGATACTTCAACGCAACAGCATAAAAAGAACCAGAACTAAAAAAACTTAACTAACCAGAACTATAATCTATTCAATGTTTGATTCACTAAGATATTCACGCAAATACTTTTAAATGGTAGTAGACCTATAGTGGGTATTTTACGATTAACAGCAGAAAAGTTATTCCAGGCAGAAGGTATACGAATTGCTTAATTAAAAACAGGTGTATGTTATTGCGGGCAGACCTTCCATAATAATTTCCATGTGGTCTGGTATAAAGTATCTGGTATTCAGAATTACTTACGAAATAATATGTGAAAGTAGAAGGAAGTTAATATGGAAATCGATACATAAATTCACTAATCTGTAGAAGATCATCAAGCATATCTTTAGAACTAACAAGTTGAAATTAGCCGGATGCGAAAGTGGTACACAGACCCTTGATGGGTTACTTTATAAACTTGCTAACATGTAATGTTAGTCTATGAGTTCACATGATAGAGCATAGTGCAGTTATTGCATATGCCGAAAGGTTCCAGGTAGCGAAAGCCCGATAGTCAGGTAAGATTACATTCATTTTTGGTCACTATAGTGCGCGTATGCGTTTGTGCTTATAAACATATATATAATTATATATGTACATATATGCATGCGTATGTGTATATATGTGTCTGACTGTATGTGTATGTGTACATGTATATGTATATGTATAATATTATATGCTCTTCATAATTATACCAGAACTGATAACGTGATCTGGATTCAATTTAGAACATTTTTCATTGTGAAACTATTTGTCAGTCTAATGTTTTCATATATCTTAACGGATCAAAAATAAACCACGTAGACCTATAGGCCTATGACTGTTTTAAAATGTTATATGCATGCCTCTACGAACGCAAAGATGTTGAGTGGATGTTCAATCCAAAGCCCTACTCACCAGCTTCAACGACGGCCTTGGCCGCACCATCGGTGTGCTTCAGGTCTTCGCCGATGGGTATCACCATCGCCTTCACTCGACACTCGGCCACGTTGCCCTTCACAACTTTAATCATAGAGCCGTGTAGGCTGACGGTCGATTTCTCGATGGGGCCTGCGACACCACCGCCCGCCTGCAGACCACCGTTGGCGCCCGATGCTCCGGTATTCTTCGGCTGTCTCGCTATCTGTACGATCACTTTATTCTTGTTCTCTATTTTTTCTTTTGACTCTTTACCACGATGGGATGAGAAATATCTTGGAACCCCGTAGAGATCGCTCTCTTTCGTGGTAGAGAGTATCGGTTGTTGGATTTCGATAAGGCGTTTGACGGCCTTCTCCAGTCCTGACTTAGTGCCTCGAACTAAAATCCCCGCTGAATCCTTTTTCTGCATCACTGCAATGACTACACCTTCTGCGCTCATTTGATTTTGCACGTCGTCTATTTCCTGACTGAAGAACTGTTCAATGTAAGCCACTTTCCCCCCTTCCATTGGAATGAACTGCTCCAAGATAGTGCGATGCAGAAAGTCTCTAATTTCTTTTTCTATCTGGTCAGAAGAGTCCCTCGTACTGACAACCGTCACAGTTGAAACATGCATATCTTCAGTAACATCGATGCCCTTAAATTTGTCTTCCAGGTCTTTTTTGAAGCCTTTCCATTTCTCCTGTTTCATCAGTAGAAGCTGGTTGACATCTAGTGTAATAGTGGCACATTGTATTTCTGAGTCAAACAAAGACAACGCCTCGCCGATTTCCTTATCCGCGATTCCAGATACCTCCAAGTCCTGCCCTTTTACATTCCAAAAGACCTGCAGCTTCTTCTTCTCGAAAAGCTCTTTGAAATACTCAATCGCACGTCCCTTTTGAAGGAACTTAGCCTTGCGCGCGTCGAATTTGGACGCCATCCTTGTGGACACCATGTTTACTAGTTCATACACGCGTATCTTTGCTTGATTAATCTCGTCTTTTGCTCCTTGAAAGGAAACTTGGTGATCATCAATACTTACCTCAAGATCTTTCGAGATTGTTGGCTCCCCATTTGGGAACTTTACAGCTTTCAAAAGCTGGAGATGATTCGGCTTCAGCGATGTCAAAGTCTCGAACGTTTTGCTTTTGCGTTTAGCCAGCTGCTCCAAAAGTCCGTTTCTGATCTCGGCCGCTGCCTTCAGATAATCACCCACCGCAGCATCAAGTCCGACCAAATGCAGCAAGCAAGTGGCTTCGTCCATTTCAATGCTCACGTCGCCCTTCTTAATTGACTTCGCCTTCTTTACGTATTCCTCCCAGATCTCAGCTGAGATTTTCTCGTCCTTGACGGTGATCTTATCCAGGTGAGCAATCATCCGCTCTGAGCAAGTGGCCTCCCATTTGACCGCCAGTTTTACCACATCCTTGGTTTCAGGTGTCAGAATACAACACATCTTGATTGTCCCCTCTTCCAGCTTTTGCCACTGGATGGCACAGTTTAGGGCCTGCAAATCGGACTCGATCCGGGTTTTGACCTTAGCAGAGTCGGAAATGAACTTCAAGACTCGCTTATCGACGTGAACAGTCACGTCCTCTGGAATTCTAACTTTCTGTCGTCGAGATATGGATCCGCTGGATCCTGTCAGACAGTCGTGGAACAGTTCCGTCTTCAGAGGCTGGCCATCAACCACCTGCTTCTTCTTCAAGACAGTCGGAATAACTGAAAGCGCAATTTATCAGATTTATAAGCTTTAGATAATGAAAGTTGAGTTGACACCGATATATAATATGCGGAAAGCGTTAGCAATTCAAAGTCTTGAGAACTCTTTAACATCTACAAAATTATAACCCAATATGCTCTGTAAAGATATGTTTCATATTAGTTTACAAGTCCTCGTGATTACTATCGCTTCTAGTGGACAAAATTGTTCGAAAATATTAAACGGCATAAGGACAAATAAAAAAATTAATAACTAAGATTGCTAGTATTGTAGACACCTTTTCTGTCATGAAACTCGATGATGACGTCACCGTTTGCGTCTCTTCGTATGCCCTTGACATCTCCGCCTCCGCTTCGTTTCGGATTCTCAAAATGCAGCGACAGCATTTCCTCGGATAACGACTTCTTGCCATGCACCAGAACGCATGCACTTGGCTTGACCTTCTGGACGAATATCATCTGACCTTGAAATGGCCGCGAAACGACCAGCTTACGAAGTGACGCATAATCTAGTCGAAACAGAAAGGCAAATGAAAAATCTACTTATTGTTGTTCTGCTTCCCTTTTGCCTATTTTCCTCTGACTTCATTCTTCGTCGTCTTCGTCTTCTTCTTTCTCTTTCTTCCCCTTCTACCCTCCTCTTCCATTCTAATCGACATCTTGTATACAGTGTGAAAATATTCTGAATGCGTGAATCTGATCTGCAACAATCAAAGAAAGTTGATTTCCAGATGTACATGCATAGCCTCTTAGAAACATAAAACTCTCGCAAGGGTGGAGATGACGAATAAGATTACGAGAAAAATCTCAGTTATGTAGAAACTTAAGATGTACTGACTTGGAATGCTCTTGAAGTCTAATAGGACTAGATCTGGTAGAGGTCCACGATTGAACTGAGTTATAGGACATCCAGCTGCCTTTTCCATGAATAGTTTGAGGTCATCGTCCTTGAAATCCGGTGGTAGATCACCAACCAGGAGTTTCTTCTCATCTGTTTCTCCGACTACGATCGGTGGAGGGGGAGCGGGTTTCAGAGCCTCCACCACCAGCTGGACAGACTCCAACTGATGCGATCGACCGATGACTCTTCTGCAAACTGAATCAAAGCAAGCAACGTAGTAAATTAACTGTAGGTTAGGTGTTACACGCTCTATTTTTCTTACCTCTAGTAGACATTGTAAGTGTCAAATTGGTAAACGTGTAGTTTAGCGTCGTGAATTATTTTCTGACTTTAAGTGAAACAAATGTCGTCGTAAATTATTTCAAATAACGTGCCATTGCCCAATTAATCTAGTAGTATATATTTATAATATTATTGGTTAAACAGAAGGAAATCGATTGAAAAATTGTCTTAAATAGGCTACAATATTTCTCATAGGAAATGGCCGCTCGAAACTATAATGTTTAAATGATCTGAGAATACTTTATCTGCCTTAAAATAATTTACGACGCTAAACTATACACGTTTACCAATTTAAAATGACTTCATGGTACTGTAGTGTAAACTTACTGTTACATTATCACAATACCACCGCTGTGTACAATGATTTACTGCCGTCATGACATTTAGTTGTAAACAATTCGGCAAACCACTAAGCAAGATTGAATGGTTTTATTGTATTCTATTCTATTTACGGATTTCTAAAGCACCTCTCACAGTACGACCTAATCAGAGGGCGCTCCCAGCGCAAAGAAATATCTATCTTTATGCAGTTACCTAATTGAGAGTTAAGGCATTCAAGTTGCGTTTGTGTCAGCTTGTAACCTCGGTCTGTTTTGTAATTGCATATTATGATTATTTTGTTATTAACATTCTTAGTATCGATTATCAGAGCAGTGCGTTTGCAGGCGGTTCAATAAAGAACATACTCACTTAAGAAACGAAATTTGATTGATTGCTTGATTCGTTATGTGTGCACCACTTTTGTGTTTCTCTTGATGAACCTAAAGAAATTTGTAATTACAATTACAAAATTATAATTTACATACCTTCTGGGCTTTTGTAGACGATGGTTGCGCATCCGCCATCTTTATCGAAGAGGAATTCATCAAATTCCTCACCACCTGATCTCTTTGCACTTTCAAAGTACACTTCAAGAAAGTCCTGGGACATCGTCGGCGGGATGTTGCTCACTCGAACGGCGCAGGCGTGGTCGATGAGGTCAGGGGTCAGGCTTTCCAGTGCAGTGACTTGAAGCACCACTGAGCCTATCTTATGCTCCTCCTTCTCCAGGATTTTCAACACCGCTGCAACGGAGCGAACGCCAGTGAATGCGGTTTTGTGTCAAAGCAAAATTCTTAACTCTGTGTTGCAATAGAGCCTCTCTCTTAGCACGGCCCATCCCGTTAGTTATAATATGCACAACGACATAAGAACCGACCGAATCCCCAGCTGTAGGGGCCACCCACAGTAGTGCCCTTCGATCTGTGGTCATGACGATTGCAACCCTACTTTAAAAGCGTGCCTAAGGCGAGTATCTCACAAATTTTAACTTTGGACACATAACAGATATTACAGATTTCAAAAATATGTAAGCTTAATTTGTGTGTCGATGTGTAACATTTGTGTCTTATTCGTCCGATTTTTATTTTCCAGGACCCTAGTGGGCCAGAATCAAGACCTGGAAAGCCCCAACGTAGTCCTGCCTGCCGTCCCATCAAGTGGAGTGTCTAAACATCCGTTAAAAATATATTTTAAATGTATTTATTTGAAATTTTAAAATTTCAACTTTAATGCATACACATTACTCACATCTTCATAAATTCATACCTTCAAAAAATCATACCTACATAAATCTCTAAACATCAGTAAAAATTTATAAATGGATCTGGGCGATGCATGGAGGTGGATCTCCAACCACTGAACTTTGGACTATAGGATATACACGGGTTGCAGAACAGAACAGGACTGGGATGATTAGCAAGGAGTCGTGGAGACGTTATGTTTCAAAACAGTATGCTTGAATCGTGTACACAGACAAGTTCTGAGACTGTTGATGAGATTACCGTTTGGGTCACAGAACGTGATTGTTGCCACTCCTTCCTGTTTGTCGTAAGTCATGGTTTTGATGTCACCTCCACCGGATCGCTTCTTGTTTTCGAAGTACATCCTCAGAAACTCCTCAGACGTCGTCTCCGGAATTCCACTGACTTCGATCGTGTTTGGAACCGCTTGAACCGCAGAAGACTTTCCATGACTTTTTCCGACAGGAGATGGCTTCGTGATTTCACACGTTTTTCCAGCAACTTTCACCGATCCTCGCTCTAGTAACTTGGCAGCCACTACATGAAAAACATTCAGTAATTCGCATATAGGTGCAACCGGCAAGTTTTCCCTTCAAAGTATCAATAATTAGATTTTTGCGAATTAAATTATATATCGTATCATTATCATCATCAACAACTATTTCACTCACGACGAGAATTAAGTATTCGGTCCATAAAAATCGTTTACAATTAATTGGAAAACACAATGCAGAATAAAAGATGACATGAGTGCTTGCTTAATTAAGATCGCCCGCTAACAATTATTAATGAAAAAACCCATTAAATTATGTCAATATAAACTTGGAATAGCTTCTGCATTTAGCTCTACCATATATATACATAAGTTTAATATGTGTTCTCACACACACACACACACATATAATATATATATATATATATATATATATATATATATAATATGTCTACATAATTAAGCATAAACAACGAAAATCGGAATTGATATTACCGTTTTCATCCACAAAAGTTGCTGCGACAGTTCCGCCTGGATTTCTACGCACAGATTCCAGTTTACCGCCTCCGGTTCTCTTGCACTCAAGGCTCAGCTCCAGATTCTCCATGTGACCTTCTGATATGTTATGTACGATGATGGTCCGTGGACAGATAACTTCTTCCTCTACCTTGCCCTCTCTGCTTCCATCTGACATCGGCCACGCGATCTGCAACTTGTTGCCACTAAAGGCTACTCCTCCAAGGGCGACAAAGTGCTCCGCAACTGTAGTAGTAGCATAGTTATTCTTGAAATCTTACTGATTTCAAGAATAACTATGCTACTACTAAAGCAGTTTAAAGTAACCGAACTTACATATTACATACATACATACAGACCCTTAGGGTCGTATTCCTTTTGATCCCCTTTGTTGCTTGTCTGTTTTTTTCTCTGTTGTACTTGCTTTTTGTTGGAATTAAGCCTGTGTTATACACATTCTGGACAATAGGTGGTGTGCTAAGAGGACTCTTTAGTACTCTATGTACTCTACTTCCGGTTTCCGTTCTTCTTTGCTCGTTGTGCTAATTAAAATGTTTAAACTCTGATCAGTTCTATATCTAAATAATCCTCAAGAACTAAAGTGAACTTCAACAGGTTATGGGCCCAGGCCGACTTGTAAAGAACTGTTCACTGCGTGTCGACTAATATTTTTCGAGATTTATCGTTTCTTATCAGTGTCGACAGAAGCTGTTTTTATTGTGTTCTTTGTACCGCGTGTTCATTCCGACATGTCGTCATTAGAAGAATTACAACTGCAAATGCAGCAAATTCAGACGGAGATTAGCCTGAAAAACATTCGAGCAACTTCAAGTTCACTTGGAGGGTTATCGGAAGCGAAACATCTTGATGGAAAGAATTATGGTGATTGGAAGTTTTGGATGCAAAATTTCTTGATAGACGCTGGTCTATGGTGTTGCATTTTGCCAAAAGAAGGTCAGTCTGTTGATCCGGATTTGGACTTACGAGCGTTAGCCAAAATCAATCTCAGTCTAAAGCCTTGCGCGGCAAAAATCACAAAGAAATGCCAAACTGCAAAAATTGCTTGGGATGCATTGAGAGGTGAATATGAAAGCACTGCTTTGGTTCGCCTAATTGGTTTATATTCGAGTTTGTTCAAGACACGTTTCGAAAATTTTCTTTCGATGCAACAGTATGTTGATCACATTTTATCAATTGCTGAACAGTTAGAGTCGATTGGTCAACCCTTTCCGGAGAATGTTGTGGGAGGTATAATACTTGGTGGCCTTCCTGACCAATTTCAGCCTCTGATATTGGGTATTCAAGGGTCAAAACAAGACACAACAGTGGAGTTTGTAAAAGGTCTTTTGCTACAAGATGGCATTAAGAATATTGGTGCAAGTGCAAGTGCAACTCAGTCTGCCTTCTCCATGCCCAGACTCCAAAAGAAGGGTAAACCAAAAGGACCAAGATGTTTTGAATGCAATCAGTATGGGCATACTCGTCCACAGTGCGATCAATACAAATCTTCAAAAAGGATCAGTGCTAAACAAAATAAACCTTTTTTCAGTGCACATGTTGGTGCCTTGTCAGCACACACGAATTTTTCTGTTTCATCAGTGAATTCCACCACTTCGACAGGTGATGACTGGTACCTTGATTCTGGTGCTACAGTACATCTAACATCGAGACTTGACTGGTTTGAGAGTTTTACTCCTAATGATAGTCAACAGGTTGGAATTGCAAATGGAACTAAATTGAAAAGTACTGGAACAGGGAACATATCCATTCCATTGTCGTCAAAAGAAACAATGACTGCCTTTGATGTGGTTCATGCTCCAGATTTAGCAATCAATCTTTTAGCAGTTCACAAGATAGCAAAGGAAGGTAAAACTGTTTTGTTTGACGAACAGGGTTGTCGTATAATCAACCAACAGTTGAAGGTCAATTCAAAGAATGTCATTGCTACTGCCACAGCAGTTAATGGACTATATTGCCTGGATCGCCAGAAATCACATTCGTTTGCAGTAATGTCAACAAGCGTTGTGAACTTGTGGCATCGTCGTCTTGGACATCTTAATCGTCCTTCGATGCGTCTGTTGCAAATTAAGATGTCGTCTGGTGTTCAATCAGACGAAGTCTCAAGTATTCCTTGTGAAGCATGTGTGAAAGGCAAACAGCATCGGAAACCATTTAAGAAAACAGGAGTCAAACGTGCAGAACACGTTCTGGGGCTTATTCATTCTGATCTTTGTGGTCCTATGCAAGTATCATCTGTTGGTGGTGCACGGTATTTTCTTACCTTCACTGATGATTTCACACGACACTCGGTTGTCTATTTTCTGAAGTCAAAGACTGAGGTTGTCGACAAGTTCAAGGAATACAAAGCACTTGTTGAAAACCAGACTGGTGCACGTATTAAAGCTATACGGACAGACAATGGTACAGAATATGTCAATAATGCTTTTTTGACCATTCTACGAAGCTGCGGAATTCGACATGAGACGACGATTCCATATTCTCCAGAACAGAATGGAATCGCAGAGCGTCTAAATAGAACTTTGGTGGAAAGGGCTCGATCCATGATAATGGAATCCAATGTAAGCACAGACTTTTGGGCAGAAGCAGTTAACACTGCCAACTACCTGAAGAATCGCTCACCCACAAAAGCTCTAACAAACATGACCCCTGAAGAGGCATGGACGGGAAAAAAACCTGATCTTAGTCATCTTCGTGTTTTTGGATGCAAAGCCTTGGCAAAAATTTCTGGAAATTCTCGCAGAAAATGGGACTCAAAGTCAAAGGAGTATATCTTTGTTGGTTATTCAGAAGGAACCACAGGATACAGACTTCTTCATCCAATTACCAAGAAACTCACTCAATCAAGAGATGTTGTTTTCTTCGAATCTCAGTTCTCAGTTCGACAGTTATCTTCATTCGATCCTTTCCCAGTTATTTCTGATGACAGTATTGTTTCTCCTACAGACTCTTTGATACCTCCTCAACAGCAGTTCCAGTTCATCCAGGCTCCTGTTGAAGTGGGGGAGTCTACCAGTACAAAGACTAACATTACTGATGGCGCATGCACTGAAAATGAAGAGTTGAGAGATTCCAATGTTGATTTCGTTGATGATACAACAGCAGATATTCCACTGAGCAATGCAAATATTTCTGAGGATGATGGACGGCCAAAAAGAACTCATGTTCCGAATAAGAGGATATTTAATGAGGACTTTGTGGTAAATCAAGCTACCTTATGCAGAAACATCGATCCGTTAACAGTTGAACAAGCCCTCGGTTCTAAGAATGCAGATGATTGGAAACATGCCATGGAAGAAGAAATCAAGGCACATGTTGAAAATCATACATGGACATTCTCTGATGTACCTGATGGTAGGAAAGCTATAAAATGTAAATGGGTGTTCAAAACGAAACTGAAAGTAGATGGTACAGTTGAACGTTACAAAGCTCGTTTGGTGGCTAAAGGCTGTTCACAAAAGCCAGGCATTGATTATGAGGAAACCTACGCACCTGTTGTTCGTTACACATCCATCCGTTTTCTAATGGCACTTGCAGCAAAGTATGACTTGGACATCGATCAAATGGATGTCACAACGGCATTCTTGAATCCTGAATTAGAAGAAGAAGTTTACATGGAATTACCAAGTGGTTATCGGCTAAATAATCGAACTTGTCGGTTGAATAAGTCAATTTATGGCCTGAAACAAGCCAGCCGAGCTTGGAACAAGAAACTAGACAAGTTGCTAAAAGATCTTGGATTTCTGCAGTCAAATTTCGACACATGTATTTATTACAAGAATGAAAATGGAAAGATCTTAATCATTGCTGTGTATGTTGATGATCTCTTGATTTTCTCGAACAATAAGAAAGAGAAACAGAAACTGAAAGTGGATCTGATGAAATGTCTTAAGATGAAAGATCTGGGAGAAGCGCATTATTGTGTAGGCATACACATTCAGAGAGATCGTGAAAAGGGAACAATTTCACTTGATCAAGAGAAATATATTGAAGAAATGCTGATTCGTTTCAATATGAATGAGTGTAATGGTGTATCAACTCCACTTGATCCAAACCAAGACTTGTTCGGGGAAGAACTTCTTCCAAACAGTCAAGCTGAAAAGGAAGATATGCTGAAGGTTCCTTTTCAAGAAGCGGTTGGGAGCTTAATGTTTGCAGCACAAGCTACAAGACCAGACATTACGTTTGCAGTGGGGGTCATGAGTAGATTCAACAACAACTATGGCCAAGCCCATTGGGTTGCAGTTAAAAGAATCTTTAGATATCTACGACAAACTGCAAGCTTAAAGTTGGTATACAGGAAAAATGATGAAGATGTAGCTGGATTCAGTGATTCTGATTGGGGCGGAGACAAAAGGGATCTAAAATCAACTACAGGATACATTTTTGTGTTGAGTGGTGCTGCAATTAGTTGGAACTCTAAGAAACAGCCAACTGTTGCAAAGTCAACCACTGAAGCAGAATATATGGCTCTGAGCATGGCTGCTGCAGAAGCTGTATGGTTGAAGGGACTTCATCAAGAACTAGTTCCTCAAGCCTCTAGTGTTGTGAAGATCTTCTGTGACAACAAAGGTGCAATTGATCTCGCAAGAAATCCTGGATATCGAGCCAAGACCAAGCACATTGCTATCCAACATCATTTTATTAGAGATAGAATCACTGTTGGAGATATATGTGTTGAACAGATAGCTACAACAGACATGGTTGCTGACTGTCTGACAAAGGGACTGTTTAAAGATGTACATGCAAAATGCATCTTAGGCATGGGGTTTCTGAAATAAGACTCTGATCTATTTTTAGAATGTGTGTAAAGTGGGGGTGTTGGAATTAAGCCTGTGTTATACACATTCTGGACAATAGGTGGTGTGCTAAGAGGACTCTTTAGTACTCTATGTACTCTACTTCCGGTTTCCGTTCTTCTTTGCTCGTTGTGCTAATTAAAATGTTTAAACTCTGATCAGTTCTATATCTAAATAATCCTCAAGAACTAAAGTGAACTTCAACACTTTTCGTTGTTTGGGTTCAATAAAATTTATGGTTATGGTTATGGTTATGGTTATACATACATACATACATACATACAATACATACACACATAGTTACATACATACATACATACATTACATACATACATACATACATACATACATACATACATACATACATACATACATCAGAGATGGGTACGATTAGCAAGAACTGCTAATCGATTAGAATTAGAATTAGCTCCTGAATTTGCTAATCGATTAGAATTAGAATTAGCAAAAGGTTTTAGCTAATCGATTAGAATTAGAATGAGCAGCAGCTAATCGATTAGCAATTAGAATTAGATTTCGATAATCGATAGTTCGATACATATTATTTGCTTCATGAATTTGTCAAATTGTAATCGGAGCACAGCAAGTTACTACAGCAAGTTGCTGTAGCCTATTACAATACCTAAAGCTTTAGCCTATTACAATGCTTAAAGCTGTAGCCTATTATGTACAATGCCTAAAGCTGTAACCTATTACAATATCTAAAGCTGCACAACTGCTATGTGTGAGAACAGTCCAAAAGCCAGCAAGCAACACCACATCGGTCAACACATGCTGCAATTATTGACATTGCTACTGCATAAGTTCACTATTGCATTTTGCAATTAGCATGTCTTGAATCAGTGCATCACTTAGCATACAGCGCCTAGCGTTTACGATGTAGCCACAAAACTAAATACGCGTTCCATGGCAGCTGAGGTTGCAGAGACACAGTGATGTGTAGATGAAGAACATGAAGACATGCAAATCTTTCAGTGTTGCATGAACAAAATGGACAGATAACCATGAACAGATCATTGCAGGTTTGAATGTTCAGCCTTCAGATAAATAAGTAAGTACGGAATTCTTGAAAACTCAATATTAATAAACTCATTCTTAATGAATGCGTTCTCAGCTTAATTTTCACACATCTAATCGATCAGCTAATCGATTTTCGATTAGAATTAGCTGCAAATTGCTAATCGATTAGACTTAGAATTAGCATCAGATGACAGCTAATCGATTAGAATTAGAATTAGCTGTTTGTCTAATCGATTAGCTAATTGATTAGCATCTAATCGATAAGTTACCCATCTCTGACATACATACATACAACTGTAGCGATAAGGCTGATTTTTCTTAGATGTTATTTTAAAATTCATTAGCACAGGACTAGTTTGCTGCAAGTCATATACCATTCCTGAAAATTTGGGTTAAAAGATTCTTACTTTTAGAGTTTAAAATAGGGCCAAAATCACGACACAGCCCCACGTTTTCGATTGGGGAATAAATTTTCTGGCCATTTCTTTGTCGACGTCCTTCGAAAGACACACTTAGCCTACGAAGAGATGTAATGTAATTAGCAACTTCTATTGCGCCGGTGTCTAATGCACAAGGCATCAACCGATGGCGCATCAAAACAATCCGTAATCAGGTCAACATCCAGAAGATCAGTCCGTAAGAGACAGAGAGGCAGCCTAAGGTGAATAAGCAATTTGAAAGAGGTAAGTTTTCAGCCGAGAACGAAATGACACAAGCGACTGAGCACAGCGTACAGACACAGGACCAAAAAGTAGGTCCACATACTGAAAAAGCTCGTTCACCGAGAACAGTTCTTGATTTAGGTATGACCAGACAAAGACAATCAGATGACCTCATTGAATAATGATAAGTCAGAGGAATAAGAACAGATTTTAAATATTGTGATTGGCCAGAGTTCAAAGTTTTATAAACTATGAGCCCCAGTTTGAAACGAATTGATGTAAGATTAACGCACCCGACTGAGCAGCGAAGGTGATGACCCAGACCTCTTTGGTGTCTCCAGAGGATATACTCTCCGTTGGACCTCCGCCTTTCCTAGCATTCTCGAAGATTCCAAGGATGTCGTCCTGATCCAAATCCGATTGGATTCCAGACACGACGATCGTCTTTCCGATCACTGGAACCGGTTCCGGTTCCTCATAGCGACGGAGCTCAACCGGATTTCCATTGACGCGCATTTGCTTCTCTGCCTGTCGACTCAGTAAACTGGTGACGACTAAAAAATTGAGCACATAGCAATAGAAATCTTGGTTTTGTCAATAACAACGTTCTCGAGGAAATCAAATAAAGGTTTCCCACTGGTGCACATTAAAGCATAATAATGGGCCCTAATAATAATAATAATAATAATAATAATAATAATAATAATAATAATAATAATAATAATAATAATAATAATAATAATAATATAATAATAATAATAACAACAACAACGATAAACTTGCTATCTCTTCTCTTCCAGCGCTTAAAAATCACCATCAAAAGCTTTAATGCCGTGGCCTTCCGCGATACTTTTGCCCAACCAGAACTTGTCGAGTGAAGAGCCGTTCCTGACGCCCATCAAATTGTCTCCGGACATAGTTTTTATAGCCTGAGGTATTAGAACTACCTCGGTTAAAAAGTTAGTAATAAATAACATGGCCTCTCATATCGCCTGGGACACGGTCGCATAACTATAGGCACGCACTCATAAATGACATCATTAGGCGTGGCCTCATCAAGCTGATTTCCCGGCGACAAAAGAGCCAGCCGGTCTTGTCAGGTCCGACGGGAAACGCCCAGACGGCGTCGCCCTTATCCCATGGGAGGGCGGGAAATGCCTGGCCTAGGACGCTACTGTCATTGACACCTTGGCAGACACATTATCGTCCCAGATCTCTTGAGGCCGCGAGTGCTGCTGCTGAAATAGCAGCAGAAAGAAAATCATCCCCGCATGCTGCCTTGTGCCCTTGGCCTTCGAAACTCTTCGCCGAATTAAACACTAAGGCCTCGCTTTCTTCAACAACCTTGGCCACCACCTTGCACAGATAACTGGAGACAACAGAGAAATTACATTTCTATACCAGCGCTTCTCTGTCGACATCCAACGCTTCAACGCAATCACTTTTCACAGCACTTTTTGCACTCAGCACGACATCAACGAAGAGACTAGCCATTCCAGAATAACGCTATCCTTTTTTCTTTGAAATCCTGCTGCATAAATTCTAATGTCAATAATAAAATAATAATAATAATAATAATAATAAATTATTATTATTATTATTATAATAATAATAATTATTATTATTATTATTATTATTATTTAATAATAATAATATAATAATTATTATTATTATAATAATAATAATAATAATAATTTTATTATTATTATTATATTATTATTATTATAATAATAATAATAATAATAATAATAATAATAATAATAATAATAATAATAATAATAATAATAATGACAGCTTATAACAATATTGAAAACAGTTACTTTTAATCAGTCTGTACATAAGTTTGTGTTGGCTTTATGAAGAAATAAATTTGGCTTATAATAATATAAAAAAAAAAAAAAAAAATAATAATAATAATAAGAATAATAATAATAATAATAATAATAATAATTCTGTAGCATCTTTTCCTCAGATAAAACCATCTGTGAAGATTAGCCATTCCAGAACAATGCTCCCCTAATTTCTCATAGGTACCTCGGAGAAAATAATAATTATATTAATTGCTCATGCGATTATTTTTTTTATTTACGAGGGATCAGGTATACTTCGGGGTAAGAATAATAAACTTAAAGCTCTTCAAAAACTATTCTAACTAATCTTATCCGAATGGGAACTTATTAGCAATGAATGACATCTCATCGTCATCGTCGTCATCATCGTAATAATCGTCGTCATCGTCGTCGTCATCATTTCATCGTTGTCGTCGTTCTAATTGTACCTGCTTCGTCCTTGAAGGTAATGAATGTAGAGCCGTCTGTCGTCGATGGCAGCTGAAGTCTTGCAATATCTCCTCCCCCGAATCTGGCATTCTCGAAGAATCCGTAGACGTCGTCTTTGTCGACATCTTCCGGCAACCCAGTCACTTCAATCGTACGCCGTGCCTCCTCTGTTTAGCGCAGTCAGCAACACTCAAAGCAATCATCATTGTATTCATAATCAACCACAGGCACAACTGCTATTCAGCAAGAAAATCGGAAGATTATGCTATCATCAACGAATAAAACTAAAAGTTTCACAATACCTAGAAGAGGGATTTTGCAGAGAACCTTATAGTACTATAATTATTTCATTCCTTTATCTGCGATCGACTTGACTACTGTTCTTCGCTTTACTCTGGCCTTCCGTTTGGTAGGTTGGCGTGCCTCTACCGTGTGTTGGGCTCTGCGGCGCGTCTTATTGGCCGAATACCCAAGTTCGGTCATGTTTCTAATTACATGCTCGAGATCCTACGCTGGCTCCCCGTTCGCCAACGCAATGTGTACATCATCGCCTCTCTGGTGTGGCAATGCCAGCTGGGCCTTGCCCCAACCTATCTGCGGGAAATCATTCGTCCCGTATCGGAAGCACAGGGCTGTCGTTCCCTCTGCTTTGCTGGAAGGCGGTGCTTATAATCCAGTTTTCCCGTACAGCTACCATGCAGAACCGTGCTTTCTCAGTGGTAAGCCCGACGGTTTGGGATTCCCATTGGAATTGCACCTGCTTCCCAGAACCCACTCTGACACGTTCAATGCTAACGTAAAACTGTTCTGTTTGGCCGTGTTTGAGTCGGGAACACCTCTGAGTGAGTACTCTTGAAGAGGCGCTATATAGATTCCCGAATGAATTAATCTTGCAAATTAGGTGTACTACATACTACTGTCATCCTTATTCGGAAAAGTGTGGATCTGTTGTGCCTCTATATGTAGCCTGCAGCTGCTGCAGCAGCAACCTAGCTCTTTCTCTCTTCCGTGACATCGTCTTCCTCTTTGTCTTTTCCTCTGCTTGTCACCTTCGATTTTAACGTTGTCGTCATTTTGATTTAAGTCCCTTTGTGAAGTAGTAGCGCCATCGTTTGCTTACATGAAACCAGCAGTCTATTCACACGTCATTATATAATTAACTTCAGTGAGGGAAGCTTTTCTTATGCTAGCGATTTCCCGACACATTTTCCTTCCTCTTTCAAATTGCTTATCTACCATAGACTGCCTTTCTGTTTTACGGACTGATCTAGATATTTATAGGTTTATTTATGCTTAGTGTCGGGAAACCAGGGGTCGTCTCTCTTAGTTCGTCTTCTTTGCTGAGTGGTTCAAGGCTCTACCAGGATGCCGAAACCCCAGGCCTCAACAAAGGTTGTCCGGTCCGACTCTCGTGGTCGGTCTATCGAGAGGTTTGAATGATCAACAGCGACACCCTCACACACGTAGAACACCGCTTTAATAGTTCTTCTCATAGACGATCGACAGAATCACATCAACAGGCAACTTGACATCGAGAGAGAACTGCACAGCTGCTTCCTCGTCACTCCTATCATCAAGCAGGCCCTCTAGCGACAGCGTCTCGGATGGCTGGTCCGTAGATCGACGGCAGGTCCTCTTCCCCGTCGAGACTGCTAGGCCGATGCAAAGCTCGAGGCCGAATCTCAAGGCGGTCTTCTCCAGACTACTCGTCCCATGGCCAACCCCTGCCTTATATACCTATCAGAGGTGCAGAAAACCCTGGTGCCCCAACACCTTTTCTATGGGGTGCAACTCGAAATGGCACCGGTGCAATATCTCAAAAGGGCACCGGAGCAATCTTACCAACCGGCGCTATGCCTAAAATGGCACCGGGGCAATCTTATGGCACCGGAGCAGTTCCATCTACTGGTGCTACATATATACCACAGGATACCTCTTAAAATGGCACCGGTGCAGTGTGCAGCTCTCTCGGTGTCAATACAGGCAATATATCAAGGCAAATCAACAGGTGTCGGTCTAAAACTGCACCAACACAATTATCACAGAGGCTGATAGTTAAACAATATTTCGGCGCTCCATAGAGTGTCAAACCAGCTAATCTACCTATAGCAGCTCAATAGGAAGTGACTTAAAATTGATACTACAGCGCTCCATAGAGTGCCCAGCCAATTATGAATTTCGCAACATTAACATAGCGTTAGATAAGTGAGCGCCTGATTATATTATAATAACCTAATCTTATATTAATCGTATTTTTGTTGTGGCAGCATAAATGAACGGACCTTGAGAGAGTTGGTCCATATCGTTGAAGTCATTAAGGCCAATCAACAGTTTCCCCTCTGTCTGCATCATAGCAGAAAAACCGTCGGTTGAAAATGATTAAGGGAGTTCTACGTATATGCACATGATAAAAAACACACAGTACGCATCAATGTCGCAGTTTATCTGTTGTCTTCGTGGTATCTTCGACTTCCTCCACGAATCCTTGCGACGTAGAAGTGGCCAATGACAATGATGAACTTAAGTGCGTCTTGCTATAGTAGGTTATTTGCTACATTGATTATCCGTTCTGAACGCAATACGGACCGGGTATTCTAGACAAGTCTTCGACTGTCAACATTAGAAAGCACATAGTGTGGGACCACACAGAGGTGTCTTTTCAGAAACACAAATTGCCAAAGAAGGTGTGTGCAACTGTGCACCACAACCATGAAAGCAACGACAAGCAAAAACATTTAGGGGAGGTACGCACTTCCCCCTTTTTCTTTAAAATATCTTGATGAACCAAGTCGATGAATGAATGCAAGTATTGTGAATGTTCTCGTATGGCATTGATTGACGCCTTGTGCAGTATATAGGCCTACCTATTAGGGTGATTCACGTCACCATGTGGGAAAAAGGTTTTCCCTATTGACCGACATAGTAGGCCTAGATAATTTGTTCCTTTGGTCTTTCTGAACAATGCAGCAAAATTTTACTGTAATCTATTAATGCTTACTGGTTGCCTAATGCCCTGGAATCTGATAGGGGTCTATTTGAAGAAAGCAATGCACTTGCCATTTACGAGACACTGGAATGTAACGATTCCCTTATATTGACAGAAACATTCTCATCTATTATGTGTATACTGCATAGGCTTATGTAGATATTATAGAAGATTGTACAGATACCAATTAATTATAGCATTTGTTGTATTAGGCATTAATTAATTGGGGCGTGCCTCTGATTAGGTATCTATAAGAGGAGCTATATAAATTTCCGAAATGAATGAATGAACTCTGCGATGCAATTTTCCGTTCACATCTCATGAACTACGGTTCTGTCCTTTCGACCGTTAAAAGAAATGCGAAGGGCATCAACACAGTCATACTGGCACACCCTGCATTAGCAGAGCTTCGGCCTTCTTCTTTCGTTCTCTCCTAATTGTGTTCCTTGTGATGACGTCGCTGCACTCATTGGGCATTACCATTCCACAATCCTGTAGCCTATCACACCAGATGAGATTTCCACAACTGCCTGATCTGATATGGCGAATCGATCTGAAGATTCGCCCACAGTTCAAGAAAAAAGTGCACTACATTGATGTGTTTCCACAGAATTTCCCATGCAAATATTTAACCGCCGGTAGAGGGCAGAATACACATAAAGCAAAATCAAAAATATTTTGCACACTACTTACTCTAACATACTGGCAACTTTTGATCACTATTGGAAAACGTTTGCTCAACAAAATATTTTTTCACTCCACCCTACTACACACCATAGACCTTTTTCCTTGTTTGTTTTATAATCACAAGGTTTTGAAAAAGACTGCGTCAGAGAGTTTCAATGCCATGCCTATGAAGTTAATTTGAATTTGGGACAAGGCTAGAATTCCTACAGCATTTCAGTTGAATATAGTGTAAAAGCGAAGGGTATAACTGGAGGAGTTCAATTTGATAAAGAAAAGCAAAAACAAGGACTCTGAGTCACAGAAAAAGCGAGAAGCATTTGTTGAAAGTTCATTTCATTTCTGATATTGCCAATTAGCAAACTGAGCATGTTCTTAAAATTGATGAGTATAAGTGGTTTTTGTCAGATCAGCGAGAACCATGAAAGATGAGCATGGCTGATGTCGACTAGGATCTTAGTAAGAAGAAGACAAGAGTTGCAGAACACAAGATGAGACTTGAAGCCAGGTAGAAGCATGAAATGCTAAGAAAATCAGTCGAAGGGTCTGGTTCAAGTAACAGGGCAACTAGAGATTGCAAGATCAGCAACCTGAATGATGACGAAGAGGATAATGGTGATGACGAGAACGATGGAAACATGAATTTGGCTATGACGTCAAGATCCCTTTGGACTGCAAAAACAGTTGAATACCCCCTCCAGAATGTTTACAAGAAGATACAGCAGACAAGAAACCTTTCATTTTTCAAAGCAGAATCTGCATTGTATGGATCACATAAACTTGTCACTATCTTGGTAGCTGCCATCTCTAAAGCAAACTGTTAAAATGCGGACGAAGGCCCGTTGTCATTTTCAACTGTTCATTGCAATCAATCACTTGACATCAAGACTAGATATATTCCAAGAGGCAATTACAAGAAAGTGATGAAATTGTGGAATTCTAGGAGAGACGGTCGGTGACGGAATGCATCGTTTCAGACAACCAGGTGCATTTGGTCAGATGGATAACAAAGGTCATCTATTGCTCAGAGACCAATCTTTTTATAGATCAATCTCAATTGACAGCCTCTGAGAGAAGAAATGTCACTGTATTCTGTTTATTTGCAAATCATATAGACGTGAGAGCATGGATAGCTGGTTCGGTGGCATCTGACACGCCAGTTAACGACTTGCAGTTGAACAAGCAGATCAGGCAGTGGTGGATTGCTGGTGAATAATTCTACAATTAAAGTCTACCATTACAGTAGACTTTTTAGTCATTTATATGTTTGTTTTGTTTTTGTTTTTTATGAGTTTGAGTTTGAGTTTATTGAACCATTTTGCGTTCAAGATTACAAGTACATAAAGTACATAAACAGCAATCCGATTAAACAAGTAATTTAACTAACAGCATGTTATAGATTAACAGTATGTAAGCCAAAAGAATGTGAATATGCGAGTCAAGTTGCAAATGATTCATGGGGAGATGAAGCTGGGACAGCTTATCTAGTCTTCCCCATTGGTTACCGGTCACAGAAATACAACAACAAAATGTATTAAGTTAACAGGCTAAGGCAGCCGTACAGTTAGTAACAGTATTCATAGTCCAACGATAATAGACAGCATCACACTCCAAGTTATAAGTAACTGTTGCTGAATTAGTACTGGTCAATCAGAGAAGTCTTATATACACACTTGAATGCAATCAACGAGCGTAGTTCCCGTATGCAAGAATCAATAGAGTTCCACAACTGCGGTCCTTTTATTCTGACCGAGAAACATCTAGCATTTATCCTGCCTTTTTCTGTTCTGTAATTTTGTCTATGTCTGGTATTATAATCATGTACATCAGTAATCACTGTGAAGTATGAATTAAATAAAGCTGGGAGAGTGCCACTGTGGTGCCGGTACATTAACATAGCAAGTTGAAGTTTATAAATGTCGTAAATTGTTAAAAGGTTCAAGGACTTAAATAGGTGGCAAACTCTCTTCTAGATAATGAGCTCCACCGATAACTCTTATTGCCCTTTTTTGGAATTGTGAATGGATATCTGTTTTGTTTTGGCTAGTGTGAGTAACTAATCAATCTATGATTCTTGCTATTCAACTTTATTATGTGTGATATGTCATCGTAATGGCCACCGCCTTCATTTGTAACCTGAATACGACTGTATGGAAACCTTTGTGCTTATTGAGCAACTTCTAATATGCATTTGATCTTTAAAATTTGTATACAGAATATATTCTGTACGCAAAAGGAACAAAATTATCATCTATGCTCATTAACTTTAAATTTTGATAGGGTGTGTTGTCACGGATGACTAGTTTAAAAGACATCTGGTGTTCATGTTTCGTACCTCTAGTGTTGAGACAGAGGAACGAGTCATCATAGTTCAGAGATCTTGACGAAAAAGGTTTTGACTGTTTGTCCGTGTGTATGTCTGTCCATCTACCTCGCCATATGTCTGTATATCTATCCGTCTCGCTCTGTCCGTCTCTTTGCCTCTGTCTGTCTCTGTCCTTTTCTGTCTCTGTCCGTCGGTGTCTATTCGTGTGTATGTCTGTCCGTCTGTCTGTATGCCTGCCTGTGGCTTGTATTGCCTGTCTTTAGCGAGTGCTTCTGAATCATTGTTAAGTGCATCTGAATCGTTGCTTGCGTAACGAGGGGCAGGGGCGGCGCGCCCCGGGCGCTGGACGGGGGGGGGCGCAAAATTAGGCTTTTGACAATGGTTTTGTGAAAGAAATCGGGCCATGAATAGTTACTAAGTAACTATTATACATGATTCTTGTATGGGGGGGGCGCAAAATGACAAAATGAGAGGCGCTTCTGACGAGTATAACAATTTTCTGCTGGAAAAAAAGACGGAAAAGCAACACACAAAAAGTCATCAGAAATTTTGGCGGAAGTAAGAAATTTTTTCCCCAGAAATTCTTGCCCCCGGGCGCCGGACCCCTAGTTACGCCACTGCTTCGAGACATCGACTGCTTACGTATTACGGCACTCAATTCTCTATTATTATTAGTATATCTTACCCAATAGATAGCAAAGTAAAAGTTACCATCGAATTTCACACAGTAAAGTATTAGCATTCAACGTCTGTATAAGCGTATAGGTCTACGCACAGGCCATGCAGCGTCACGAATATAGGCCTACGGAAAATAATTTAGCGTGTTGATTCGTTTTGCAAACGAATATGCGCAATAGCAGTCATTTTCAGACCCGTCTAACAAGTTCATATGTGTATAAAAGGCTTCTGGCCTACCCTCTCCTTGTCCGTATGTCTGTCCATGTATGTCTCTTCATCCGTCTGTCCTTGTTTATTTCTGGACATACCTCTGTCCATCTGTATGACATTGTGTGTCTGTCTTTAGCTAGTAAATCTTACCAAATAGAATGCATAGGTCTACGCACAGCCCATGCAGCGTCACAAATATAGGCCTACGGCTATCAATCAACGACCTGACAACTAGCCAGCCATGAACCACTGTTCGAATAAATAATAGGTCAGAATGGATAGTAACATTGGCATCAAATGAACCCATTGCTGACTTCCAGGGGTCTTGAAACTGAAATGGAATTGCTTACCTGTTCTCGCTGCAGGTATTCGCACTGGCCCATGTTTCTGTTCTTCTGCTGCTTCTTCTTCTTCTGCAGAAAGTTCTGTTCCAAGCGTTTCCTCAAACATTTCTTCAACGGCAGAGTGGGAATCTGCTGCTGCTCAAATATGTGATCATTAAAACAAGAAATAGAAACACAATTAAAACTAAAGATAAGCATGCGAATTTGAACGGACCAACGTCAAAGGCAACTAATTCCGCAATCTACAATCAAGCACTTACTCCAGCACAATTACAATGATCTACATATTATGCCCTGGTAGTAGGCTACAATTAACTTACTTG
>JACEVL010000593.1:77500-270000 GCA_020284085.1 Aporrectodea caliginosa
GTGGACATACTGTTACCTCTTCTCACCACGCTCTGCAACCGATCCATCTTGGAAGGGGACCTGCCGTCGACTCAGAAAGGATCACTTCTGGTCCCTGTCATCAAACGTGAGGGGCTTGACAAAACTGATTCTAACAACTTCCGACCGATCGCCAACGTCTCCTTCATCTCCAAGGTCATCGAAAAGATCGTCGCCTGCCAGCTAACGTCATATCTCGAGACCAACAACCTGCTGCCTACGATCCAGTCTGGGTTTTGTAAAGGTCATTCTACCGAGACCCTACTCAGCCTCCTCTCAGACATCTACGGAGCTATTCACAGATCGCAACTCACTTTACTGGCGCTTTTTGACGTTAGCGCGGCATTCGACACTGTGGACCATGAGATACTTTTTGATCGTTTACAAATATCTTTCGGTCTGTCTGGTGCCTGCCTTTGCTGGTTGGAGTCCTTCCTTGGGGAGCGCTCCCTATGTGTGCTCCATGGGTCAACTAGGTCCCCATGGGTCCCCGCCCCTTATGGGCTACCTCAGGGCTCCGTCTTGGGACCTCTCTCTACCTTATATGCACTTCTGACCTTGGCTCACTGCTCGCCTCCTATTCTGCTTTGGCCCAGCTATATGCAGACGATGTCCAGGCCTACTTGCATTGCTCTGCCTCTGACGCTATCGCGACCACTCGGGCTATGAGCTCGATCATGGGAGCCCTTGAGACCTGGATGTCGTCGAACCGGCTGCGGCTAAACTCTGCTAAAACCCAGTTCATCTGGCTGGGCACCCGCCAGCAACTGGCTAAGCTAGACATGGCTGCCCTCGCTGCCGCCTTTCCCCTTTTTCCCCTTCTCCTCTGTTGTGCGTGACCTGGGCGTCACATTGGACCGAGAGCTCTCACTTGCTACCCATATCAACCTGATTAGCCGTGAGTGCTTCTACCAATTGCGTCATCTTCGCACTGTCGCCCGCTCACTCACTGCCTTTGCTGCTTCCACTCTTGTCCATGCCTTTGTCACAACCAGACTTGATTACTGTTGTTCACTTTATGCTGGCCTCCCGGCTGTTCGACTGGGGTGCCTGGATCGGATCTTGCGTTCTGCTGCCCGCCTTATTGGCCGCATACCAAAATATGGCCATGTCTCTGGATACATGCTCGACGTTCTCCACTGGCTTTCCTCTGAGCAGCGGATTGCGTACAGAACAGCTGCCCTAGTCTGGCGCTGCTTACTAGGTTTCGCTCCTGCCTATCTTCGTGAGCTTTGCTGCCCTGTCATTAGTGCTAGGTGCTCTCGATCCCTCCGCTCATCTGAACAGGGACTCCTACTTGTCCCTTTTGCTCGAACCTCCACCATGCAGAATCGCGCTTTCTCGGTGGGGCCCCTCGACCTGGAATGGCCTCCCCTCTGAGCTTCGCCTTGTTCCTAGGACCTTCTCTCCCACGTTCTTTTCTTACCTTAAAACCGTTATTTTCGGCCGTGCTGGAGTCGGGAGCGCCTCTGAGTAGTTTCCTTGAAGGGGCGCTATACAAATGTTCGATATGAATGAATGAATGAATAAATATAGTACATATATATATATATATATATATATATATATATATATACACGCACGTTTCTGTTGTCTTTATTCTATGGTGCTGCTTAGTTAGTCGATTATGACGATCGATAGGCCTTTGCCTATGATCGACTACTGACTACACCAGGTCCTGGTGTCTCGAAAAAGATAGTCCATGTGTGCTCTCTCAAATTTTCTACATTATTCATTTTATCCTTCAACTCTTTTCCTCTCTTGATTAATTTCATTCTTTGTCTCTGCACCCACACTATTTTAAAGTTTTGTGGCCTTTCGTGAGTTGTGCTAATACAAATGTTATACTCATGCAGAAGGCCTACTCAGTTAGTGAAGAGTATAGAGAAAGGATCACGAATTGTCAATCATGCAGTGGCATAAAGTTAAAAGAGGCGCGCGCACTGGTGGGAGCTGATGGTCATCTCAATATCTTGGTATAGTATATGTGTGGGCTAAATTAACCTGATTGTACGTTTGGATAGACACTTACAAACTACACTGGCTTGCCGTAGCCGTAGGCTATGTTTAAAACTTCTAAAAATTGAAATGAAATCCTTGTTTTGACCCTTAAACATCTTAGGCTAAATATGCCAGCATCTTCAGATGATCTGTAACAGTGAGCTAAATTTTTCTTTGGAATAATTCGAACGCTCACGAAAGAAGTTGTACGTTAGTATAGCAAAAACTGGATGCACGTCCTATGCTCTGTCCTCAACACTCGTGCGCGCAGCTTATAGTCTATACTGAATAGTCTATACTGCGAGAGGAGCTTTATAAATTTCTAGATACGATGCGACCTTTGCATACAGTTTGTGATTTCATCTAGGTCGATGTTATCGTCAATACGGCGTCAAAAGACCTTAACCTGACTCAGGGTGCTGTATCGAATTCCATCCTCCAGGCGGCTGGTCCCAATCTGCAGGTTGAGTGCAAGACCAAAATGCCAAACGGCCTGTCACCAGGGCAGATCCTGATGACAACCGGATGCAACCTTAATTGTAAAAATGTATATCACGGAGCCTGTGATCAATGGGACGGCGGCAAAGGCAATGCAGAGAAGGTGAGAACTTATACAGTGGCTGCATATAAGCGGATACTTAAAAATTACCGGTAACTTTCTGGCCAGTGTTTTCGTTTGCACCTGAGTCTTAGCATTAGGCACCTGTCTTCACATGGCAAAAGCCAACTAGTTTTATAACTATTAATATTGATAAGATTGTAATTTGTAATTGTAATTGAACATTTGTATAGCGCCACCAGAGATTCAGAAGCGCTCCCCGACCCAGGGCTCTAACAAATAAGATAGTCTTCAGGCGTTTCCGAAACAGAGGAAGAGAAAAGCTAAGGAGCTCAAGACGCAATTCATGCGGAAGATGGTTCCAAGTAGAGGGGCCGACATAGGCAAAGCTTCTGGATTGAGCAGTTGCACCACGCATGCGAGGGACATCCAGAAGGCCTCTGGCGGCAGAGCGCAGAGCAGAGCGACCAGGGAGTGTAGAAACCGATGTGCATAAGGCCTGAAGGTATGAAGGAGCTACCCCCGATCAGAGAGTTGCGCATAAGTGTAAGAATTTTGAATTGAATGCGCTGGGGCACAGGAAGCCAGTGAAGAGTTTCCCGAATGAAGGTAGATATGTGAGAGTACTTTGGGAGACCACAGTTAAGGCGGGCGGAGGCGTTAAGAACGGACTGAAGCTTGGAGAGGTTTAGTGAAGAGAGACCGGCAAAGATGGAGTTGCCGAAGTCAACCCTTGTACAGATCAGTGCATGGACGAGAGTGTTGACCGCGTGAGGAGAGAGTGACTGACGGATGGTGCGAATTGGGCGTAGATGATAAAGGCATGTTCGAGAGATGCGATTGACATGGTCTGAAAATGAGAGAACTGGATCCAGGCTAACGACCAGATCCCGTACTGAGACAGAGTAGTGGACGTCTGGGAAAGTAGCGCGGAGAAATTCCATATCAATCTTGGCTAGTTGGGCTCGACCGCCAAGCCAGATGAATTGGGTTTTGTCTGAGTTAAGGCGGAGACTGGTTAGAAGACATCCAAAGGTCCAGCATCGTGGTGGCCTCAAGGGCCCTCGCGACCAGATAGTAACTAAAGGCCCTGCTACCAGTTGCAAACTGCTAGAAGTGTGCATTGACGAACACATCATATAAAAGGCATGATGATGATGATGATGATGATGATGATGATGATTGCGATGGTGGTGATGATGATGATGATGATGATGATACTACTACTACTACTACTACTACTACTACTACTACTACTACTACTACTACTGCTGTACTACTACTACTACTACTACTACTACTACTACTACTACTACTACTACTACTACTACAACTACTACTACTACTACTACTACTACTACTAATCAATAATAATAATAATAATGATAATAATTTATCTACTACATTCGTTGGTTACTTTCATATTATCTGAAGAACATTCCAAAGTAGGCTAATTGAAAACTATAATTTCATTAATTATTCGTGTTGTTCGATGAAGACTTTACTAAATTTAAGGTAATCCGTGACTTGCTGAAAAACGCCTTTGCAAATGGCCACCAGACCCAGATGACCTCCATAGCGATTCCTGCGCTGGGAACAGGAAACCTTGGAACTCCAAGGGAAATTGTCAGCACAATAATGTACGCAGAGGCAGAGGAATTCAGCAAAGCTTATCCAGCTACGACACTCAAAGACATACGTTTCGTCGTTTTCGACAACCCAACAATAGATGTAAGTTTGCACTGATAATCCTATCTTAAAATTTATTCCAAATAACTTAAGACCAGTGCTGAATGGAATTAGGTAGGCTAACAGAGTGCCTAACGCGTCATTTTCACCTCTGTGTTCTAAGTTTGAATTCGAGGTGCATCTCTTAAAATTAGCGTAGACTTCATCGTTTTGCTGTACTTAAGATGAACGTCTACCGACGTGCTTGAAACTTTATTTCTCCACGGACGGTTTGCTCATACAACAATGAAACACAAATTTATACAAAAAGAAGAAATAGTTAACTAACTAAGATGCAAAAATCTTGCAAACAGTTTTTGCGGCACGTAGTAGCTGTAACAAAGCATTGTTCGGCCTAGGCCTATCTGTCTTTATGCACACAAGGCATACAATTTGGTTAATATTTTGTCGTCATTATAACTTAACTTTGATAAACTAGAATATTGCCTCGTGTCGACTATGTGTGGGCCTTACAAGCCGCAATTTCCGTCATTTCCCTATCAACAGATTTCGATTCTGTCAACAGCCTCAGAATTTAAAACCGTGATCCATCCATCACGAATGCCTAGGGAATCCTTTGCTAACTTTCAAGACATGATTTCTTGTGGCCATTCTTAGGTGTTCCAACAACATGTCAACAGACTCTGCAATCCGTCGACTGTGACGATCGACAAAACATCAAAAAATAAACAGAAAAGACAGTTAAAGTCGTGGGGAGTTGGGTCATCCACCTCTGTGACCCCAGAAAAGACACCCAGACCAGCCCAAGATGAAACTGAGGCAGCAGAAGCAGGTAGGCCCTACACGTTCTTCAAGAATAGAATACCCTTTACCGGAGTGGAGATCATTAATTGTTTAATCATAGTAAAATGAATAGTGAAAACATGACCTTAAAATGTGCTCAGTAATAGGTAAACAATAGCTATTGTAGGAATATCAATACCACTGATGAAAATGATGATTACGGTAGCGCTATCGATGATGACAATAGCTAAGGTGATTGGTAGGGCCAGGGATTTATGCAAATCAGTTGTATGGCTTTTGTTCCGACACACAAATCATGCATCGGTATGGTAAATTGACTCGGACCTCCTTCGGACTACTCTTTTAGACTACCACTCTGGCTCGACTCGGCGCTCTTGAATAAGCTGGTGCCCTGCGCTTGACTTTCGAGTGGCGCTTTAGAAGTCTGGAGATTATGATTACGAATACAAATCATAACGCGCTGTCATGCAAATATAAACAAGATTTTGGTTTATTATTTATTTCAAATCGGTTTTGGCTCAGTAATTTTCCACTCTGACTGACGCAGTTGAGGCAAATAGGCCTACATGTATGTCTAAGCATGCATAGGCATGATCAATTGAACCGAACATGTCAAGTGAAGAAACTGCAGATTAGCGCAAATTGAGGACCGATAACGAAAATACCACTTGAAATTTCAAGAGCTCGATATGCGTTGCAATTAGCCTAACAGTCTTTTTATATTATGTTATTAAGAGTTTGTTGCATTTGATGTCATTAAGAGTTTGTAGTATTTTATGTAATTAAGAGTTTGTTGTATTTAATGCAATTAAGATCATCGAATATGTTTTATTTTATATAAAACAGAGGAGAAGCATTTCATTCATTTCTTTTCAGTGTATTTATAATATTGTCATGTTTATGTAACCCATGGGCCATTGGCCATGGCCCACCACAATTTGGCCTGTTCCCGTATATAAAACATATTGTTACCGAACATGAACAGCCATGTTTCGCAGTTTTTGTAGGCTTGTGAATAAGCTGGTGCCCTGCACTTAGCTTTCGAGGGGCGCTTTAGATTACGATTACGATTACAACCTGGTTTATGTCAGTTACACTGAATGAATAGCAATAAGACCAACGTGATAATAGGCCTAAGTGTCTAATGTGTCTAAAAAGAAGTGAAATGGCAGATATGCCGATGAAAAAATCTCAAAATTCACATAATTTGGGGTATTGATCGAAGAATTTGAAAAGTCTGATTCATAATTTAGGAAACATCAAATAATTTCGTGGAGCCGTCATGATGGTTATGTAGTGAGCCCACATATATAGGATGTTTTGATGTGTTGTTAAACGCAGAGAGTAGGCCTAAACCTTAAGCGTTTGAAAGTTCAGTTATGGGAAACATTTAATTAAACACTGAAAAATACATTCTTCGCCAAAATGCGATGAACATTATAGATTGAAGCCTTCAACGTAATGAATTCATCTGTGGTCGTTCTATGTTTGGGACCGAAGAGAAAGGCTTTTGTGGACTTGCTTAGTTGACAAGCAAGAATTCTGGTTGCTTATCAGACATCCGAAGCAACGTGCTTCAAGCGTCCTCCATTAGACACTTAGGCCTATTATCACGTTGGTCTTATTGCCAGATGTCAATGCATGGCAGGGAATGAAATGTTCAGTAATGTAATGCGATACAATGTAACGGACACACTTTCAACGGCGCCGTTTTCTGTACTAGACATTTCACTGAATATTCCGCTGAAGACGATTAAAATTAAATCGTTGGTGATGGAAATAAAAGAGGGCGACATCACTCAAGAGAACACGGACGCCATCGTTAACAGCACCAACCAAGCTCTTAACTTGTCTGGAGGTTAGTCAGATTTAATAAAAAAAAGAAATGTAAGCTATTTAATTAGTTAAGATTTGTACGATTTTGCTTCGTCGACAATCTAACGACGAGCTGCATTGGTTTCCCATTCACTTTTACTACACGCTTAAGTCGACTTTCCAGTTTCCCCTTTCCTATTCAGCAGACCACTGCTAAGTAGGAAAGGTATGAAGCCCATCTGGCGAAATTAGGCCTATAACTCTGTGTCAATGCCTTCATATCCCGCTTACATAATACATATAGTACATATTATGGCAATGGTGCCGTGACTAAGGCTATTGTGTATGTATAAAATTTATATGATACTCATAACTTTTAAAAGATATAAAATTATGTTGCCAGTTTAGCTACCGCTTTCAATAGAACTTAGCTCTTTACCGAATATTACAATCCCACTATAAGGAAGAAAATGAGTTTTGATGTAAAAAAATTATCATGAAAAATGCTCTTTATATCTTTAGGTGCCGTGACTAAGGCTATTCTTCAGGCTGGCGGGCGATCGATTGCTGACGAATGCAAAAAAATAGGTAAGGGTTTCAGTTTATCACACGTAGGTCTATTGGGTCTAAATGATTCATGTAGGCCCTACAGTGAAGCTCTAGATAGCGCATATCTATATAAATAGCACTGACGGCCCAAGTGAAGTCATTATTGAAGAAACTCTGCAGATTAGCGCAAATTGAGGACCGATAACGAAAACGCCACTTGAAATTTCAAGGGCTCGATATACGTTGTAGGCCTAATTAAGATTTTTTATTTTATGTACCTAATAGGAATGGGCAAAGATCGAAAATTTTAATCGAAATTAATCGCACGATTAAAATTTGTAATAACGCGATTAATTTTTAACGCACGTCACAATTATAGATAACAAGTAAGACTTACAACTACTCTACCGACTCTGAGTAGTTACGTTGAATATCTATGCGCTCTATAAATGCTTGTAGTCAATAAGCAAAAAGCAAACATGGGTTAGAGCGCAGGCTGCGTCCCATACTCCTCTGTGCTAGGGAGCGTACGGATCGCGGTCGCTTCCCGAAGATGGCTCATTTAAGAGATTTAAATCTCGGGCTAGAATGGCCCGTACACGGGGTTCTTTAAATGGCGTGGTGCCCATTCAAACAGGCAGTGGTGGCAGTGGCGGCGCCAGCTAAACAATTTCGGCAGGACGCGTCAGGGTCATGAGAGTTATTCAGCAGGTCGAAGAAATTAATGTTTGAGTTTGACGCATCAAGCAGCATAACCTCAAACAATACTTAAGCGTTTCAATCTTAGAGTTTACAACATAGACTTCTATTGACATACTAGATAAAACGTAAAACAGTAGTTTAGATATAACATTTAGATACACTAGTGATCTTATGAGATAGCTGTTGATGTTTTAAATGTAAAGAAGATATTAAAAATTCCAAAGAATTTTACCCCACAGTAGGCACTAAATAGGCAGGTCATAAGGCAGGTCGGGAGTAAAATCAGTGTGATTCTCCTTACAGTTTTTGTTATAGTTACAGTTATAGTTAATGGTTTTTTAAATTTTTTAGTTATAGTTATAGTTAGTATTATTTTTTAGTTATAGTTAGTTATAGTTAATGGATTTTTATTTTAGTTAATTTTAGTTACTACTTAGTTACAATAATTAAGGCTATAAGCACAATTGTGCGTATTAACACGCTGTTTCACAATTTGCTCAGAGCTTTGAAATCCTTTGAAGCATGGGTGCATTTAGCTTCACGAATACACGAGTTTCCAAAGTAACTGACAAATTGCATAATAAAAATATAGCATTTTTCGTTGTCATTTATGTCGAATCATCCATATTGCACTTCCTGTTTTTATTTTTTGTATTAACGAAAATAAAGATGAATTTTCATTATTGTTATTTTCGTTATAGTTATAGTTATAGTTAATGATATTTTCTGTTATAGTTATCGTTAACGAAATCATTTTATTTTCGTTAACGAACAGTGTCGTTATCGTTATCGTTAACGAGAATCACACTGAATAAAATAGGCAGATCAAGTGAACGAACGACCCATGGTAGCACCGACACTGAACGGAGGATCTCGCCCGATCAGTTCATTGCAAAACGAGCATCGGCGAGGCCATACGGTCGTTATATAAAAACGTGTAGCCTATAGGGCCTAGATCCCTACATTTATATTTACATTTTCTTTTGATCTGCTTCTTTGTAGGTCGGAGCGACTGACGCTGATGATGAGATGTAGGCTACTGATCTTTCTTGTTCTTCTTCTTCTGCACGCTTTTTACTCTTTGTATGTTAATTTTTCCAGGAAAAACCAACAAAAACGGAGTTGCGGTTACCGGTTCCGGAAAATTGAAATGCAAGTGCATAATTCACCTAGCAACACCAGAAAAATTATATCTGGGAAACGCTCCGGAGGGAAAGGCTTGGGAGGAGCGCATTTTCCACTGCCTCAAAGAGGCAGAGCATATGAAACTAACATCCGTTGCGTTCCCACTTCTTGGTACAGGTAATCAGCGGTGTCACATGTTTAGGTTTCTTCTCAACTATAGAGGGTGTTGTCATGCAGTATTTTCCATCCTAGCCAAGTTCGGAAGCATAATTATTGGTTTCACGTAGCCTAATCGTCCAAATTTCTAAAGTCATGGACACCAGTGATCCATAGACGTTTGTGATGCAGCTGTTTGCTAACGGCGTAATATTTAATCGAGATCAAACCTGAAATCTTCTATAACGTCGCTATGGTCGCTGGAGCGACTACGGTCTCGAGGCTCCTTTACGCGGCTCCGGCGTGATGGGGATATGCCACAGCCGACGATCGGGTCCGTGTGGAGAGATTTCTTGCTCGAATGCGAAGATCGGTTTACCTCCAGGAAGACTCACGAGGAGCTGCTGAGATGGTGTGTGATGATGAGGACAGACTGCTACGCTCGGTTATGCGATCCAAGACTCATGTGCTGCGATCGGTCTTTCCTCCTACTAATATACGCCATCATGACCTTCGACCAAGACCACATGACTTTCAATTGCCGCCCAAAGATGACAGAAATTTCGTCCCGAGGTTATTATTCAGGAGTCTAATGTTGCCCCGATGACTATGTGGCCCCCTGCCTAAACAGTGATTTAAATTGATTAATTTGGCTAACTTATAACTGGTATTACTGTTTCTGTAATGGGTTGCGGTGTGCCAACCTAGTGTTTCTTCAATAAACGAATATTATTATTATTACCATAAAATGCAAGGCATTCATTACTGTGGTCATTGTAGGCTTTTATAGTGAGGCATTGTATGTATGTATGTATGTATGTATGTATGTATGAGCACTTGTTATAGCGTCCCTTCAAGATTTCTTTATACTCAGAGGCGCTCCCGACTACAGCGCGGACACTGAATCGGAGTTTCACGCCGAAGCGCATGAGCAATTGCGAGTGAAGGACTTGCCATTGTGCGCAGGCAGTCGAATTCCTCTGTAACTGTACCCTAGGTCAGAGGTGGCAAATTCTTGGTAGACCTACTCGTGCCCAATATGGCACGCGTCCAATTTTATGGGTCGCGGAATTCACAGCGTTCCTTCAAATTTCAAACTTCGAAACATACTGTCACTCCAGGAATCCACATTTTCTTTTAGGAAAGATTTTGACACCTTTCTGTATATGAAATAATGTCTGTTATGTCCTTTTTTGATACGCTTTGGACCTATCAGAAAAATAATATCCTGTGCAAATTTCCGAGTGGTGCGTGAGGTTAGTTTTTATAATTTAGCATCAATTCTGGCAAGCACTCTTATAAAGATTGGCAACCTCTCCTTGGGTGAAAACAGTCTGCAGTTCTTCAAACATTCTGCAGCGACATCCTAATTATATGCTCTACAGTCTACAGGTTGTATTTCATTGCTCTTTTAAACACCAAATTACTATGTTTTGGGAATACATGTACACTCCAACCGTTTTCTTTTCCACGTATTCCATAGGCATAAGGAATACTTCAGCAAGCGAAATGGCCATTAACATCGTCAATGCCGTTGGCGAATTCGCCTATGGCTGTAAACCAAAACATCTGAAGAACATCCGTGTTACTATCTTCCAACCGACGATGGTAGACGAGTTTTTCACTGCAGTTCAGAAGCGTTTGTCGGAAAAGAAGAGTACGAAAAGCGTTTGGGGGAGATTCACAGGTGGGAAACATTTGTTTCATTGTTTGTTTCGTATTGAATAGTAATTGCAATTTGGTAGGCTAACTTCTATCGTGCCGGTGTCTAATGCACAAGGCATCAACTGATGGCACACCAAAAACCAAAGCCAGCGCATTGGTTTTGTTGCGTCGTAGTTAGAACCAACCAACTGCATATTAATTCAGGAGACTAAGTTTGACACTTTTTAGCTCCTACTTTCAGATTTAATACCTCGCATGGTTCTCTTAGCCACTCACACCATTAAGCAAAGGCAATAAATGACCTCCACGCAACGAATACCTAAGTGTAAGCTTGGACTTTGGCATAATTGTAGTGTTGTCTTGTCCTTGTCCTTGTGCAGCCGACCTTTACTTCATGGGATTTGCCTTTGCTTCAGCTACATGGTACTTGGCCACGTTAACGTTCGAAGATTTACTGGCTCTATTTACGTCAAAAATTTGGAGTGCATAGACTACCTTAAACTTTATAAGTCATTCAAATAAAGAATTTTTACTGAGTTTTATTAACTGAATAAATGGCTTCACCATACAACAGGTTGGTTGTCGTCATTTGTTTCATTGGACTCGAGCGGAAACAATGATGACAAGGATGACTTCGAAATGGTAGAAGACCCAAAGAATTCTCCAATGGTTGATTATAAAAGCATCTTCCGGGTGTATGGACTGTCGCAGACCGTCATCGACAAAGTCCTGGAGGAACTGGAGAGCCTGGTGAAGGAGGCGGTCACTGACAAAGTCCTGGACAGTTCAGACCAACAAGAAGCCATCGCGAAGCTAACACCAGAACAGGTAACACAGTGAACTCTGGCTTCGAATTTCTATATGTTTCTGACAGTTTCTATTAGTTCTGTTGTCTGTATGAGATTTGTTGATTCATAAGTCTTGATGTTGTGTAGATTGTTCACGATAGCTTTCGCTGTGAACTCAATCTGTTAAACATTACCGAAAGTTTAACTTAGCATAGGTAAGACTTGGTCCACGAAGTCAGTCTTCTGATAATCTCGATAGACTGTTTGACTCAGTGCACTTAATTGCGACACTTCTAATGTGAAAGTATTCCATTCTTACTAAACAGGATATTTTGTTTAATGACTTATATCTGTGCTTCATAAACAATTAAATACCTACCTGGCTCATATATTTAGATAACGCTCCAACATGGCTCATTGTGGTTGCCCCACAAATGCATATGGAATTGCATGGTCCTTTTATGCAAAAGTCAGTCAAACAATACAAGGATTGGTTTAAACGGTTGTTGCAGATCCGACAGTTGGAAAGAGATGCTGCCAATCATCAGGTGAAGGCAACCGTGGAAAAGGGTCGTAAGCTGAACCGGATTCGACTCCAAGGTGATGCCAAGGACATAGCAAACGTTATCTTAAACGTCGCCAAGATTCTGAATGAAGTGGAAGTTGCGGAGTTGAAAAGAAACGAAGCAGAACGCATCGCTCAGCTGGTGAGACTAAACTACGTTTCATAAAAGAGCAGATAAATAGTTTTACAGCAGCTGCCTTAGTTTACTCAGAGACTTCAACTCTACACAAAGAATTTAAATGCTGCCTTAGAGTGTTTTGCTTTTGGGGCTTACTTGCAGACAACCCTGTCTAGGGACGACGTGAGTGAACGGACTCCATCTCCATGTAATGAAGCCAGACAATTAAGTTGTTTGACCCTCGCTTCAGAGTAAGTCTATCGACAACCGTCATCTCAACGGGCATCAGACACATCAGATACAGGCATGTTGTTTGGCAGCACGCCTTCGGGAAAGTAGCACCTCACAATACATGTTTCTATCAGTCATCTACGGTACCTCATTAATTGCAGCACTAGTAATCAGCGAGTGCACAACTACTGCACCTACTCCTATTAAGACCAATGTTGAACTGCGTCTAACGCTATGGAGCTGGGCAGATCTCTATATACTTGAATGGATTGCCATGATCCCCGCCCTAAGCGCTTATTCTGTCTATGTGATGTGTTATTTTCAACTTCTTCATGCTCCGCTGTAGCTAAAACAAGGGGGTTGTTGGTCTTACTATTTAGCGTGATGCCTTAACTAGTTTCTTTAGCATTATGCATTACTACGTTTCCATGGACTAATGTAGCTTGCTTCTCATTGTAGGCCTAGATGTATTTATAAATTCCTTGACTAAATATTCCGATCGACAGAAATACGACTTGAATCATTGCAATGACTGCTACTGAAGAAAGTCTGCTTTAAAATCGGACTAAGAGTCCGAATAGGCCTATAGATCTATAGGCCATAGATTGAATAGGCCTACATTGAAATGTGGCTGACCACAATGCGCTTTTTCATATCGACTCCACTGATAGGCCTACTCTTTGCCCTCAACAATGCTAAGTCAGTCTTTGATGACAGTTTGATATTGACTCAATAGCCGATGCTTTCAACATGTATAATTATGTGTATATCATATACAGGCTCACTGGGAATACAAAGATGAAGATGATGGCAGTTTTGAGTCATATCCCACAGAAATCAATGCTATCATAGAACAAGCATTCAAGTCCAAAGTCGGATTTGCACAGTGGGAGGAAAATGACGGGCAATTTAAGATTGACTTCAAGGCAAATACTGAAGAAAATTTGAAAAATCAGCAAAAAACCGAAGTTCGACGAATTGGAGACGGTAAGCTCAAATAGGTCCTACTTAGGCTAAAAATTTGTTTATACCTGCACAGAAACTTTTGCACAAGTGACAGGTAGGCCTAATTTGACTCAAAATAGGCAAATTAACTTCTGATTTTATTCGCTTTTTATACAGGGCTATCTTTGAACACTGTTTCTGGTGCATGGAATTTAGCAATAATGCGTGTTTTATATCTAGCGCCCATAGAAGAGCCGAAAAACTGGGATCCAATGAATATTGGAGAGGGATGCAAACTGGTCCACGTGCCTGTGGGAAGCAACGAATATGACGAAGTGGAAACAAAGATCAAAGCCACCTGTCTGAAATCTTGCAAGGAAATCATAAAGGTTAGGTGTCATTGCCTTTCAGCTACGTAATCAGGTTAAATTACCAGCATGAGAAATTAAAAAAACTTGAAAATGCTAGGTTCAATAGAATATGCCTGAACTTCGTTTAGTCAAAGAGTAGCTAAAACACAATATTATTAGCCTACAGAAATAATTTTGTAATGGGAATGTGTTTCATAACTCTTTAAGGAATGATTTGCTAAATTGCAGATTGAAAGAGTTCAGAATAAGAGTCTATTCCAGCAGTACGCCGTGAATAAGTTGCACATGGAGGCATCGGCTGGAGCTGGAGCAACGACTGAACGGATCCTTTGGCATGGAACGAGTGAAGATACGGTTCTGCAGATTAACACTAATGGCTTCAACCGAAGTTACTGTGGAAAAAATGGTCAGAATCACATTTCTCGGCTGTTAAACAATTTCTGTAGGTCTATTTAACACAGTAATTGTACACTCCAAATTTCTAAAACGCTACTCTAATGCTAAGCGCAGGGCACCAGCTTATTCACGAGCGCTGCATCGCTAAGAGGGCTGTTCAGAGATCGATGTCCATTGGAGGTCCAAGTCTAGTTGCGAGAGAGACCAGAGAGAGACAGGGCAGCCGAAGACACTGGTTATAATAGTCGATGCACTAACTCTCGAGTATTTTAAAGTATTTTTAATGTAAATGTGTGGGACCTTCTGTTTTGAATAGACCACCCCGACTACATTCGCAGTCTGCCCAAATTTGTCATCATTTAAAAATATGTATATCTAATAGATCAGAATAAATAATTACCTTTTTCGATTTTTCTGCTTTTTTAGTAACGGTTTTTGTCTTTCTTGTATACATTGATCCACTCACTCTGGAACTGATTATGCGTCTTAGTACATTTGGACTAATATTGAGAAAGCATTTGTCATTCTACATTCATTTTATGGTACATGGGCGACACTAATAAGCGGGACCTTGGTCCCTTCTATGCTGTCGTATCCCAGCATGACTGCATAGTGTTTGCTGTTATCTGCTGTGTACACAGGGAACAATCAACGAATGGTTATGGTTAATATTCATATATTGCAGTAAGCCTAAAGACTGTAAACATGAATGATATCTGCTGATTCAGAGGCACTCCATATATATATATATATATATATATATATATATATATATATATATATATATATATATATATATATATATATATAACTTAATAAATTATTATTATGGTGATGATGATGAGTTCTCTGCCCGAAGGCAGGTCGATTGGCCTTTTGGCTTTTATGCCTCCCGGGGATGAGATGAATGACGTGGTTTCCCGTTGCCGTGTATCCTCATTTGAAGGAAGGGCACCATAGACAAAGTATTATCGAGGTTTACCCTTCGATATACGTACGCAAGCATACGCAAGCAGATGCATTTGGGTTACTCCTCCCCTCCATGCGTACGTTCTATATGCATGACCCCATACTTCTAGTTTTGTCTGTTGCTTTTTATTTCAGCAACGTACTTTGGCAAAGGCGTCTACTTTGCCAGGGACTGGCCTTACTCCGCTCAAGATAAATATTCTCCTCCAAACGCACAGGGATTTAAGTTCATCTACCAGGCCAGAGTATTAACTGGAGAATTCACCCTCGGCACTCAAGAAATAATTGATGCTCCACTGAAGCCAAATGAAATCACAAAGCGCTTCGACTCAGTCGTCGACAACGTCCAGAACCCCAGCATCTTCGTCATTTTTCGGGATACACAGGTCTACCCTGAATATCTGATCACGTTCATCTGACGATTGCACGCTGGCGTCGTTGCCCAACAGACGCTCTGCTTATCAGTCTAGTAGATGCACTTTTAACACTACTTTTTTTACTTTGTTCATTCTGAAACTTTTAACATGTTAACTCTCCTTCATTGAGCTTCTGAGACAATATCAAGACTTTCCAAATGTATTTCATTATATGTATCATTTGTGCAATGTTTAACATAAAAGCTGTGTATTTTCACAAACCAGATTTTTAAATAGACAATTCAGCAATTAGTTCCAATCCAGGAACAGAACAACATACCACTAAAATGTCTCAACATGGGCAATCATATGAACTCTCAAATTTATCAACAGCATAAGTAAGCAATCGTAAAACAGTTGTTTCACCTTGCATCATTTTAACTGTATCACAGACAATTGAAATTGTAATTGCTATATACAAGTCTATATCAAAGAAAAATCGCGTCCAGACAGTTTCATTGAGAAAGCATTCATGCTCTTGGTTGCTATCCCTAAAAACATGCATAAGAAATAATATTTAAGATCCATGGTGTCATATTTATGCCTTGACAAGCACAAACACATATATATATAATTATATATGCATACAATAATTCAATCTAGTTTCAAGGTAGTCTAAACGTATCAAAGAAATATTTTCAAAATTAAGTCAGATTACAAAATGCTTAAAAATGGAACGATTCCGAATGTCTCTCGTTTACAGGCTGTCTTTTTGCTAACTTATACACAGTACTGAACATAGGCGCAATCGTGGTGAAGAATATCACCTGATCATTTAATTGACAAACGAACATATGATGCAAAATCATGATAAATTAATGGGTAGAACTAGAGTATAAATGCTCTACCAATTGGCATATATTTCTTGGTTTCTAACATTCTTTAAATCTTACACATGTAGGCACAGGTACTAGCACATTAAAATAATACTGCTCATCATAATAACATTGTACTGTGTGCAACATTATTTTTATTGCAATAATGAATAATATTGATGACCACATTAGCAACTACTAATAGTTGCACGTAATGCGCAGTATCTGGGATCATTTCAGTGACAATACATGAAACTCCAGAGTTACCAAAACTGTTTTGCACCTAACTGTTACCGAAATTTGCAACTAAACGGTATTAAAACAAATTATTCAATGTTGCAAAATTAAAGAGGGAAGATACAGTACAGGTTTATTCAGTGCTTTTTTCAGCCGGAGCGGTCCGGAACGGCGTTCCGGGACCTTTATGCAACTATTAAAAATAATTTAGTTAAACTAAATTTTTAATAAAAATTATTTAAAATTATTTAGACACTTTAATTTAATTTCAGTGCTTTCAGTGTTTATTGATATTGATATAATTATGTGAAATAAAACTATTAGCATAAAATAAGCCCATCTTCTAGCTCTGAATTTGTTAGTTCCGGAACCTTTTTTCTAGAAAAAATGCACTGGGTTTATTACTCCAAAAATGCAGACCAGTCTTTTGTTTTAGCATATGCACTTAGCACTCTTCCATGCTCCCCAGGCAACCATATTGTCAATATGTCGGCCTGTCTACTTGCCTCATCTTTAGATCTCAAATCGGAATGGAACAAGGTGTAACGATGTCCTTGGCCCTTACCCATGCATTCATATCTAGACATATATTGATCAATCAATCAATCAATCAATCAATCAATCAATCAATCAATCAATCAATCAATCAATCAATCAATCAATCAATCAATCAATCAATCAATCAATCAATCAATCAATCAATCAATCAATCAATCAATCAATCAATCAATCAATCAATCAATCAATCAATCAATCAATCAATCAATCAATCAATCAATCAATCAATCAATCAATCAATCAATCAATCAATCAATCAATCAATCAATCAATCAATCAATCAATCAATCAATCAATCAATCAATCAATCAATCAATCAATCAATCAATCAATATTCGTTTAATCATGAAACCAAGCTGTCACAAACGTAACTTATTACAGGCAGTAAATGGCTAGTGTCATTAACAAGGAGAAATCAGGTCTCTGAGGTAGGCCTACCAAGGGAGAAGCAGATACCAATGAAAATATCAGAATATGCCATTATTTAGTGTAATAAAGTTGAATTGAACTCTAGATAGGTGTTTGATTAGCATTGGCAATCAATGTAATTTGCTAAATAAATTGATCATACTTCGGCCAGTGCTTTAAGAGATAAAAGTCGAATAAGTTGGGGATATTTACCGTGATGCGTGGTTACGGATGATCACATGGAGCTTGCTGATTGTTAAATTCAATTTTGAAAGTCGTTGGAAGATAGTCATCTGCGGCACATACGCAGTGAGATGTGACTGTTGAAGAGGCTGGCAGAACTTAGCCGAACTTCGATGACGGCGGTGGCCTTTCGAATGGTTAATGGCGGATCGTCATTTATTCAGAGGCCAAAGTGTGGGAATCTTTTTAAAAGCTAATTACACGGATATCTCATGACTGCAGGAAAATGCTTTAGACAATCCAAAAGGTACCTTGATAGGTCATAACACAACATGGAGACCGGACAGCGGTGTAATCGTAGGCGTATCCAATTAATATAGTTTTATTACAGTACATGTATAATATAGTGATCCGATAACCGAAGCTTACATGTACTTTAAAGCAAAGGATTTGGCAGCACGATGTGATTTACTCGCAGTAGAGACCAACATTCCAAGACCAAGACTAAGAACGCATGGTTGTAGACCAAGACCACAGGTCCAAGACCAAGACCAATGCCTCAAGACCAAAACCATTAACAATGCCCGAAAGTTGCCGAATTCACGGCATTGCGCTATTCTGATTAAATAGCGATATAAAGTTTTGAATCACAAAGATTCCAGAGGCAAATATAAAATGGAATTGAAGTGCTAAAAGCAAGTGCTAAAAGCAAGTTATCACATCATTTACATTAGATGTTTGTCAGACCTACATGTACATCTTACAAATGCTACAAACCCGAAGACAGATGAGGACGACATAGAACCATGGTTATTGCCTCGGTTTCTGCCTATCTCTTTCTCTGTCTCTGTTTCTGTCTTTCTCTGTCTGTCTGTGTCTATGTCTGTGTCTGAGTATCTGTCTGTGTCTGTGTCTGTCTGTCGCTAGCATTATTATTACAACTGCTATTATCAATTATCGACCTCGACCTCCTCCTGAGTCGTCTCTTTATATCTTTTGGGATTAGGGCTCTACCACTCCTCTGGATCACTTCCTATCCTTCGGAGCTCTTTATCTCTGCCATTTTTTCATCATCTCGCTCACCTTGACGCCATGCTGCTTTTGGTCTCCCCAGGGTTCTGTTCCTGGACCCTTCTCTACCTACAATCTCTTTACAGCTGATGTGGAGTCTCTGCTTGCATATTGTTCTCTTATGAGTCATTCCAATGCTGACGATGTTCAATCTTACACGCATTGCTCAGCGTCCCAAGCAGCTTCTGCTGTCCAAATGACGGTTCGGGGACGTTTCGTCAACGGACGATTCGTCAACGGACTGTTCGTCAAGGACTATTCGTCAAGTGGACGTTTCGTCAACGGACGATTCGTCAACGGACGATTCGTCAACGGACGATTCGTCAACGGACTGTTCGTCCAGGGGAAATAATGCACTTTTTCCAGTGCAATCAAAAGATATTATATAATTATATCCTAGCCGGTGGTGATTATGTCCTCGCATGGGGGGCAGATTATGTAAGCCATTTTATTGCACATATTACGCGCTCTCAATTTGAACTGGAAGTTGGATTGATGAAAATAATTCTTTCCTTAAATAGAAGTTGGATTGATGAAACTAATTCTTTGCTTAAATGGAAGTCGGATTGATAAAAGAAAGTCTTTGCTGAAATAGAAGTTATTGGTGAAACTAATTCTGTGCTTAAATAGCAAGAATTATTTTCATCAATCCGACTTCTAGTTTAAAAAATTATTTTCATCAATCCAACTTCTACTTAAGGAAGAGTTATTATCACCAATCCAACTTCAATTGCATGTATTTTGCGCACCTGCCGTCACGCTTAATGGGCTAGCTATCCCTTTATTGGTCAACGAGAATTAATAATCGATTCCGTTTGACGAACAGTCCGTTGACGAATCGTCCGTTGACGAAACGTCCACTTGACGAACAGTCCTTGACGAACAGTCCATTGACGAATCGTCCTTTGACGAAACGCCCGCATACCCAAATCACGCCTTGCGTCGCTGATTCCCTTTCTGCCTGGATGTCATCTAATCGACAGCGCCAAAATCCTTTGAAAACTCAGTTTGTCTGGCTTGGTACTCGCCAGCAGCTTGATAAGCTGTCCCTCTCCGCTGAACCCCTACCTTTGCTTTTTCAACCTCGGTCCGTCACTTAGGGGTCATCCTGAACCATAGTTGTAAAAAAGTTATTTTCCGAAAAACGTCGTTTTTTGTTTTTATTTCTCGTCACGTTTCTTTCCGTTTTTTAGTTTTTGTATGTAACTTTATTTATTTGTTTACTGTCTGTTATCATTTGTTTAATTTTATTCTTGTTTGATATCCAGGACCCAGGGATGGGCAAATTAAACAGTAAACTGTAATTGAATTACAAATTACAAATTACTTGAGAAAATGTAATTGAATTACAATTTTCAAATTCCTTTTGAAATTTGCTGGAAATTACAAATTACGTAATTTCAATTACATCAAATTACAAATTACATACATAATTTGGATCAAGAAATTCAGGCAGAAAGCACATGCTTCATTTCCACTGTTAATTTGTATTACACTGTTTTCAAATTGTTTATTTAATTTTCTTTAAGAAGTGGCAATTGTTCGAGCAAGGTACCCGATAACCGGCGTCTGTTTGACCTTAAAATCATGCTTGCAAAGCTATAATGAGCCTGTCTACCAGCGCAGATGAAGAAAATTAAAACATTAAATCGTATAAATTATAGCTTTACAGTGGGTTGCTATGAAGCCTAATTAGTTCCTTCCTTCAGTTAGTTCCTTCCTTCAGTTTTGAAAGCATCCTTTTCCTTATCAACCAAAACAGTGTCAACACTCAACAGACACTTTTAAAATGAGACAAACAGTATCACAGAGTAAGGCTGACACACTGATTACAAACTTTGTGATAAAGGAAATGCATTCTTTGTCAATCGCTGAGCAACCGGAATTCAAAAAACTTGTAGGCCTAATTGGTCTCAACTCAGATGCCACAGTCATGGCCCGCCGTACGTTAGGTCGACGAATAGGTGATGCAGTCGAGAACAGAAGGAAATCAATTAAAGAAGAATAATTATTATCTGAACAACGATTTGTCTACACGACTGCAGATGTATGGTCTACAATGCATAGAAGTTACATGGGAGTAACTTGTCACTGGATCGATGCATCTACATTTAAGCGTCGCTCAGTTCCCTTAGTAAGCAGACGTTTTGTTGGATCACACATGCATGATAGAGTAGCGCAACTGATCTATGTAATACATAATGAATTCTGTCTGAGACTTGACAAAATTATTGCTGCCATTTTTGACAATGGCTCCAATATTGTGAAAGCATTCAAACTTCAAAGAGATCAATGCTGATATCATTCATTCCAGAGATAGACCTACTGTAGTGATGATGTTGAAGATGAGGATAAGATGTTTTCAAAACTGCTTTGGTTGTTGAGTCTCAAGAGCTGGTTCTAGTTTTCTTTTCAAAGTAATTTGATTTTCAGGATGTAATTTGAAATTACAAATTACATGAAAAAATGTAATTCAATTACAAATTACAAATTACATTGATGCAGAGCAACAAATTACAAATTACCAATTACAATTGTAATTCGAATTACGTAATTTTAATTACATCAATTAAATTACTGCCCATCCCTGCCAGGACCGCATTAAGGCCAGTGCGGCCCCGGATGCTCTGATTGCATTCCAGAGGCCCCCCTCTGACAACCACCGGTCCATCACGCACATATTTATAAAATGCGGACCCCTCAAAACTGCGGGCCCGGGTGCTGCAGCACCATTAGCACCCGCCTTAATGCGGGCCTGGTGATATTCCTTACGCTGTCTCCGTTCTTTCAAGGATTCATCTAATTTACGTCACTATTTAGTGTCATCAGTTGATACATAAATAGCACAGTAGGCCTACAGGAAATAAAATTTACAAAAGTTATTTGAATGTCTAAGTTTTTCAAAATGCGAAATGTTGTCTTGTACACCGTAATCTCCGATTGACTGATAAACTGACTGATATTACTCCATATTAAGTTCTTATATAGCCTAAGTCAAAATTGTAAGTACAATTTTAATTAAGTATAGGCCTACACTCTATACTTACAAAGTTTAGTTTTTAATTGTTTATGTCAGCATGGACTTATGTGGACTTATGTATACAATTTACATTTGAAAAGATTTCAATATTTTTTATTTCTCAATTTTTTACTAAACCAACCTTATGAAAAAGAAAATAATTGTTGTGATTAATGTTACTTGGTGTTTTCTAATAAAGTTGTGTTATTTGCTGATTAAAATTAAATTGTGTAAACAAGGTTTTTAATTTTAAAATGCCATACAAGATGTAACAAAGTCAAATTATTTTCTTTTCCGTTTTTTTCTTGTTTTTTTTAGTTTTTTATTTCTTTGAATTAAACGACGTTTTTTCCGTTTTTATTTTGTTTTTACCGTTTTTAACAACTATGTTCTGAACCAAGGATTCGTTCCTGTTACTATCACATGCGCCAGCTGTGGGTTGTCATTTGCTCTCTTTGTTCTTCCTTTGCATCCACTCTGGTCCACGCCTTCATTCTTAATCGATTGGATTACTGCTCTTCGCTCTACTGTGGACTTCCACAAGACCGTTTGCATCCTTTGGAAGGCCTGTTGCGGGCAGCGGCCACGTTTGCTTTTATGCGTGATGTCCTTCACTGGCTCCTGGTCCAGCAGCGCATCTATTATAGGGTCTCCTCTGGCACTGTGTTCTGGACAGAGCACCTGTTTATCTCCGGGAGCCCTTTACTTTAACCTCGACCTGCTCTAAATGCCGATCTCTGTGCTCGGCCTCTACTGTTACAGGTAACTTTATGGTTCTGCATGCTCGATCTGCCACTAGACAGCGTCGAGCTTTCTCGATCATGGGTCCTTCTCTTTGAAATAGCCTCCCCTCTGATCTGCGTTCTCTCCCGCGAGACCTTCTGGCTAATTTTATAAACTACGCAAGACTTTCCGTTTTGACCGGGCCTGGGTCGGGAGCAGTAGTTGTCTTGAAGGGGCGCCATATAAATTTCTTAGATAGATAGATAGATAGATGGATGGATGGATGGATGGATGGATGGATGGATGGATGGATGGATGGATGGATGGATGGATATATAGATAGATAGATAGATAGATAGATAGATAGATAGATAGATAGATAGATAGATAGATAGATAGATAGATAGATAGATAGATAGATAGATAGATAGATAGATAGATAGATAGATAGATAGATAGATAGATAGATAGATAGATAGATAGAGATAGTTAGATCAATTAGTAATCATCACAGTATCGTTTTCATCACGGTGTTATTTGTTAAGCATCATCATTTATTTGTTTAGTTATATTAAGTAGGAGTCCCCTTCCCTGCACGGCACATAGTCACATATAACAAAATGCAATTTCATAAAACGGCGAAACTGCTGCTGGGCAACTCGGCAGATTACATGGTTACTGTTGCGACTCGATTGCTCCAAAAAGGTTCAAACTCCATCTTACTGAATGCCCTGTTGTTTAATCGTCTGTAATAATCGGCACTGCATGAGATCAACTTCCTCCTGTCACAGACTCATCTTACTGAATGCCCTGTCGTTTATCTTTGCATCCACATGTCATGCCACGGATTCCCAGCAGTTTCGCCGTCTCTCTGTCTCTTCCTGAATCCAGTGGCGTGACGAAGGGGAGGGGTCAACCGCCCCCGGGCGCAGCACAAGGGGACGCAATATTAGCTTTTGGTGGTAAACAGTACTATGACAAGAACGTTTAACCCTCAGGCTACCGAGGTTTTTTGTGATACGGGCTACCAAGTGGGGGTGGGTGGGTGATTACCACCCCTGGATTTCGCGTTTGGTTTCACATATATCTTGTATACAACAATGGATTCAGCATTAATTTCTGAACAGAATGGTATATTTAGTTGTACATTATGTGAATGCACCTCGAATTTACATAATTTGTAACAACGGAACCGATAATTAGCGATATTTTATAGTATTGCGTACATTTTTTACTTTTTGGATAAACAAAATATAAGATTGTGTGTTTTGAAACTGATCTATGTATCCAAGAACATTTTAAACATAAGGATGCTTCATTTGTAACAATAGCCTATAAAATAGTCCTTAGTTGTAGCGAAATCTAAAGGCATGCAGCTATATGAACATGAAAGACTGCGTAATTGTTCACGGCAGTCAAATATGTCAGTGGTCCTTGCAGTTATTGCAAGTTACTCCCGTTGTTTTGTGCGAATGCTTCCTGTAAACTGGCTTCTCACTTCATCTTCAGTATCTGTCAGCTAATTTATATAAGTTCTAAATCTGTAGCTGTTGACAAACGTTTACGTAGAAATATCGGTTTACGTTGTGATGCTGCATAATAGCCTGCATTCAGCCATTTTCAGACAGATATCGCGTATTATTATTTACTTTGATCACTTCCAGTGTTCAAAAGACAAACAGGTAAGCAAGCAAATGTAGCCCTGCATTCCCTCTACAGAATGGTATATTTGTTTCTCTTCCAGGAAGAAAATGAATACGCTATAGTCGACAAACTAAGGGGTTGTGGTATCCATCCCCTCTGGTACCTCGGGTATATCGATGTATAACTTCTGAATGGCGTGAGATACCACCATGATGTTTACCTCAAAATGTGCCCAAATTATTCTGCTACAGCTACCTAAAATGTAAAAATTATATTCCATAGGAAAAAAATTTTATGCATAAAAACGTAGGTGGGGTGGTAACCACCACCCCCCGGTAGCCCGAGGGTTAAATGTCAACAAGAAAATTAAAAAGGGACGCGGTCATCAACTCTTGCCTCTGGTCGCTGAAATCCTTCGTTACGCCACTGCCTGAATCTGCCTGTCTCTGTCTCTGTTTTTATTTATCACTGTTTCTGTCTCTCTGTGTTTGTCTGTGTCTGCGTATCTGTCTGTGTTTCTGTCTTTTCTATCTGTCTGTCTCTCAGAGTCCTAGACAAATTGTACCATATAATAATAGTTCGATCTCTTGAACCATAGTTATCTATTTTGTACTCTCTCTCTCTTTATTACTCTGTTGAAGACATTGTAACTAGTTGCGGTGTGTTAGCTGTCTTGAGTGCTAATAAACAAATAAAATAGTATAATAGAAATCTCTTTGTCTGTGTGTCTGTGCGTGTGTCTGTCTGTCTCTCTTTCTACATTCACGTGCTCGACTGAGAGAGGGCATTGAATACGAATGCACAGAGAGAGAGAGAGAGAGAGAGAGAGAGAGAGAGAGAGAGAGAGAGAGAGAGAGAGAGAGAGACAGACAGACAGACAGACAGACAGACAGACAGACAGACAGGCAGACAGACAGACAGACAGACAGACAGACAGAGACATACAGACAGACAAACAGACAGACAGACAGAGACCGAGACTATAATTATAGCAAAAAGTTGAGGCCTACGTTACCCGGTAATCCTGGAAACGGCGGTCCCAAATTATGAAATGAAAGAAATCGTATTCTTTGGCGATCCCAAATTATAAATCAAGTTATCAAATGAAATAAATCGTATTGTTTCGAATATTGTGGGAAAATAATTTTTCCCAGAGCACAATGTAACACGTCATATGCCATAGTTCTCACTCAGCAATTTCAAATATTCGCCGAAGACGTGCGACTTGTGACTGAACTAATGTCATAGCACCGTGACAATTTCTACAGTCGTTTTTGTTACGGATTAATCGATGTTCCGAAAGCCATTGTAACCACTTCAAACTATCGTTCATAGCAGTGGCGTTGGGGAGGGGGGCGAGTCGCCCCGGGCGGCACTTGAGCAGGGGCGGCAAAATAGGGTTGAAGAAAAATAAAAGAAGGAGTGAATGTAGGAAAAAATTGAAAAAGTATAAGAGAAAGTAATAAAAGTAGACAAAGAAGGAAGGAAAGGAAGAAAAATAATCCAGTAAATAGCATACAGTGGTGTAATGAGGGGGCGGCACGGGGGGAGGGCAGGGCGGCTTCTGACAATCATAGTATAAGAAGGGAAAAGCAAAAAAAAAAAAATTTCCGAAAATTTGCCAAATTAAGTGCGCGGCGCGGCATTTTGGGCCGTCGCCCCGGGCGGCATTTAAGCTCCGTACGCCACTGCGTGCATAGCTACATAAAGTTCTCTCGGTGTTGAATCAATCACTGCTAATGCATTGCGTGGTAGTACTGGGTTACAAACAGTTCGTGACCCTGGAGGTCTGCCGGCCATTTTGTAATTCTGAACTTTTCAATGATTTCTTAATAAACAATAACAACGTAACGGCATGATGCGTTTTTATGCGCTATACCGATTTATAATTTGGGACCGCCAAAGAATACGATTTCTTTCATTTCATAATTTGGGACCGCCGTTTCCAGGATTACCCGTTACCCAAAGTTAATTGCCTTAAGGCGACACCGTGTACAGACAGAGGTGTATACATATTGTACGGACGCCATGCGCATGTGCCTAACGTTTCATGTCTATGACTGCAGCACTAACAGTTTTTTACATTTAAAAGCTTTTTCTGGCAAGGAGTTAACCCTTTTAATATCGTTAATTGGCCTTAATTGCGAAAGTCTCGGTGAATGTATGATAAAATGCATATCTTTCATCTGCATGAATATACACTATATTTGTCATTATTACTATTTATTTATTTCTTATTTAATTAATTCGTCGTCCATAGTGTAGTTATTTTAGTGGTAAGCTGGATTGACAGTCCAGCGCTTATGTAATACTATGTAGGCCTACGCTTAAGGTGAGTTATGCTATTGCGGCGAAAATCACCATATTTAATTTTAAATTTTGGTTGACATTGACTGGTTGACCTTTATAGTTGAAGTAGTGCATTTTACGTGTCAATGCTATTTATTATTATTATCACTAGATGTTTGCCCGTCCTAAGACGGTCCAGTTTATGGAGCTCGCACACTCCACTTAAAATCGCATGACTGGCGGTCCGGGGACACATACAGGGCAATAGACTATCGTGCAGCGCAAATTTTATCACACGACAATTTGAATCTACGCGACGGTTTAAACTTCGTCGCAGCGCCGCCTACCGACTTTAATTACACGCACATTTGAATCTATACGACGGTTAAAATTTCACAGCAGCGCCAAATACCGACTTTCATTACACACAAATTTGAAACTATGCGACGGTTTAAATTTCACAGCAGCGCCACCTACCGACTTATATTATATTACAGTCATGCGACCTTAAGTGTAGTGTGCGAGCTTTCTAAACTTAACCGTCTTACTCGAGCGACCTCTAACAGTTTCAACGTCAACCAAAGAACTTTGGCTAGATATAAAATTATATCACAATATTTATTGTCTAGCACTCTAGCCGCTTTGCGGCTGTGTTAACCGGCTCACACGCGCACACATTACAGACAAACATTTCTGTGCGTTTATATTATTAATTATATTCGTTTATTGGCACACAAAAACAGCTGACACACCGCAACTGATTACAGTAAGTTCAAACGAATAATAAAGATAAAATCAAAATCAGCGGCGCCGCCAGGATTTTAACTGTGTACGCACAATAAGCCGGAGACTACACGTAGGCCAGGGCCCTGGAGACGAAGGTAAGTGGGGGGATACGATGAACGGGCGTCCGAAGGACGATCGCTGTGGCGCCGAGTAGCGGAGGGGTTTGGGGAGGGGATGTGCCCCCTCCCCACTTATAACTCGTTTGAATGTCCACACTGTAATGGTAGCATTTTAAGCAGTCATCTGAAAAAAATTGCTTTATTATTTCAATGCTTGTTTGAACCGGGGCAGAGCCGGATTAACCTATAAGCGAATAAGCCATGGCTTAGGGCCCCGCAACGTTTTGAGGGCCAATTGTCAGGAAATATAAAATCAGATGGTACAAAGGTCCTATTTGACATGGTTTAGGGCCCCACAACGTTTTGAGGGGCCCCAACTGTCAGGAAATAATAAATCAGATAGTACAAAGATCCTAGGGCCTATTTGACAATTTTCTTCTGGAAAAGACGGGGAAAAAAGGTCACGAGAAATTGTTTAGGGCCCCGGATGTCTTAGCCCGGCCCTTGGCTTAGGGCCCCTAAAGTCTTAATCCGGCCCTGAACCGGGGACAGGTCTATAGTCCGAAGGTTCGATAATCCGAAGGTTCGATAGTCCGAAGGTTCGATAGTCCGAAGATTTCACGGTAAAACATATAAGGCTATGTACAAATATAAGTTTATAGGTAGGCCTAATCCCGTATTTTACGTTGATAAATTCCTTGTCCGAAGGTTCGATAGTCCGAAGGTTCGATAGTCCGAAAGTTTCATGGTAAAACCATAGTTTACGTTGCTAGGCCTAAATTATTTCAATGTCTTCAATGCCGCACTTGACGTTGGTAAGTATACGCAGTCCCTACCTGTGTGCATGATAACTAAGGTGTAGTTTAATAATAATAATAATAATAATAATAATAATAATAATAATAATAATAATAATAATAATAATAATATTAATAATAATAATAACAAGTGTGAGGTGGTCACACACGATCCCGGCCTCGTGGCTGCACACAGTTCTCTCAGTCTTTTCGCGCATACAGACCCTGAAATGGCCACACTTTTGGGCGCCCCTCTCTCGGCCGTGGGGGCTCTGAGTACTGTCTTGGAAGCACGCACCCATGAGCTCTCGAGGGCCTTGGATAGATTGGGTTATATCGCCAGGCATGACGCTCTAGTTCTTCTGCGATATTCGCTGAGCTCTACAAAACTTCTCCACATCCTGCGATGCTTCCCGTGCGCTGGGCACCCGGGTCTTGAAAGATACGACTCCACCCTGCGGGAGGGCCTATGCAGGGTCCTCAACTTGTCCTTGTCGGATGGTCAGTGGCTCCAGGCCTCGTTGCCCATCAAAGCTGGTGGACTGGGAATTCGATCGGCTGCCTCGCTTGCACTTCCCGCCTTTTTGGCTTCAGCTGCGGGCACCCTTTCGCTCCAGTCCACCATGCTCGGTGACAAACTCCCTGCCGACCCACGTTACGAGGCCATGCTCATCCAATGGCAGGGCGCAGTCTCAATTCGGCAGCTGGATAGCAACCTTGCCCACAAGCAGTCCTATTGGGATAAGCCCCTTATTGACGGAGTTACCTCAGATCTGAAAGCCGCGCTCACAGACACTTACCATCAAGCACGCTTTAGGGCGGTCTCTGCCCCGCACTCGGGCGATTGGTTATTCGCTCTCCCCATCACCTCTTGCGGGCTGAGACTTGACGATGAGGCGGTCAGAGTCGCGGTTGGCCTACGCCTCGGTGTGCCTCTTTGCGAACCGCACAGCTGTGTCTGTGGCTCTCTTGTTTCCGCAGAGGGCTCCCATGGGTTGTCATGTGGGTTGGGCCCGGGCCGATCGTCACGACATGCATCCCTAAACGACCTCATTTTTCGTAGCTTGGTTCGAGCTGGCTACCCCTCCACCAAGGAACCGGTCGGCCTCCTGAGAACAGATGGCAAGAGACCTGATGGTCTCACTCTCATCCCTTGGCGAGCGGGACGGAGCCTGGTTTGGGATGTGACGTCTCTTACCTACCGAGTACTTCTCAGACAGCCGGGGCTGCCGCAGAGATGGCGGCTGCTCGGAAAAATGCTAAGTACACCCAGCTCGCAGCCGTCTATCACTTTGTTCCCCTGGCCTTTGAAACCATGGGCCCGGTGAGTTCTGAAGGCTTGGACTTTATTTTATCCTTGGGACAGAACCTCAGCACGATTTCTGGAGATGCACGCGAGACCTCCTACCTATTCCAGCGCATATCTGTAATGGTCCAGCGGTTCAATGCGGTGGCTTTCCGCGGTACTTTTGCCACACTGGACCTTAACGACGATTAGGTGCCGTTCCAGACGAATTTTACTGTTTTTAATTAGTGTTGAAGTCCCTGAGGGATCATGTATACCTCATGGGGCACAAATAATAATAATAATAATAATAATAATAATAATAATAATAATAATAATAATAATAATAATAATAATAATAATAATAATAATAACGACAATTTACATGGCGCCGTAACACGGCCATACCGCTACAAGGGCACCTCACATACAACTAATCAGCGGGATAAGCCTTGGAGAATAAATATGTCTTAAGCTGAGATTTGAAGGAGTCTACTAGTTTAGCGTCGTAAATTATTTTCTGACTTTAGGTGAAACAAATAGCGTCATAAATTATTTGAATTGACGTGCCATTGCCCAATTAATGCATTAGTATAGCTATAATTGGTAAAACAGAAGGAAATCGATTGAGAAATTGTTTCAAATATACAATATTTCTCATAACAAATGGCCGCTCGAAACGGTTCTAGGACGATTGGTCATAGGACGATTGGTCATAGGACGATTGGTCATACGGACGATTGGTCATACGGACGATTGGTCATAGGGCCTACCGGTCATAGGTCCTATCGGCGATGGGACTATCGAAGGCTATCGAAGGCTAAAACAAAGAAGTTTTTTAAAACATGAAAACTATTTATTGGATCATTTTACTGTGAAATACGTAAAATACAAAATACGAACAATAGGCCTACGTAAAAGTCTAGAACGTCAACAGATTTTTCACTACTTGAATGAAACATGAGACAAGGCACGCAGATATGTGAGAATGTCGGTTTTCCCGTATGTTCCCACTGCCCGCATGACACGAATCACACGATCTTTCGTCTTACGTGAGTTGAAGCCTGCATGTAATTATCTTAATAAGTTTCTTGATTGGCACTGATTGTATTTGTCTGAAAACGATCAATGTCCCTAATTGATGCCTTTCATACTTGAGTTACATACGGGTAAAACGTGTATTATTTCGACCAAACGTTAAGTTCTTTGAAGTGAGTTGATCCCTGTAAGTATTACCCTAATAAGTGTCTTGATTGGCACTGATTGTATTTGTCTAAAAACGATGTATGCCCCGGTGCGTTAAGCTTAAAACTAAGAATGTCCATAACTAACGACTACAAGGAATTATGTCGGTTTATTAGCGGCATATGACCAATCGACCGTATGACCAATCGTCCTATGACCAATCATCCTATGACCAATCGTCCGGATACCCTCGAAATTATCATTGAACGACAACCCATTCCGGAAGTGGGTGTGCGTCAAGTCGTCAATAATATTCAAATTCAAGGTCCACACTTGGAGCTATTCGAGTTCCAATCGTTTCCTGCAGCATTTAAAATTTATGAAAAACGAAACGCCTGAATAATGCAGTTATTCAAAATATCAATCACGTAGCCCTTTCACGCTGCATCTTCGAACTAGCTCTTGACATTCATCAAATTCCTCTGCACTGGATAGGAAGAAAACTGCAATTTGGCGCTTCATCTAAAAAATTGACCTCTGCATTTCTGAATTCCCTTTCTTGAGAGGGTCTGTTAGGCACTCCTAAGGCTATCCAAATTGACAATCAATCTTCTTTTGCAATCACTCATCAGTCAGTGGTAGCCATAGTTTTATCATCATTGTAAAGCCAAAATGCACGGCACAAATTGCAAGGAGGAAATGCTGCAATTTGGCCCGTGAAATAAAATAATTAGACCCTAAGTATGTGAAAGCCGTATCTAGGGACTACTGAGAAACCCAAAGACTATCCAAAAGGCCATCACTCATCTCTTTCAATCACCATTCTCTAAGTGGTGGCCCTTGGAACTTACCATTATTGTCAACGACAAAATCCATTGTACACATGAATTACAAGAGATACTGTTATTTGACCCTAGAAATAAAATACTTATCCTTTAAGAACGTGCAAATCCTTTCTAGGGCCTAAACAGCACCCTCAGTGCTATCCAAAACGCCAATCACTCGTCTGTTTCAATCACCATTGTCTAAGTAGTAGTCCTTCAACAATACCACTGTTGCCAATGCAAAATCCGTTGTACACATGCATTGCAAGATATACTGTTACTTGACCCTTGAAATAAAATACTTAGACCATAAGTATGTGAAAGCCGTATCTAGGGACTAAAGAGCACCCTTAGTGCTATTAAAAACCGCCAATCACCCATCTCTTTCAATCACCATTGTCTAAATCGTAGCCCTTCAAGGATACCACTATTGCCAATGCAAAATCCATTCTACAAATGCATTGCAAGATATACTGTTACTTGACTCTTGAAATAAAATACTTAGACCCTAAGTATGTGAAAGCCGTAGCGAGGACTAAAGAGCACCCTTAGTGCTATAGAAACCGCCAATCACCCATCTCTTTCAATCACGTTTGTCTAAATGGTAGCCCTTCAAGGATACCACTATTGCCAATGCAAATCCATTCTAGAAATGCATTGCAACAGATACTGTTACTTGACTCTTGAAATAAAATACTTATCCTCTAAGAATGTGAAAACCATTTCTAGGGCCTAAAGAGCCTCCGTCATACTTACCAAAATGACAATCAGCCATAGCTTTCAATCACTCTCCTCACAGGGGTAACCCTTCAAACTTACCAATATTATCAATCCAAAATCCATTGTTGAAATGCATTGAAAGAAATGCTCTTATTTTAATCACTGAAATTAAATACTCATCGATTAAGTATGTAACAACCCTTTCTAGGGCCTAAAGCGAACCCTTAGTGCTAACCAAAATGCTATTCCGCCCCCTCCTGCAGTCACTCACCTCAGTGTGGCAACCCATCAAACTTACCACCATTGTCAAGCCCAGATCCATTGTACAAATTGCATTGCAATAATTGCTGTTTTTCAACTCTTGAAATTAAATACTTATCGTCTTAGTATGTGAAAGCCCTTTCTAGGGCCTAAAGAGCACCCTTATTGCTAACCAAAGCGACAATCAACCATATCTTTCAAACACACTCCTCAGAGTGCTAACCCATCAAACTTACCACTATTCTCAAGCCAAAATCCATTATTACCATCTGTCTGGTCCTGCAATTTGACTGGAATGGAGCGTGCAAGAAGCAGAGTTTCTCTGATTTGAAACTTTCTGCTGTTGTCTGTAGTAAGCATTCCAATGTAGAAATATTTTCTAGTCATGCATGCTACGGTCTGTGTACTTAAATTGTTGCCTTGGTTTCCTGCTCTAGATACTTTCTCAAATTGGGTATAAGGGTGACGGAACAGTAAACCCAAGCCATTCATAGTATTCACGGATCCGTTCCTTTTGCCTCAGTCTTATCACTTTTGAACAAGACATATACTTGCCTGTGTCTGTTCGCTCTGTTCAGTCTGTTGTCATTTTGATATCAGCCTTAAACTTAACTTATTTAATTTGTCCACCATAGACTCTGCTTCTTGCACGCTCCATTCCAGTCAAACTGCAGGACCAGACAGATGGTAATCAGTCGTTTCATGATGCCCAATACTGTCTTGCTCTAATGCCTTCAACCTCGACTCGACAGAAAGCTTACATGTAACATACAACATAAAAAGTATGACATGCTTATGCAGATGTATTGTATCCGTATGCACGTATGATGTATGAGCGTTTTTTTACATATGATTTACGTAAGTATGTATGTCTGTAGATATTGATATATAATCTTCATAGGTTCCATTTTAAGCACCTCTGAATAGCATTAAGGGTGGCCTTTACGCCCTAGAAAGGGCTTTCACATAGTTAGACGATAACTATTTTCTTTCAAGAGTCATATAACAGTTTCTCTTGCGATGCATTTGTACAATTGATTTTGGATTGACAATAATGGTGATTTTGAATGGGAAACACTGAGAGAAGAGTGACTGAAAGACGTTAATGATTGGCGTTTGTGATAGCACTAGGGCTGCTCCTCAGGACTTACAATGGGCTTTTGCATACTTTGATTATAAGTATTTTATTTCAAGGTTCAAGTGAGAGCATTTCTTGCAATGCATTTGTACAATAGATTCTGCGTTGACAATAATGGTAAATTTGAACAACTACCACTTATAGAAGAGTGATTGAGACAGTCGGCTGATTGTGGTTTTGGTCAGCACTATGGGTGCTCTTTAGGTCCTAGAAGGTACTTTCGCATACTTAAGGGCGAAGTATTTTATTTCAAGGGTAAAATAGCAGTATCTCTTGTAATGCGTTTGTAGAATGCATCTTGCATTGAGAATAATGGTAAGTTTGGCGTGGCACCACTAAGAGAACGGTGATTCAAACGGATTTGTGATTGGCGTTTTGGTTGGCACTAAGGGTGCTCTTTTTACCCTAGAAATGTCTTTTGCATAACTAGACGATAAGTATTTAATTGAAAGGGTCCAGTAACAGCAAAAATGCATTACTTGCAATCCATTTATGCAGTGTATTTTGGCTTGAAAATAATGTTTTCATTGCAGGGTGTGCAGTTAGAGAAGAGTGATTGAAAGAGGTGGGTCATTGTGGTTTTGGTAAGTACTAAGGGTGGTCCTTAGGGCCTAGGGTTTTTGCATATCTAGACGATAAATTACTTAATTGGAAGGGGATCCAGTAACAGCATCACTTAACAATGCATTTCTACAGTGTATTTTAGCTTGACAATAATGTTTTAGTTGCAGTGTGATCAGTTAGAGAATAGTGATTGAAAAAGAGTTGGGTGATTGTGCTTTTGGTATGTACTAAGGGTGGTCCTTAGGCCCTATAAAAGGCTTTCACATAGCTAGACTATAAGTACTTTATTGCACGGGTCCATAAACAGCATTTCTTCCAATGCATTTTTATAATGGATTTTGCAATGGTAAAATTGGTATTCTTCAAGGGCTATCACTTGGAGAACGTTTATTGAAACAGATGCGTCATTTGCGTTTTCGATAGCACTAAGAGTGCTCTTTAGGCCATAGGCAGGCCTTTCACATACTTGGACGATAAGTATTTCATTTCAGAGTTCAAATAACAGCATTTCTTCCTATGCATTTGGTGCAATGGATTTTGCATTGACAATCATGGTAAGTTTGAAGTTTGACAGGGTAGCACTTACAGAAGAGTGATTGAGAGAGAGTCGGCTGATTTTGGCTTTTGTTAGCACGAAGGGTGCTCTTTAGGCCCTAGAAAGGGTTTTCACATGCCCAGTTACTTAGACAATAAGTATTTAATTTCAAGGGTTAAATATAACAGGATTTATTGCAGTGCAATTTGTACAATGGATCTTGGCTTGACAGTAGTGGTAAGTTTGAAGGCTTGGTTGGCACTGTGAGGAGAGTGGTTGAAGGTGATGGCTGAATAGCGTTTTCGTTAGCACTAAGGGTGTCTTTTAGACTTTAGAGAGGGCTTTTACATACTTCGATAAGTATTTAATCTCAGTGGTTAAATAATAGCATTTCTTTCATTGCATTTCTACAATGGATTCTGAGATGATAATAATGGTAAGTTTGAAGGGTTACCACTGTGTGGGGAGTGATTAAGAAAATGGATGAATGGCGTTTTGGTTAGCACTAATGGTGCTCTTTAGGTCATTGAAAGGGCTTTTACATACTTAGACAAGAAGTATTTAATTTCAAGGGTCACATAACAGCATTGCCTGAAATGCATTTGTACAGTGTATCTTGCAATGGCAATAGTGGTATTCTTGAAGGGCTAGCACTTAGAAAATGGTGATTGAAATAGATAGGTGATTATGGTTTTGGTCAGTACAAAGGGGGACTGTTTAGGCCCTAGAAAAGGCTTTCACATACCTGGGACGATAAGTATTTAATTGAAAAAGTCAAGTAACAGTATATGTTGCAATGCATTTGTACAATGGATCTTGCATTGGCAATAGTGGTATTCTTGAAGGGCTACCACTTAGACAATGGTGATTGAAAGGAGACGGATGATTGGCGTTTTGGATAGCACTGAGGGTGCTCGTTACGTCCTATAAAGGATTTTCACATATTTATGGTCTAAGTATTTTATTTCAAGGGTCAAGTGGCAGTATATCTTGCAATGCATTTGTACAATGGATTTTGCATTGGCCGTAGTGGTATTCTTGAAGGGCTACCACTTAGACTTTGGTGATTGATAGAGATGGGTGATTGGCGGTTTCTATAGCACTAACGGTGCTCCTTGGTCCATATATATAGCCTTCACATACTTAGGGCCTAAGTATTTTATTTCAAGGGTCAAGTAAAAGTATCTCGCAATGCATTTGCTACTATGGATTTCGCATTGACAATAATGGTAAGTTTCAATGGCTACCACTTAGACAATGGTGATTGAAAGAGTTGGATGATTGGCCATTTGGATAGCATGAATGGTGTTCTTTAAGCCCTAGAAATGGCTTTCGCATACTTGGACGATAAGTATTTTATTTCATGGGTCAAGTTACAGCATTCCTTCTTACAATTTGTGCAATGCATGATGCCTTTACAATAATGGTACGTAAGTAAGTGAAAGTAAGTAAGTAGTTTATTCACCACAAAATAAAGCAAAATGACAATACACCAAATTTTACAAACCGAGTGGTGAGCTACCGGTGAAGTCACATAGGACTCATCTCGCCGGTCACCCTAATAATAATAATAATGCTGGCGTAATACACGTTTCAAAAGGTCAACAAAATACTGGTACCAACTAACAAACCAGTTTCGTGACAATTGTTAATAATCCATTTTTTCCCACTGGGAAGCAAAACACATACAACTTAAGAGTGCTTTAAAGCCTTTAAACAGGCCACAATTATTGTGACGATCCTAAATACAAAACTCATATACGGTACCCTGTAACATCTACAGGCACAAGGAGTTAATCAAGTGCAGTTTTAGCATACGTTTAAAATGTCTAATTGAAGCTATATTTCTAATGTGGCTTGGAAGTTCATGCCACCACTTCGCACCACAGTAGCGAGTTGTTCTCAGTCCTTTTGTAGAGAAAAACTTAGGAATGAAGGTATTATTACTGTTCCTTGTATAATGGGAATGAACATCAGCATTAATTTTGAAATAATCATGAAATATAGGTGGAACATCTAATTTATGAACACATTTATGGACAACACATAATACCTGAAATTTACGTAGTTCTGCTATTGGAAGAAGATTATAATTTTGGTATAGATCAGCAACAGGTGTACTAAGAGGAGCACATTGCAATGTACGTAGGATACGGTTAATACAAATATTTAAGCGATATAAAGCAGACTTGTTTGCAGCGGAATAAATTTCCACCCCATACAACAGGTGAGGGTAAATTAATGCAAAAAATAACTCTTTTAAGATACGACAATTTAACTTGTTTCTTAACCTGTAGAAAATCCCAATGAATTTCTTTATTTTTGTAATAACATAATCAATATGTTCTTTCCAATTTAGTTTTTCATCAATGATTACCCCAAGGTACTTACAGGAACTTTCACATGAAAGTCTAACATTGTCCAGTGAAAGACCAATGTCATCAGAGGAGGTTTTTCTTTTGAAGTCGAAAAACATATAGGACGTCTTATCTTTGTTAAAAGACATTTTATTAGCCAAAAACCAATCACACAAGTTATTTAACATGGTGTTAGCGTTTGCATGCAAGTCTGCTATTTTACATGCATGAAAGAAAATATTTTATCATCTGCAAATAGTCGTATATCAGTACCTGGGACCGAATTTGGCATATCGTTAACATATAACAGAAACAGCAGAGGACCAAGCACAGATCCCTGTGGCACTCCACAAGGTATTGTATTATACCCAGAGTTAACATCATTAATAGCAGTAAACTGTTTACGTTCTGTGAGATAATCCGTAAACCAAGCAAGTAATGTACCTCTGATTCCATAGTAGTTTAACTTAGTAAGCAAGATTTCATGATTAACAGTATCAAATGCCTTTTGCAAATCACAGAAGATACCAACAACATATTCATTGTTATCAAGAGACATATTAATTGTATCAATTACATCTATCAATGCCAAACTGGTCGAATAACCTTTTCTGAATCCAAACTGATATTTGTATAACACCGAGTATTTCTTAAGAAAGTTCATTACCCTACTATAAATGAGTTTTTCCAATATTTTAACAAACACTGATAGAAGAGAAATTGGTCTGTAATTTGCCATAATACTGCGGTCTCCTTTTTTAAATAAGGGTATTACTTTGGCCACTTTCATGCCCAGAGGTACTTTACCGGTATTTAAAGATAGGTTAAATATCATCAATAACGGTTGCACAAAATTATCAACATTCTCTTTAATCAACAAAGGAGAAATTTGATCATATCCAGGAGATTTACGAGGATTTAGGCCTTCTATGAGATTTATCAGCTCATCTCTATTTACTTCCTCACAATAAATACTATTCTCAAGAGAACTGCCCATATAGTGTACAAAATCATGCTTTGCTTTACCAAGCTTTGATGCCAGTCCAGGACCAATGTTACAAAAATAATCATTCATGCCATTTGCCATTTCCGATGGATTGTTAACTAACTTATCCTTAATATTTAATTCGTTTAGGGGAGATTTTTTACCACTTTTGCGTGTGTTGTAACTACAGAGTGAGTTTATTTGCATCCATAGTTTTTTGGCATTATTGGCATTACATTTAAAAAATCATGATAGTAAGAATCTATCGCCGTCTTGGAGATTTTTCTAAAACAGTTTCTATAGTTCTTGTATTTCTGCTCTCTATGTGGAGTTCTGTTTTTCAACCAGGCCCGATACAAACGATTCTTATGAGCACTGCTTATTCTTAGACCTTTGGTAATCCATAATTTGTCTTTAAATGCCTTCCTAGATATCGTTTGAATGGTTAGTGCCGAGAGAAGTGTCATTGTAAGAGATGAGTGATTGGGGTTTTGGATACCCTTAGAGGTGCTTAATAGGTCCTAGAAATGGCTTTCACATACTCATTTTCTAAGTATTTTATTTCATTGTTAAAATTACAACATTTCGTCCTTGCAATTTGTGCAATACAATAAGGCTTGACAGTGACAGTGGGTTTGAAAGGCTACCTGTGAGAGATGATACAAACCGATGAGTGACTGGCATTTTGGATAAGCCTGAGGGGTGTTTAATAGGCTCTAGAAAGGGTTTTCACATACTCAGATGATTCAGTGTAAGTATTGCATTTCAAGGGTCAAATAATGGCATTTCTTGCAATGCAATTTGTCCTATGCAATTTTTCCAATGCATTTAGGCTTCACAATAATGGTAAGTGTGAAGCGTGAACACTGAGAAAAGAGTGATTGCAGGAAATGAGTGATTAAGCAGGATATGTAAGTATTAGAGTTATGGTAGTATTAACCCTGGTCAAAATGCCACGTGCTGGGCTTTTACATAATGCAGGAGAAAAGAAAGTAAGTAAGTATATTCTTTATTACACCACTTGCAAATGCACAAATATGTCAGGTTCAATGCAAACTGATAGCATAAAACACTTACCTGCAAATCAATCGTTTGGAAAGTGTCAGTGCCTCATAGACTGTAATTAGTGAAGCGTACGAGTGAGCGGCCTGTTCCAAAGGTGCATATTTACGTAGTTTTTACGTATCTCATAGGCTTAACACTCTTAAAATATACTTACTTACTTACTTAACACGTCAACTTAACACAATATTCAGTGCTATATTAAATGGACGTGGAGCTATTAATAGCCAGCGGTGATGTACCATAGGCGCTTCACTTCCGGTTGTCGTCAAATGGTCGCTTATCGGCTCAATTCGTTTTAATTTTCTCTTCTTAATTTAGTTTTATTCGATTGTTTTTGTTTCTTTTAGCACAAATATATTCTGGAATATGACAAATATAAGGGTAAACGTTTAAATTGATCTGGGAATACTTTATCTGCCTTAAAATAATTTACGACGCTAAACTACACGTTTACCGCAACGTAAACTACGGTTTTACCATGAAACTTTCGGACTATCGAACCTTCGGATTATCGAACCTTCGGATTATCGAACCTTCGGACTATCGATACGTAACCGTTTGAACCAAATGTCACTCGTTGCTAAGATGTAGTTTGAGTCGCTTTTGAGTTTGACTGCAGAGAATACTTGCAAACCAGACACTTATTGAAATTAATATAAAAACTAGAAAACACGTTCAATTTCTAAGAGCGCTATAAGCCGTAAGGTAAACATATTGCTGACCAGACACAATTACCAGAAATAGTTTACAAATGGTACACAATCCAAACAAGAAGGATTCAACTACCGAATCGTGAAGCCATGAGGTAGGGCCTAATGATGAAGTTTACTAAATGTTCAAGGAACGCAACATTTTGAAATTTGATACTTAGAAATTTGAAAGATAACACTCGAGAGAAGCCATTCAGGTGTACAAATATAATATTTGTAAAAATATCATTTCAACAGTAGATTATACTCATTATTATATGATAGTATCATATTTTATAATAGTAAATAATATTATACCATTATAATATCGATTGATTATTTTCTAAGTCGATAGATTATTTTCTAAGTTGATAGATTATTTTTAAGTCGATATGTTTAAATGCTTAAATGTTTAATTTCGTAAGACGTACAGTAACAATGATCAAATAATACACAGAAACACAGAAAAAGAACAGAACTCATGTCCTAAAATAAGCATGTAATGGTAATGCACTTTTAAGTTTCTAGTGTAAAACCTGAGAACTGAAAAATCAAACGAAATACGAGGAGAAGAAGCTGCAACAGCTTATCTAGTCATCCCCGTTAGGATATCAAGGAAATTACTCAATGAGATAACTATAGTGACAGTTAATCAAAGTGCTGTTAGGAGTTTAAGACACTCAGATAGCATCAAACCTCATGAGAACAAATTAGCAATATTGATCAAGCAAACATGATTTAAATGCAGACTTAAACACATTATAATTACGCAAATCACGAATTCTAGCATCAATGGAGTTCCATAATTGAGGGCCTTTAATTCTAACAGTGGATTGTCTTATATTAGTCCTACAGATCTCAGACCGGTAATTATGTTTATGTCTAGTATTATAGTCATGCACAGTAGCATTCTCAGTAAAATAATCAGCAAATAAAGCTGGAAGCGTCCCAACATGATGTTGGAACATAAGAAGTCCAAGCTGGAGCTTATAAATGTCATATATAGTCAACAATTTTAATGACTTATATATAAGCTATATATTATTTTATAAGTCGATAGATTATTTTCTAAGTCGATAGATTATTTTCTAAGTCTATAGATTATTTTCTAAGTCGATAGATTATCCTTCCAAGTCGATAGATTATTTTCTAGGTAGCCTAGATAGATTATTTTCTGAGTCGATTGATTATTTTCTAAGTTGATAGATTTTTTCTAAGTCGATAGATTATTTACTAAGTCGATTGATTATTTTCTAAGTGGATAGATTATTTTTTAAGTCTTAAAAATTATTGGAAATGAAATGTTGTAAATAACGACGTTACTGACGTGCTTGCACTACTATGCTTATTGCTTAGTAAGTTAGTATAGTTTCCTTAGACTACTACTTATGCAAATGTAAATGTAAATCTTCGAAAATTTCTCACCGCCCACAAAACCCTTAGTCTTTCTTAATACCACATTGTTAAGTCTTCATTGCATAGGCTACCCCCAACTCAGGGCCGATGAGAGGGGGGTCAGGGGGGTTGCTGCCCCGGGGCCCGGTTCCATGGCAGGGGCCCTTGGCAGGGGCCCGGAAATGTCTAAAACTTTGTTCAAACTGAAGAAACCTGTGGGTTTTGGCCTAATGCAGTCTTTCTTTCTCCGGAAAAGCGCTAGAACTCACGGCAATGTAGAATATACTATAAAATTTTCCCGGCATAGAACCCATGCACCCAGAGACAAAAGCAAAAGTCAGCGCCTATGCAAAATTCTACCGTGAAATTTTGAACTTTTTGCCGTGAATTTCTACTATCCCTGCCCATGGTGCTTTGCAGTTATGTTTTCATCCTCCGAAGTCCACTGAACGATCGTTCTGAAACGATCTGAACGATCATTGGAACGATCTGAAATTTCTGCACACAACACTGACTTTCGGAATTGCACGCTGAAAAGTGGAATGCAGCAGAACTTGAATTTAATTCTTTTCTTAAGTTGGTAATAAGTTGGTACCCAGCCCACATGTTGTATGCTACAGTATAAGCAAGCAAGCAATTATTTAGTTGGCTAAACCAATGAATAAAGCTGTAAATGTTATGGTGGTTTGCGAGCTAGTAGATACTATGTATTCCGATTCCGGCAATTTAGAGCTGGAGATCGCGCGGTGTGCTACTGATGGCTGACCTCAGATAGTTCGTTCAGAATTTTCCCCGGTGCCTACTTGCCCGAAAAACAGGTTCGCCCGAAATTTGGGAGGGCATTTGCCCTGACCCCCTCTTCCTACGCCTATGGGAATAAGCACAGTAACAGACGTTGGTCATTGCTCATCAGCATGATTTTGAACTAGCTGTTGGTGCCAAGTTAAATGATGCAGACAAATTTTGATTTCTGAATTAATTCTATAGGCTTTTACTGGATGTTAATGTATGAATTGAAATTTGAGTTATTATCAAAATAAATAATTCTTTAACTTACTGCTGGATGTAAGTTATCATAACAAATAATTGATACCAAATTACCAGTAATATTTGATATTATATTCCATTATGTTGATGATGAATTAGAAGATAAATTACCATCAGAAATCTCTAGCTCAATAAAGGAAAGTAAGATTAGTGAAAGTCAGGAACACAGATGAGAGACAGATATTCCTTCAAAGTCTTGCATTTTCAATTTCATCAAAAGCATGATGCAGCAATTCAATCTGACAATATAATTGCTAGTAGTAGCCTAGTAGAAGTGGAGTTGATCATGGTAGCCTACAGACAGGGGCGCAACCACGGTCCAGAAGTTTGGGGGCCCTACTACATTGTCTGAGTGGGGGGAGGGGAATTGCGAGCGCCGAAGGCGCGCAGCTACGATTGCAGAAGGCAATAAGCCCCTAACGACTAGGGGATATGGGCGAGCGTCACAATTTTGAGCATTTGGTGCCAAATGGAGTGCATTTTGGGCTCTTGTTTACCTCACAAATTTTCAAAAGTGTTGGGAGACCCTCCCAACCTGTTCGAAAGTTGGAGGGACGCGTCCCACGGGTCCCATAGGGTGGCTGCGCCTATGCCTAGTTGCCTACAGAGCGAGTTGTTGATGTACTCCATGTAGACAATGCAACGCATCATCTCATTCTTTTGAAATTGGATATCATAATGCGATAACTGTCATTTAAAAATCATTTATCACATTCACATAATCACATTTTCATATTATTTTTTAAAAGTCCGAGATGAATCTTTTAAACCAGAAGTTCATTTTCACATTTACTTTTACCAAAGATGTTAGAGCCGTAGGCTCTAACATCTTTGCTTTAAAATCTACTTCATTATTATTATTACCACTACTGCTGCTGCTGCTGCTGGAAACTGCTGCTGCACCACTGCTGCTGCTGCTGCTGTTGTTGTTGTTTTTATTATTATTATTATTATTATTATTATTATTATTATTATTATTATTATAACACTTAACACTATTATTCATTAAATGTGGTTTGATAGCCTTTTGTAGGCTAACATCAAACTTGGACTTAATGATAAAATATAAAAAACGAGGGCCCTGATGGACCCTGAGAAGTGTCTGCCCCGGGGCCCTCCTTGGCTCTCGACGCCCATGCCCCAACTCCATGTGGATCAATGTCTGACCCCAGTCTTTTTCTACAATTCTCATAGGCCTACTGGGGAAGAGTAAGGTACGGGAGAAGTGAGATCTGTTGGACAAAGGTCGGGAGGATAGGCTAGTTTGTTTAATTGCTCGCGGAGGCCAATAATGAGGAGTTCTGTTTTTGAAGGGTTAAGACATAGCAGGTTAGCGGTCATCCAGGCTGAAATCTGAGTGATGATGTTGCGTAAGTGATTTAATGCACCTGGAAGGGAGTGAGGGGAGCAAGATATGAAGAGTTGTGTGTCGTCGGCATAGAGGTGATGATCGGCAGAGGATGAGGAAATGAGTTTGCTGAGTGGGAGGTGTACAGATAAAAGAATTAACAGCAGACCGAGGACCGAGAACAGAACCTTGAGGAACACCGCAGGTGAGGGTGTGCGGATTAGATGAGAGACCAGCGGCATTGACAGACAAAAGCTCTGAGATTTAGGTATTTATTTATTTATTGCAACAGGAAACAGAACAGATGACAGTACACATCATGACAGAAAACAGATCAGTCACTGCGCAACAGGAAGCCAGGAAAAAGCTAAATGCTTATACCACCCTGGCCCCTAGTACCTGGTTAACATTTCAGTCAACGTTTAGTGTTACACAGATCCAGATTAAAATATACTAACAGGTAGCTGAGTCCGAATAGTTTTAGTACTATACATTAGACGCCGCCAAATTTCGCTCGGAAAGAATGTGCACTTTTATTGGTTTTTAAGCCGTATGATTGCAAATGGCTCATCTATTAGTGGGTATATTGCGTCGGAGTCCACTTCTGTGATGTCTGTCAAGTCAACCGCGTGGAATATTCATGGTTTGGACGATTTACACGACATCTACAATCATCTCCTCATGGCAGCCGCCACGTGTTTGGTAACAACTAAGAACGGAGAGTCCGGATTCGAATTTCCACGCACTTCTCCTGTAAGCCTTCAGAAATGGACGCCTGTCAGGTCAACCGCATGGAATATTCTTGTTTTGGACTACTTTAACAACATCTACAATCATCTCCTCATGGCAGCCGCCACGTGTTTGGTAACAACTAAGAACGGAGAGTCCGGATCCGAATTTCCACGCGCTTCTCCTGCGAGCCTTCAGAGGTGGACTATAAAGATTCCAGCAACACAACATCTGTTGCCAAGAAAATCACGGATGCAGTCTCATTAATTATATGTAGACTTTGTAGCATCGGCTACCAATGAACTTGCCTTCTTCGAACTGTTTACCATCTTGAAGCGAGCGTCAGAAGCGCTCATATAGTAGCTGCTAATAGCTGACGGGCCGTTTTGGGCTTTTCCTGATCCAACGACAGTAACATTTAATATCAACTGTCTATACTCATGTACAGCGCCCTTTCCTTCGGCCTCGGCTGTGCTACGGCGCTATAGAAATCGTCTTATTATTATTATTATTATTATTATTATTACATTAAACAGCATCATCATAGACAGGGACCCGGGAACCTATGGCGCCACAGGCGCCCATGCTCACCCAAATATTGACCCTGTGGCGCCAAGGCAGGGTCATGCTCACCCAACTTTTTGGAAACAGTAATACTATGAAAATAACGCAGTAATGGAACCTAACCAAAGCCGGCCAAAGCTGGCTCTGGCATTAAGCAAAGGGCAGCAGACAATCTTGTAGGATGACAAATTGTGCGAATCATGGACACTTGATACTTGGGTATACTCTTTGGGCCTGAACGGTACCACATGTGTAAATGTGTTTGTCGGAAGTCGGAGGTACTGAAGTGACACGGCAATATATCATTCTACAAAGACTGGGCGGACTGTGGTTGCAGACAGGACAGCTAATTATTAAGACAGCTGTGATATTTTTAATATATATATATATACATGTTTAGATATACACATTATCTTATATTATAATCCAAAGTCTGATTATTCTGTCCTTCCGTATGTTTGTCTGTCCTGCTAAAGGCTCCGAAACGGAACGCTTTAGCGATTTGATAAAATTTACAAAACATTATTACGCTGCGTCTAGGTCAACGCGACTATTTTCAGCTCGCAATTTTATTTAAACGCCGATATATGGCCATTTTAAATTTCCAACGTTTTCGACGAGACTATTTCAATACCGGCCACAGTATGGCCATTTGTCCACGTCACGAAGGCTTAAATTAATATGCAATCTTACGTCACGTTAATATGCATCTAGGTCAACGCTCTGATTCGCAACCAATCACGATGACCGTTGATTTCAAATCAGAAGTGGTCACGCCCACGGCAGAATTTCTAGGTGATCGGACTTAAAAATTCGCCAATGCAACACTTTAGGGATACGAAATTTTTAACGAACGTTTTCATTTGAATTTCTATAGATCTCAACCCAACTTTATTTCAACTCAAAATTTACTTTAAATTCCGATATTTGGACATTTTAAGTTTCGATGTGGTCATAGTCTGTTTCAATGCCATTGAAATCTAGCTATGCAGGAGTATATATTGCCTAGAGTTGATATTAAACAATTTCAAACCAACGCGTAAATTCGCCAGAGGGACACACGAAAAAATTGCACATCGTTAAATTCAAATACACGGGCGCTGACGAAGATGTCGTTAAATTCAAATACACGGGCGCTGAGGAAAACCCGGGCGAACGCCGGGTATATACATGCTATATATATATAAACATAGGCACAATATTCAGTGTGTCGGCTCTCAGAGTGCCTGGAGAAATAGAGACTAGATCAGTTCAGTGACAGTTCTTCTCGAGACTCCATTCGAGTGTATACAGAGGATAATAAATAATTTTGAATAAATAAAATTGGTAAATAAAGACAGTGCAGCAATGTCTAGCGGACCGCCTTTGAAGGCATTTAAACAGTCGTTTCTTTCGTTTTGCAAGTCACCTGCTGCTGGGAGGTCTGATGGTAAGTAGGCTACAACTAAATAAATTGCATTTCACATTTATAAGCAATTCGCCACAGCGCAAATATGAGCATAAGAAAAATTTGACAAACGGCATTAGGCCTATCCCTGACAAATTCCTGTAAATAAATTTTATTTTCTTCCATGCAAGAAATCCATCTTCATTGCATGTCTCATCAGGGGCGCCGCTAGCGTTACGCACTTACGCAAGTGCGTACAGCGCTGACAGGCTAAGAAATGAAAAATTGCATATGAAAAAAGTGAAATTTTATTAAGTTACAAAATTATAATAACTTAGGTGCTTGTTTTAATATTAGGTAAACTAACAGTCTAGCACCATCCATTGGTTTATATTTAATACTTAATTTCCTCACGCTCTTTCAGTGTCAATGCCGCTGGTCTCTCATTTAATCCGCACACCCTCACCTGCGGTTTGCCTGAAGGTTCTATTCTTTGTCCTCTGCTGTTTATTCTTTACACCTCCCCACTCAGCAAACTCATTCCCTCGTCCTCTGCTACCTCTATGCCGACGACGCACAACTCTTCATATCTTTCTCCCTCACTCCCTTCCAGATGCGCTAAATCACTTACGCAACACCATCACCCAGATTTCAGCCTGGATGACCACTAACCCTTAACCCTTCAAAACAGAATTCCTCATTACTGGCCTCCGCGATCAATTAAACAAACTAGTCTCTCTTCCCGACATTATTTTGTCTAACAGATCTCACTACTCCCGTACCTATACTCTTCTCCTGTTCGCAATTTTGGAATCATCTTCGATAAGAACCTTGCCTTTTTCGACCACATCACCCAGCTATATACACATTCGTGACCGTCGACGATTGCGCTCACGACTTGACTACAAGATGATAGCCATTTCAACTGTTCATTCCAAACTCGACGACTGTAGCCCACTCTTTTTACAACATCGACTCTTCTCAAATCAAACGCTTGCAAACAGTCCAGAACGCTCTCGCCCGCGCAGTCACCAAAACTCCCCAAAACCACCACATAACCCCTGTTCTGAAATCACTTCATTGGCTTAAAGTTCCTCAGCGCATCCATTACAAAATAGTATATCTTACCTACAATGCCCTTCAAACGTCTAAACCATCTTACATTCGCCAGCTATTCACCGTCCAACTGCCCGGGTCTACTTGCTCATCATCATACCTTTCACTATCTCGGCCTTCAGTCTCATCCTCTCTGAAATCTGCAACCGTTCCTTAGTCTATGCTGCACCAGCTCTTTGGAACGGACTCCTAAAAGACCTGCGCCAGTTTGCTCATTCTTCTTTCTCGCCTCTTAACTCAACCTTTCCTCCGCTTGCACTCTCCATTTCTGCTTTCCACTCACGACTGAAAACCGAACTCCTCAAGATATCCTATCCTGATTCTACTCCTGCGCCACCACACGACCACCATCATCCCCGATTACCACCGTAGCACCATGCTGTCTCCTCGGCTTGACCTCCCGGATTTTGACCTGGCACCGGAACGAACAGAGGACTTTGGCAATTGCGGACTTGATTTGATATAGCGCCGATAAATAGGCTAATCTCTCTCACGTTACTTTTGTGGGCGCTGAGAAATTTTCGAAGATTTACATTTAGTAAAACTACATCATTACCACATGGCTTCACGATTTGGTAGTTGAATCCTTCTTGCTTGGTTTGTGTACCATCTGCAAACTATTTCTGCTAATTGTGTCTGGTCAGCAGTATGCTTATACTTAAAGGCTTATGGCGTTCTTGAAAATTAAATTGAACGTATTTTCTAGTTTTAATATTAATTTCAATAAATGTCTGGTTTGCTATTATTGTCCGCAGTCAAACTCAAACACGACTCAAATTACATCTTAGCTACGAGTGACAGCTGGTTCCTACCAGCACTAAAATTATAGAGCAATTTTTTCAGATGACTGCTCAAAATGCTACCATTACAGTGTGGAAATTAAAAAAAGTTTCAAATGGGGAGGAGGCACATCCCCTCTCCAAACCCCTCCCCTATCGGCGCTCGTTCATCCTACCCCCGCATACTTTCTTCCCCGGGCCTCGGCCTACGTGTTCTCTCCTGCCTATTGTGCGTACAGAATTAAAATCCTGGCGGCGCCGCTGTGTCTCATAATCGTAATAGTAATAGTAATGGTAATCTCGAGATTTCTTCAGCGCCCACAAAAGCTAAGTCGCAGGCGCTCAAAATAAAATATACAATTATAATAATTGTTATCAATATTGAGCGTAATAAACTACCAGTGGTTGCAAAAATGACAAAATATCGTTACAGATAATATCAGGCATAATGAATAATTTTATCCACCTTAGGTCTGTGGCCTACACGGCTGAGGTTGGCTCACCCAACTTTTAAACACTTCCCGGGCCTCTGATCATAGAGCACATAAATCAGAACCAAATGAGATATAAGCCACTGGATGGTGTTAGACTGTGAGTTACCTACTATTAAAACTAGTACCTAAGTTATTACATTATTATAATTTTGCAACTTAATAATATTTCACTGTTTTCATTTGCAATTTTTAATTTCTTAGCCTTTCAGCGCTGTACGCACTTGCGTAAGTGCGTACGCCTAACGGCGCTCCTGATCAAAATATAAAACTAGTATTTAACAGGAAGGTTAAACGATGGAATTTAGTGTTAAATGGTACATTTGACAAAGACTCTCAGATTATCGGTACCAATTTCCGGTAAAGGACAATTGACAATTTAACCGGGTGAGATTCAGTCACCTCACCTCAAAAGAAGTGGAAGTTCAAAAGGAAAACGCGGGTGAAACGTCACATTATGTAGGGTGTAACGTAATGTAGCCAAATATAGTCGCATAGGTAACCACGTCTTCAGTTGGGTTCCAACAGTTTCCTTGACTTCAGTTGGGTTCCAACATTTTGCATGTCTTCAGTTGGGTTCGAACAGCCCATGTCATCAGTTGGGTTCCAAGTCGCAGTCTCCATGACTTCAGTTGGGTTCCAACTGTTTCCATGTCTTCAGTTGGGTTCCAAAGTTTCTCTCACTCTCTCTCTCTCTCTCTCTCTCTCTCTCTCTCTCTCTCTCTCTCTCTCTCTCTCTCTCTCTCTCTCTCTCTCTCTGTTCTCACTCACTCACTCACTCACTCACGCACTCACTCACTCACTCACACACACTCACACACAATCACTCACTCACTCACTCACTCACTCCACCTCACTCACTCACTCACTCACTCACTCACCACTCACTCACTCTCTCACTCTCTCTCTCTCTCTCTCTCTCTCTCTCTCTCTCTCTCTCTCTCTCTCTCTCTCTCTCTCTCTCTCTCTCTCTCTCTCTCTCTCTCTGTCTCTCTTTACATTTCTGTCTGTTCTGTCGTTCTCTGTCTGTTTCTGTCTCTGTCTCTGCCCCTATATCTCTGTCTCTGTACCTGTCTCTCTGTCTCTGTCACTCTCTCTGTCTCTCTCTTCTCTGTATCTGTGTCTCTGTGTCTCTGTCTCTGGGGGGAACGGATATAATCCCCCTGGACATAATCCCCCCGGACATAATCCCCATGACAAAATCCCTCTGAACAAAATCCTTCCGCGCTAGGACATAATCTCCCCAGGAATTAGATTTCACAGGAAAACTTTATTATACTAGTCGGCTTAAATTTGTCCAAAATTGTTACAAGTAATGGAAAACTAATAATTAGCTTAAGAAGTATTATTTTCATCATTCCAACTTCTACTTTCACAAAAGTATAAATTTCTTTAAATCGAGCTTCTATTTGAGCAAGAATTATTTTCATCGATTCAACATCTGTTTGAGCAAAATTACAATGGGCGAATAATTTAGAACACTAAAACGATAAATCACCGGATTTTGTTCTATCTCGCCGACCATTCGTTCATTGTAAATATAAATTTAGAAGTGAACGACATTAACAAGACTAAAGTCCTAAACGACATTAGCAAGTCTTAACCTTAGACCTAAATGACAATAACAAGTCTTAAATAACTGTGATCTAAATGGCAATAAAAAGTCTTTAATAGTATTATAACCTTAACGACATTAACAAGCTGAAACGAGTTCAAACGAACAAAACTGGCAGAAATAGGCTAGTTGCACAGAGAGGGGGTTATGTCCGGAGGATTATGTCCTATGCAAAATGGGGAGGAATTTTGTCCGGAGGGATATTTTGGGGATTATGTCTGTGGGGTTATGTCCGGGGGTTATGTTCAGGAGAGATCCTACAGACCTACACTCGTCTGTCTGTCTCTGTCTGTCTGTCTCTGTCTGTCTGTCTCTGTCTGTCTGTCTCTGTCTGTCTGTCTCTGTCTGTCTGTCTGTCTGTCTCTGTCTGTCTGTCTCTGTCTGTCTGTCTCTGCTTGTCTGTCTCTGTCTGTCTCTGTCTGTCTGTTCTGTCTTTCTGCCTGTCGGTCTCTTTCTCTACATTTCTCGTGCTGAATTGTCAACCCATAGACGCTTTTTAAAATGTAAAACTCTTTAATTAGTGCTTCAGTCGTCGACATGAAAAGTTTACACAAACGCGCAAGGCGCCGTACAATACATGTACACATCTGTCTGTACACGAATTTCGCATTGAAGGCGATTAACTTGGGAATGTACGCCTGGGCTTTCGCTGTGTAGGCTGTAATGTAATGTACGCCTGTGTAATGTAATGTACGCTATGTAGGCTGTAATGTAAGCCTAATCTAGTCACATCAGTTACCTCGTCTTTTGTCGGGTTCCCTGCCCTTTCGTCGTCTCTGTCTCTGTGTTTATGTTTCTCTGACTGTCTGTCTCTCTATCTGTCTTTCTGTCTGTCTCGTTTGACAGGCCAGCGCGATAACCACTGTCGGGAGATCCCAGTGAAGACGAGGTTACTGATGCGACAAGAATAGACGAGAAGTTCACACTGACAGGCCAGCACACGATTAATATATATATATATATATATATATATATATATATATATATATATATATATTGTTAGATGCTGCTACTATTCAGAGAGAGACAATAATGAGAGAGAGAGAGAGAGAGAGAGAGAGAGAGACAGACAGACAGACAGAGACAGAGACAGAGACAGAGAGACAGAGAGAGAGAGAGAGAGACAGAGAGAGAGAGAGAGAGAGAGAGAGAGAGAGAGAGAGACTGAGACTGAGACTGAGACTGAGACTGAGACAGACAGAGACAGACACAGACACACAGACAGACACAGACAGACACAGACAGACACAGACAGACAGACAGAGACAGACAGACAGACAGAGAAAGAGAGAGGGAGACTTAGTAGATATTTGACGATACCTCGAACTACGTTGAATATTTATGGATTGCCCTAGCTGTAGACAGGTAGGCTACGTTATACAGGAGTGGCAGTATGGACAGGACTATAATTATAAGCTAGAAAAGTAGGTGTAAACCCTGATTTTGGCTTTAGTTCGCAGGCCTGTTGTCGTGTGTGTTAAAAGCAGCGTGATTCTCCTTGCAGATTTTATTTTAGGTCCAGTTACAGTTATAGTTAATGGTTTCGTATTTTAGTTATAGTTACAGTTATAGTTAGTATTATTTTTTCGTTATCGTTATAATTATAGTTAGGCGCGTAACTAGCATTACGCAATTAAGCAACTGCGTAAAGATTTTAACAGTTCTGAAAAAAATTAACCGTTTAGATTACCCTTTGACATTTTAGATTAATATTATTCGTTGAATTTCTAATGTGCAGACTTTGTTATTGTATAGTCAGCAAAACATTTCCCTTAACGGACATAGTAAAGACTCTGTAAATTTCGTGACACTTCAGAAATTTCGATCACATACCGACACTTGTTAAATCATCGTAAGGTAATGTCATCTGGTCCACGCAAAACCCAGTACATAAGTCCGTTGATTCAATATCAGCTGATCCACCTGTGTGGCCTGTGAGTTCGAGACATTATTGTCACAGAATGTCGTGCGGCTAGGTTATACACTTTATTGTTTGATGCGAGCACAGAACAGATATCGGTCTGATTATACGATATGTTGATGCGTGAACAACCCGGTTCTCAGCATGTGGCAAAAGAACAATAATAGTGTTTTACCACATGCTGAGAACCGGGTTATAAATAAAATATAAATATAAATAAAAATAAACAACGTTAAATAAATTATTTATAACGGTCATCCCAACGCTTGACACCACTGGCGAAACTATTGCGACACTCGTCAAGCAGCAGCTTTCTGAGGTCGGTCTCGATACATATGATAAGCTAGGGCAAGAAAATGATGGGGCTGCTAATGAGAGCGGCCATAGTCCTTCAATCAGGCACGAATGAGGGAGTTTTTTGCTCACAAGATATGCACACTGTAAAAGTCATAGTTTCAATCTAGCAGCATGTGACACGTGCACCATACCAGTAGTTCGCATGATGTAACGTATACGCAACTGCCAGCAAAGTTCTCACAATCATCCCCAAAGCGTGTGCAAGTGTATAATAATAGGTCTATTGCACACAGCAACAAAGCACTCACAGTGGGAAAAGTGAGGTCCAACAATTTGTCACAGTCTGTTAGTTTAAATTTTATTGAAACTGTAACAGTCCGACGGTGCATAGAAAACTGACAACTACTATGTGCATTGTACAATATAAAAAGTTTCATTGCTTTGGTTAATTGCAGGTCTTTGTTTGAGTCTGTCTGCTTCTAATCTACGTTGGTTGCTGGGACTTAGCAGCTAAACCAGTTTTAAAAACCAAATTTTGAAATCATTATTATCTTGTTAGGCATAGCCCTATATAAATGGACTAGTGCGAGGTGGTAGCACCTGGCACGTGTGAGGAAGGTAAGATGGGTTTCCCGCGTAGCCTAGTGGGGCCTATATAAGCTCGTGGTAGGAGTCGTCGGGAGGCCAGTTCTGGTTCTCGTTTTGGTGTCGTTGACCCTCGTTGGGTTCTTCTTCTTCCGACCACCGTTTGGTCTTTCGTGCTTGTCATAGCACCCTTGTCGATGTTTTCGGGTGGTACGCCCTTTGTCGTCTTCGGGACCGACACTTACGTTTTCTACACGTTTTCGGCTATAGAGGTCTTCGTTAGACCTGCTGACGTGGTTCTGGTGTTGTTCTGGAGAGGTGTGCGGAGTTGCTGCCGCTTTACAGGTATCATTGTGCTTTGTAAATACGCTTGTATATAGTTTTTTGCATTAAATGTTATACTTGAATCCGGGGCTTTACGACCAGCAAGGTATGTAACAGATGGGGGCTTCGTCCGAACACGCTGTTCATCTACAGGTGGTCTACTTCGTCCGAACACGCTGTTCAGTGTTCATCTACAGGTGGTCTACTTCGTCCGAACACGCTGTTCAGCTGCAGGTGGTCTGCGTCTACTACAGGTGGTCGTCTACAAGGTGTGAGTTCTACATGGTGTACGTTGCCACAAGACGGAGTCCAAAGGAGGATGGAAGATGATCGTCTTCATGGTCGTCTATACTTGGTCGTCTACATGGTCGAATGCCTGGTCGTCTACATGGTCGAATACGTGGTCGTCTACTTGGTCGTCTACATGGTCGTATACAGGTCGAATACATGGTCGGAGACAGTCGATGGACGAATGGTCGTCTACTTGGTCGTCTACATGGTCGAATGCCTGGTCGTCTACGTGGTCGTCTACTTGGTCGTCTACATGGTCGAATGCCTGGTCGTCTACTTGGTCGTCTACATGGTCGTCTACATGGTCGAGTACATGGTCGTCTACTTGGTCGTCTACAACCGGCTGGACAATGTGTGGTTACGGGTGGTCAAAGATGTTCAATTGAAGGATGGTCGTCCACGGAGTTTCGGAAGTGGTTACCGAGACAGTGATGTTCATCTTTGTGAGCTAAACATTGAGCTACAGAAGGTGAATAACTGGTTTAAAGCAAATAAACTTTCCTTAAATCTCAACAAAACAAACTATATCTTGTTCTGTTCCAAGAACAATGAAGCTTTCAAGCACGACTATAAACTTACTATCAACATAGACAAACAGAGTATATCTAGAGTAGCCTCGTCCAAATTTTTGGGGGTGCATATAGATGAGATCTTATCATGGCAAGTACACATAGCTGAAATATCAAAGAAGTTGGCTAAAAGTATTGGTATAATCTCTCGTATACGGCACTTTCTTCCGCGATACTCACTTGTAAATCTATATTACTCGTTAATATATCCATACTTATCCTACTGCAACCTTATATGGGCATCCACTTACCGCACTCGTTTGACTTGTCTGACGTTACTGCAGAAACGCGCTCTTAGAGTTGTATGCAACGCGCCTCCGAGAGCACACTCTAAACATTTATATCTGAGCTTGGGAATACTGCCCTTTGAAAGCATAAATAAACTACAGGTAGGACTATTCATGTACAAGGTCCATATGCATCTAGTACCCGAAAGTTTCGACAGCTGGTTCTATATAAATTCTAAAGTGCATGACCATCACACGCGCGCCTCAAAGAAATATCACCAGCACAGCATGCGCACCAATATCAGGAAACATAGTATTCGATACCACGGGCCAGTGCTCTGGAATGCACTACCAAACGAACTCACCTGTCTCCCCACCCCGTACCAATTTAAAAACAGGCTCAAAGCGCATCTGATGTCCGTACTGAATAAGTAATTACCTTAGGCGTAAGTAGTTTTATATATGTCTTGCTGTGTAGATAGTTGTTTTTGTGTGTGCTCCTGACAATTGATCTAGTTAAGTGTTTACTGCTGAATAATAATAATAATACTGCTGGTCACGTTATATGCAACTATGTGAACTATAAGTGTGTTGATTTGATTATGATGTTGTTTAAGAAATGAAGTCATAATAAAAATAACTAATTAAGCAACTGTATAGACTAGACTGATTGACATAGCACTAGTGCTATCCTGTTAGCGGAACTTAAAAGTTCCTTAGGGTATTACCCATTGTTACTGCATTTGGAAGAAATCTGTCTTTACATGTAAACACTGAATTGAAGCGGTGAACAATAAAGTTGATTTGATTGATTGATTGATTGATTGTGCTGGAAGGAAGGTCTGTTCAAGTGCTTGTTCATCTGTCGGAAGATCGTCAATTCGAGACTTTTGTTGAGTTGGAGACGGACATCGGCAGTTGAATGTAAGACTGGAACTGTTTCAAGGAACTATTTTAGGACAGTATACTGTCGATATTTTAAAGAGATGGCACACTTGTTGTAATTATTAGAAGATGAGTAGTAGAACAAGTTAGTCATTTTAAATAGTAATTATTGTGCAATATAGATTAAGAAAATTTTAGTACATTGAAAATATTCAAAGAAAAAATAAGAAAACGGCGAATATGCTAAAATAGAAACTGCAGGTTGTAATTAATTAATTTGTAAATAGTAGTTAAGTATATTATTGTGGACTCTTTTGAGACGTGCAATATGATTTTGGTTATTGGGTTTAGGATTTGTCTTGTGTGTCTGGAGTGGTTGGAATGTTCGAGGTTAACTGGTATTTCGAAAATGGTATAGAGACAATTTAGTTGGAAAAGTTAGTGAAAATGGAATATGGTATTTGGAATTATTTGGAAATTGGTAAATGGATATATGGACAACGGATTTTCTGGAATATTTATGGAGGTTAATCCCATTTATGGTATTTCGGAAAATGGTTATGAAGGATGTTGTGGCTTATGGTTTTCCGGAATTGTTATTGTGCTTGGTTACTTGGTCATGGTAATTGAAAAATGGTTCTTGGACTCGGATATATGGATATAATGTTTGGTAATTGGTACATGGTGGTTAGGAGGCACATATATTTCTGAAGAAGTATTGTAATTGAGAAATGGAATTAGACATTGAAAAATGGAGGTATTTGGAATTATGTTATACTGTAGAGAGATTAATGGTATTGTGTAATATATCGGTTAATTAAGTGCTACGTAGGTCAGGTTTATTGTGCAGTGTTGTTGTTTGAGATACATGGTGCATTCGGTGTTGGGTTTTTTGTGTAAGTCGCCTTGTCTTAGAGAGGGGTGCATTGGTGTTGAGGTTTTTGTGTAAGTCGCCTTGTCTTAGAGAGGGGTGCATTCGGTGTTGAGGTTTTTTGTGTAAGTCGCCTTGTCTTAGAGAGGGGTGCATTCGGTGTTGAGTTTTTTTGTGTAAGTCGCCTTGTCTTAGAGAGGGGTGCATTCGGTGTTGAGGTTTTTGTGTAAGTCGCCTTGTCTTAGAGAGGGGTGCATTCGGTGTTGAGGTTTTTGTGTAAGTCGCCTTGTCTTAGAGAGGGGTGCATTCGGTGTTGAGGTTTTTGTGTAAGTCGCCTTGTCTTAGAGAGGGGTGCATTCGGTGTTGAGGTTTTTTGTGTAAGTCGCCTTGTCTTAGAGAGGGGTGCATTCGGTGTTGAGGTTTTTGTGTAAGTCGCCTTGTCTTAGAGAGGGGTGCATTTGGTGTTGAGGTTTTTTGTGTAAGTCGCCTTGTCTTAGAGAGGGGTGCATTCGGTGTTGAGATTTCTGGTATAAGTTGCCTTGTCCCTACAGGAAGGGTAATGCTTTGATAAATGCTGCATAGTGGGTTGATTTTGGCGCTGCATGGTAATCGTTTTGATGCTGCATAGTAATCGCTTTGATGCTGCATATATATGAGTCAATTTAGGATGATTCACATTGATTGCGTATGATGCCGCGTATAAATTGATTATTATTTTGAATGTTTCTTGAATTTTAAAAGTTGGGTGCTGCGTTGATTAATGAATAGAGTCTAGTGTCCGTTGGCTACGCATTGGCATATGTTGGGTCAAGGTGATTTAGCAAATTATGTCGGAAACGCTTACGGGTTTCCTCCTTTTGTGGTCCGGGGGTATGTTACATACAAGACCTATGATGATATTTGACTATTTGAGGATAGTTGGCATTGTATGTAACAGGTAGAATTGCACCGGTCTTTCTGGCTTGTCGTTTCATGGAAGGATGGGCTGGAGGGTCCAAGTGGCAGCAGTTTGGCGGCAAGTAATCCTTTGGTTGGGATGCTAAAGGGATGAGTGCGTAGACAGTGGGTTGCGAGAATCTACCCATCCTTGTTTTACTTGTATAAATATGGCTGATATGTGAACTCTGGAGTTCAGTTCCGACTAACTCTGGAGGATCGTTTGATGTCCGTTGCTGATCGTTTGATGTCTTACAAAGAATACTGAACCTTGACAAGACTTGGTTGTGCTGTTCATACTGGCTTGGACCTCTTTGCGAGAATCTAGGACACGAGTTACGACCAGTATGTAACAATCTGCATATCTTGATAAGAACAATTTGCTCCCGACTTTTCAATCTGGTTTTCGTAAAGGCCACTCCACGGAGACACTGTTAGTTCGCCTCCTCTCGGATATCTATGGGGCTATTGATAGGTCATCCTCTGAGCATTATATGATATTGTATTGTATTGTATTGTATTGTATTTGAACACTTGTTATAGCGCCCTTCCAGATTCCTATTCAGAGGCGATATCAGAGCGGCGCTTGACACCGTCGATCACGATATCCATCTAAGGCGCCTAACTACCTCGTTTGGTCTTTCTGCATGGTAACCTTCTTGGCTGGCTTGCTTCCTTCCTCCATGACCGTTCCTTCTCTGTGGTCTACGGGTCTAATAGGACTCCATGGGTTCCTGCCCCGTTTGGCCTGCCCCAGGGTTCTGTGCTGAGCCCTCTTCTATAATATTATTTATACTACTGATCCTGTTCCTCTCCTGGCGGCTGGTTATGTGCTGAGCCAATGCTATGCGGATGACCTGCAGACGTATTTGCACTGTCCCGCGTCAGCACTCAGCAGCCAGTACCACAGTCCGGGCCATGAACCGGGCAATGGAGGCTCTGAATTCCTGGATGTCCTCCAATCGCCTGCGGCTAAAACCATCTTAAGACCCAATTCATTTGGCTTGGCATGCACCCGCCAAGATTGATTTGGAGGCCCTTGCCCAGGAGTTCCCGCAGTTTACTTTCTCATCCTCTGTCCTGCATGGACCTTGGTGTCACATTGGACCAAGAACTAACGTTCACGCGGCATATCAACTTGCTATGCCGCGATTGTTACTACCAGCTGCGTCAGCTTAGAGTGGTCTTCCGTTTCGTAACCTTCAAAGCTGCCTTAACTATTATCCACTCATTTGTTGTTTCCCGTCTTGATTATTGCAGCGACCTCTACGTGGGTCTTCCGGCGCCTCGGGTTGGATGTTTGGATCGGGTCTTACGCTCGGCGGCACGCCTTATTGGTCGCATGTCAAGATTCGGCCATGTCACAGATTACATCGTGCTCCTTTCCCGCAGCGGATCACTTACCGGATCTCTGCCTTGGTCTGACGCTGCCTCGCGGGTGTGGTTCCTGTTTACTTACAGGAGATCTGTTGCTCCACCCTGAGCTTCCAGCAACGTGGTTTTTCCCTGCTCTTCTAGGCAGGCTGAGCTTAATATCTCCCGGTCGAGGACTTCTATTATGCAGCGCCGTGCTTTTTCTGTTGCTGACCCTGCAATCTGGAATGGGCTGCCTTTGGCACTATACGCCTGATGCTGAGAGCCCTTCCGACCACGTTCTATTCTAACCTCAAGACTGTTCTCTTTTGCCGGAGTTGGGTCGGGAGCGCTCCTGAGCCGATTATCTTGAAGGGGCCCTATATAAATCTCTGTAATGAATGAATGAATTATAATTTGCCAAAGAACTGATGTACAATGTTATTACTTGCAACCAAAAGGATGGTCTCCAAAATTAACCATAACAAACTAATAAATAATTTGTTTTCTTATGCTTTAGTTAATTGCATGTCTTTGTTGAGTCTGTCTGTTTCTAGTCTACGTTGGTTGCTGGGACTGCAGCTGAGCCCATTTTAAAAATCCTATTATGAAATTATAATTATAATTTGTTAAAGAACTGATGTAAAATTTTATCAGTACTAACCAAAAAGATGGTCTCCAAAATGGACCATTCTTCTTCTTCTTTTCAACCGTCCTCGATACGAGGGTTGGTCGCATTGTAGACGATTCTTCTCCATCCTCTCCTGTCCTCGGTTTCTCGCAGCAACCTTTCCGTTGATAATTCCAACCATTCGCCCACATTGTCCATCCACCTCTTCCTTGGTTTCCCTCTTGCTCTTGCTCCCTTGGTACCGTTCCTTGCATAATTTCTTTCTCTAGACATTCACCTTGTTTCCTCATTATGTGCCCAAAGTAAGACATCTTTCTTCTTTTGATTGATTCCAGTAAATTCCTTTCCACTCCGCCGTCTCTAACACCCATTCATTTGTTGTTTTCTTCTCTATCCATGATATACCCAGTATTTTTCGTATGCATTTCATTTCAAATGCTTTTATTCTCTCCTCATCCCTCTTTTTGATTGTCCAGCTCTCGCAGCCATACATCATCACTGGCCATATAAGTGTCCTCATTAATTTAATCTTTGTGTTAATTTTTATGTTATGGCTTTTCCACAGTTTCATCAGATCTACTCCTATTCCAAGCCCTCTTGCAGTTCTTATTCTTATCTCCCTGCTGCAATCCACGTCTTCTGTTATGAGTGATCCTAAGTACACGAAGGTTTCCACTTGTTCTATCATACTGTCTTGTACTTTGATGTTGCATTGATTCCCATTTAGTGCCATACACTTTGTTTTACCTATGTTGATCTCTAAGCCCATTTTCGCCCTTCCCTGTCCAATCGAGTCACCAGATCCTGTAGTTCCATTTCTGTGCTTGCCATTAACACTATGTCATCTGCATATCGTAGATTTGTTATCCTTCTTCCTCCAACTTGAATGCCTCCTTTGTATCCTTTCAGTGCCTCTCTCATGACCATCTCTGAAAGTATGTTGAACAATGTTGGTGAGATCACACATCCCTGTCTGACTCCCCTTTTAGTTTTAAACTCACTTGACAGTATCCCGGCAATTTTTACCTTTGCAGTCTGTTTTCTATACAGTTCTGTTATCAGGTTGATAATGTGTGATGGGTACCCCATTTCAACCATCGACAGCCATAGTTGCTCATGTGATACACAATCAAAAGCCTTTTTGAAATCGACAAAGCACATGTACAGCGGCAGTTGGTGCTCTTTCATCTTTTCCATTATGATTCTAAGATTCGTCACTTGATCCCTTGTTCCTTTGCCACGCCTAAACCCTGCCTGTGCATCTGATAATTCTGATTCCGTACGTCCTCTTATCCTTTCCAAAATGATCTTCAGCATAATTTTACTCGCATGTGAGACCAATGCTATGGTCCTATAATTCCTACATTGTTTAATATCCCCATTTTTTAGTCGGTTTTGGACCATTACAAACCTCTAAATAATTTTTTTAAAGTAAGTAAGTAGCATTTATTTGCATCTGTCAAACGCACATGCATTACATTGTATACAACGATTACATACATTTTAAAATAAACTATAACTGTAGCAGATTGTAAAGTCACACATAAACATACACAGCAAAATAACTAAATATAACTAAAGATACAGCGGTTACCCTGGGAGAGGGACAGCCCCTCCCCATGACCCTTCCCTCGCAGTTTTTTTAAACTGCGCAGTTTTTGGCAAGCCCTGGTTACGCCACTGGTTATAGTTACTGGCTTTTATTTTAGTTCCTACTTATAGTTACAATAAGGCTACGTGGAATTGCCTACAGCCGCAGCCGCTATGCATATTAAGACGCGCAACACAATTTTCTTAATGCTCTGTAAGGCTTTGAAGAAATGGTGCATTCAGCTTTAGGAATACGCGTTACCTTGGCGCCAAAAATTCATAATTTCTGACGATGAAAGGCAATGGGGCGTAGCCAGGGAAAACTTTCGGAAGGTTTTTTTTAAGTTTCCGGGGAGGGGGAGTTTCCATTGGAAATTGTCGTATTTGCTACATTTTTAGTTTTTAATGACAGTCATGCATTTATTTCAGGGTTTTGAACATGTAAAACAACCCATTAAATAGGCCTACGTCCATGGAGTCTTAGCTATTTCAGAGTGAAAGAGAGTCGTTGTAAAGCCCGCAATAATCACCAAACACATTGAAAAAAGCCATTGGCACAGTTGAGTCTGTAAACTTTACTGCACACTAATTATTTAGTCGGTTTTGATTGTCTTCGCGAGTTCCCTTCTATACAGTATAGGCCTACACCTCTTCCTATCACTCTGTGCAGCGCTGACTTCTTTGTAATGTAATGTAACAGAAACATTTATAAAGCGCCACTTAAGAGTCTCTCAGAAGCACTCAACACGTGGCCATCAAACAGCTGAAGAAATGCGTCTTTAAGAGTTTAGCGAAAACTGTATAGCCGCGTGCAGCACGCACAGACGGCGGAAGAGCGTCCCAGATCCGTGGCGCCGTATGTAGGTGGGTGGTGTTACTGGAGATGATTGAGTAGATTGGTCGTGTAGTAGGATAGATATGTCACCGGACCCCACAAAAATTGCAAGAAAACGTTTTATGTTGATTTTCTGGTTCGTTGGGTCTGGAGAAGAAAATACTAAAAGTTTTCCGAAATCGCACCACGGGAAGGGTTTATTATGACGTCAAAAATGATGGCCGCCGATAGGGAATGAATAACTTAACGCAATGAAAACGCAATTTTATGAAACGTGAAACAGCGGAGAGAGCAGAATTGGGAGACAGTGGGAGAAAGAGAGGGAGGGACAGAGAGGACAAAGCCGCGCTGCTGTATATTTTATTTCAGAAACAACGTGATAGACAATTCCTGAGCATTGTGTTTTTCTGAACTTTGTCGACACTGTACACTTGCAATCTCGCTTTTGAGTTTTGAGTCTCTGTTGAGCCGACATCAAGACTTATAGTACAGTCGGCGTCTATCTGCACTGCTGCTTAAATTTGTTCCAGGGGTCTACTGTGTAACAGTAGGCTTATAAATTATCAAGTTTGTTACTTGGAAAATGACACAATAGGTTACTTGAGTGTTCTTGGAAAATCACACAGTATCTGTAATGTACAAGTCGTTTTCTCAACCATCAAAAGGATGGTTGTACAGTTTTCTCACGATGGGAAAAGCCTCAAGAGGCTTTTAAGCATTAGCTTAGGCCGTACAAGGGCGCTAGCGTTTTGCCGAAAGGCTACGCCTCGAGTCGACCTTGAAATCGTTAAATAGGTTGACAAACGTTCTGCCGATGGACACTGAGTTGATAACTTACGAAGGTAACCTATAACAGGTGAGTGAGCTGCGGAACATTTTGCAATATTTAGAGTGCTGCAGAGGAAAATGAGACATTGTTCGACAAAATAAAATGGGCCTAAAATATACTTAGACCTTCGTTTGATTTTAGTCAAGGTCTCTCGTTGTTGTAGAATCCATTGTGTTTCGAATGACATGGGAAATGGAATAATTGTTGTTTGTGGTTGACCTTACACATAGAATCGACCCTCAAGCATGAAAGACAGCTATCCTTTCCTTTAAAAGCTTCGTCCGTGTTATATTAATAAAGCTCTCAACTAAAATAATTATATTTTACGCACTGTTCCACATCTCGTTCTCGCATGAGTGGCCTGGGATTCGAAACGTCGTGGCAGCGATGAGAAGCCGATGTATTGACCGCTAGGCGAACGTTCCACCTCACGAATATGTGGACATTCTAACGGCTACATGTCAAGGCTGTTGACGTCGACCTTACCACGGAGGCCAGGGCTTAAAATTATGTTAGCTACATTCGTTAGAACGCTAATCTGTAGGCACCTCTATGCATGAAGGTTCCGGTTCGCATACCGATTGTGGCTTATTTGGGTATATTTCACAACAGGCAGCAAATTAGAGAAATTTCCGTCTTCTCCTTTGTACGGCTTACACAAAGAGCAAATTTATAATTTATAATTTTTAAATACATTGTAGGGCATGAATTAGTTATAAAAAATTATTTCTATTATATTATTTAGATGATTATTATGAGAAAAAAATTATAAAGTCCGATTTTAACCCGAAATTTCATTGGCCCTTCTAATGGTGAGTCAATTCAACGTTACGTTAGGGTAACAGTTGAAACGCTGAGCTGATGTTTTATAATTTTTAGATCATTAACTTACATATATCCATTGCTCTATATGGTTTTATTAATTTATTAACGAACTACATAATTAAAAAATAAATAAAACCCTCTGTCTTCAATTATTGCTTACAACACCGTTACGAATGGGTTTCTGACATCTGTGGAATAAATTGAAAACTGTCGTTTTGAATTGACATCTTCGATGGCAGGGAACATGTCTGCACTGATTTTACCAACAAGAAATCAATATGGATTTTTGCTTCTGTTGACAATTTTCAGAAAAATTTCCGGTAATGTTATAGTATAAAAAAGATTTACAACTCCGTGACTGTAATGTTTTCATTTTGCGTATATATATTTATTTTTCTTCTTTCAAAAATAATATTGAAATTGACAGCCTGGACACTATAAACTAATTATTTTTCATATCTTAACTCATCCGGTCAGCGTGAAGACCTAATTATGAATATTTTACAACTCCGTTACTACAACTCCGTTATTTATTTTTCTATTAAAATAAATTTATTTGATGGTACATGTATATGATTTATCGTCATGATAATTTAGGTTGATGTGTAATATTTTAATGCATACATAAAACTAATTTATTACCAATTATAAGCAGTGGCGGCATTTTGAACTGTGTATTTATAAAGTAACGGAGTTGTAAATATTTAGGAAACAAAGTTGTATGTGTTTCACATAGTAAAAAACTAAAATGAAAAATTAGGCCAAATCTGTCAAATTTAAGCTCTGCTCAATATTAAGTATGCTTCAGCACTGCCATGGAAATATTCGTGTAAGAAATTTTCTAAATTTTGCACGATTTTTTTCTCTAATTTATATCTGAGTTTGCCTCCGGTTGTGAAATATACCCATTTCAGAGATTTAAATCTTAGGCTAGCACGATCCGTACACTGGTACCTTAAATGGCGTGTCACCCATGTAAATGGCCGAGTGAAAATGACTGCGGCTGTGAACGATCTTACCCGATCAATTCACTGAAAAGTGAGTAGAGCTGAGGCCTTGCGCTCGCTATAGAAACAGTGGCGGCGCCAGGGGATGATGGGGGCTTAGCCCCTAACTGCAACTCAGCCCCCAAGTGTGGGGGGCTGCAAATCACATGGTGGAGGGGACAAAAGGGAAGGGTTTGGAGCTTTAGCCACCCCAAACCTGAAATCCTGGCGCCTCCACTGTATGGAAAAAAGTGCACATTTTCATGATCACAGGTAATCGTAATCACAAAATTTCTACAGTGCCTAAAAAGCAAAGTCGCTGGAACCAGCTTATTCACGGGTGCCTAGTAAACAAAAGTAATCGATAGGCGAGGATAAAATCAGTTCCAAGTAAAGATTCAAATGGGTAAGTCAGGACAGGAAGACTCTTTGGAGCTTGACCTTAACCAGGCATTGTGAGGTCTGCGAATATGCAATTGAATGAACGTGCATCTAAATAAAATGTATTTCAGTTGGTATGCTTTAAATAAAACGCATTGTTAATGAAAAAGCAGGGGTTTAGCGCCTATATATATATATATATATATATATATATATATATACATATATATATACTTATATATATATACAAGTTGAATCTTATTATAGAGGAATATTTGCACGCACTAATACAAGGTTATTCGCCTTAAGGTCCACAGGACCATCAGTCTGGAACAATATCTCTGTCAGCACTCGTCACCTGCCTAACTTGAATTTATTTAAAAATCCATGCGAGCTCTCTTATTAAATGTGTTATTGTTCAAACTGCTGTGTTGCCATCGCTTAGTTAAGTTTGTTTTGATTTTAAATTGCTGTGTTGCCATCGCTTAGTTAAGTTTGTTTTGATTTTTGTGTATTATCTGTTGTTGGTTCTCTGTATACGAACCGTCATTTTCACAACATCATTTGGTATTTAGGTAGCCCTAGTTAGTGGGTCCACCGTCCTGTGACCCTTCAGGGCTCTCCGTTTGTTGCCTAAATAACACTTGTATTTTGTAATTATGATAGGGATCAATATAACTTTTTGAATTCAATTGAATTGAATATCTTCGACTTGATGTGTAAGCCACTCTCTGCTAGTTCTTCCCGTCCTCTTCGTTCTGCTGACCGACTTGATCTTTTCGTACTTCGGTCGCGAACTTCCTAAACCCGGCACCGGGTGAGCTTCCCCTTCAATCCGTAGTAGGATTCTTGAGGAGATCTCACCTGCATCTTTTCGTTGCTCCTTTTCTATATTTATATATAGTTATAAGGTCACCTTAGGTAAAGCCAGAAAGGTTCATTAGAGATTTGATAAAGATTTACAGAAAACACATTTATACCTTGTCGACAAAAACAGACTCGGGCGTAAAACAGCAACACGTCAAAGCACGGAAATCGACAAGTTCGACAGCAAAACTTCATTAACTCTTTGAACCCGTGATACCGCTATAGCGGGATTACCGGAAAATGGTAATCCCGGTTGGCATTTTCGCCGATCCAAGGTGAGTACAGCAAACATTTTCGGACTAATCAGGATAACTTATCGTTTTTATGCTCTAAATTATTGTATATAGAATAACTTTAAATAGAAGCTGGATTGGTGACAATAACTCTTGCTTCAGTAGAAGTTGGATTGATGAAAATAATTCTCCCATAAATAGAAGATGGATTGAAGAAGAAATAATTCCTGCTTAAATAGAAGCTGGATTGATGAAAAGTATTTCTTGCATATGTAGAAGTTGAATCTATGACAATTTTCCGGGACATTGGTATTGAAATGCAATGTATATAAAATTATTTGGAAACCAAAAACGATAAATTATCCTGATTAGTCCGAAACTTTTTGCTGTACTCACCTTGGATCGGCGAAAATGCTCCCGGTTGCCCGCCATAGCGGGATGAGCGTATAAACTTATATACTGGCGAATTTACGCGCTGGCTTGAAATTGTTTAATTGCAACTCTACGCAATATATACTCCTGCATAGCTAGATTTCAATGGCATTGAAACAGACTATGACCACATCGAAACTTAAAATGTCCAAATATCGAAATTTAAAGTAAATTTTGAGTTGAAATAAAGTTGGGTTGAGATCTATAGAAATTCAAATGAAAACGTTCGTTAAAAATTTCGTATCCCTAAAGTGTTGCATTGACGAATTTTTAAGTCCGATGACCTATAAATTCAGCCGTGGGCGTGACCACTTCTGATTTGAAATCAACGGTCATCGTGATTGGTTGCGATTCAGAGCGTTGACCTAGATGCATATTAACGTGACGTAAGATTGCATATTAATTTAAGCCTTCGTGACGTGGACAAATGGCCATACTGTGGCCGGTATTGAAATAGTCTCGTCGAAAAGTTGGAAATTTAAAATGGCCATATATCGGCGTTTAAATAAAATTGCGAGCTGAAAATAGTCGCGTTGACCTAGACGCGGCGTAATAATGTTTTGTAAATTTTATCAAATCGCTAAAGCGTTCCGTTTCGGAGCCTTTAGCAGGACAGACAAACATACGGAAGGACAGAATAATCAGACTTTGGATTATAATCGGGCTATCGGGCTATCTTCCGCTGGACTCACGGGGAGCTGCGGCGATGGTGGGCGACGCTGAAGACGGACTACTACGATCGGTTGTCCGATGCAGGACTCATGTGCTCCGTCCGATCTTCCCCCAACTGTTGTCCGCCACCATGACCTTCGACCCAGACCACATGACTTTGTGCTACCGCTTAAAGATGACAGGAATTATATCCCAAGGATTTTATTTAGGAGTTTGATGTTGCCCCGTTGAACAAGTCGCCCTTCGCTGAACAGATATTTCATAACCATTAATTATTTCCATTCTTCTTTTTATCTGGCAATACCACTTTCTGTAATGGGTTGCGGTGTGTCAACCTAGTGATTCATTATTAAACGAATATATATATATAATATAGATTTTTTTCCTTGCGTGGGATGGTCACGTGGTACATCCGGGCCTTTAAAACTCGATTGCACAACCACTGGCATAGTCAACTGAAAGAGACTCCTTCTCTGGATCAATGGGCCAGGGACCTGTCGAGAAGATATTGGTTCGACCGCATATAGGGGTGATAACTTTATCTGATATGACATTGACACACACTGTCGCTAATACCAAGAGAATGTAGCCTATACCACCCACGTTACGTATCAAATAATATAATAACATACATCGGCAAGTGTCGCCTTTATAGCGCCATGATAAATCTGAATCTAAATTACCAAGCTCCACAAGGCTAAATCGACGTCATGAGCTTTATAAAAATTTCGTGGCCACTAGATTGCCTACACAAAACGAGTCAAGCGTAACAATAAAGTAGGCCTATACTTCTGTTAAGCACAACCACTTCATATAAGAAAATCCCTCCCATCAAAAGGAGAGGAAACATCTACGATTCTACGGGTTTCTGACTATTTAAAAAGAAATGTCCAAAGTAACAAACAGTCCATTTCAGTTTCTTAAAGCAACATAACTGCACATCAAAATAAAATCTCAGCTAACGCAGGTCGACTAAGGAAGTCCAGGAAAAGGTTAAACCGTCCGGGCCTTTGCCGAATGTCCAGCGATAATTGCTGAAGTTCCAAACTCCAACATAGCAGTTTTTGGTTTGAGTTCGCCATGGAACTGGTAAACTGCAGAGTGCTGTGGTCCATGTAAACCACAACCGACGCAGAACTATGGCTGCCCACCATCCCGGATTCGCCGGGATAGTCCCGAAATCGGCCTTGCGCGTCTCGTGTCCCGGATTGATCCCGCGTTGTCCCGGAATTTGACGGAAATATCCACTTCACGAAATGTTGTTCTTGTTATCGCACACTAAACTCGAAAAGCCGGCCGTAAATAAATTTAACAGAGTGCCAGTGGTAATAGAACAGAGGGCAGCTATAGGTTAGCAATGTGTCCTCTATCTAATAAACGTTTTGCATAAGTGAATTCTAATTATATAGGCCACTTGTCTTTTGATGACTTGACTGTCATTTTAACGACTATTTTCAGTAGACTTGATCGTACATCTCAAGCCGATATCAAATCTCAACACTGTCTCGAAGATTCTAGAGACACTCGCACACGCCAGACTATCCCCACACATCACAAGCTCTTCGTATTTCAACCCGTTCCAATCTGGTTTCAAGCCTGGCCACTCGACTGAGACAACCTCATAAAAGTCACAAATGACATACTCTCTAACATTGATAACGGCTCATTAACCTTCTTATTACCTTCGTATTATCTCTTGACATGTCGGCCAACTTTAATGTAATGCACCATAAATTCCTTGCAAGATGCTTTTGGTATCACTGGTAATGCTCTAAAACTGGTTGACCACCTACCTCGAAGCAAGGCATTTTCATAACCCTAGGCTCTGCCATATCTCACACTCTGCCCTCCACCACTGGAGTATACCTCTGGGTAGTGTCCTCGGGCCTTTTCTTTTCTCCATGTTCATCTCACCAGGTAGCTTCCTCATCCAATCTGTCGGGATCCAACACCATCAATATGCCACACAGCTCTACACCTCCTTTGCCTCTGGAAAAACAGCTTTGATAACATTACTCGTTGTGCAGAGGCTGTAAACCGTTGGTTCATGGAAAACGGTCTCCTCCTAAATCCATCAAAATCTGAAGATACAGTTTTCGGAACCAGATCACAAATTGCCAAACATCAGCCTCTACAACCTACCTTCTCAAACAGTCATAAACTTGTCATTCACAGTAAAAATTCTCGGTCTATGCTCGACTCGACATTGTCAATGGACTCCCAAACTGCTGAAATCGTTCGCTCCACCAATTTCCATACTCGTGCTCTGCAACATATCCGACCTTTCCTCACAAAAGAACCTGCAAACACCATCGCTTGTGGGATACTAAACTCTCGTCTTGACTACTGCAATAACTTTCTCTATAGGACATTATCAAAATTCCTAACCTCTCTTCAACGGATTCAAAACAACCTCGCACGAGTCGTCTACAATTCCTCATAATATCGTACCACTGCTAAACCATTCCTTAAAACCCTCCACTGTCTACATGTCAAAGAAAGAATTATCAACAAAATCTCCGTCATCACCTACAATTGTGAGACAATGGATACTCCCTCATATCTTTCCAACCTGCTTCAAAATCACATGCCTCAAGGAACATGCAATCTTCCGGAAACCGAACTATTGTCCTGCGGATCCTTCACCTCATAAGCCATTCGTATATGGAACAATTTGCCCTCCGAAATCAAAATCTCTACACTGCTCTGCCATGGCAAAAGGAAACAAGTCCAGTTTAAGGTTAAAATGACATATCGGTATCACTTTGGTTCAAGAAGCAAGTCCAACACAATCGTCTATATAAATAGTTATTATTGCATGTGGTTCTGGCGGAAAAGCAGAGGCAGAAAGAAGCATGTCCAAGTAGTACTGGAAAATTCCAAGGCAAAAGGAAGCATGTCCAACTATCAACTGTTTGCGTAAATTCATACCGATGGGTGATGCCTGAGTTGTTTTTCGCATTTTTTCGGAAACTAAAATTTGTGATTTGCTTCCTTTTGCCATGGCAGGGCAGTACATCTCTCGCTGTTTTCAAGAAGCATCTAAAAACTGAACTTTTTACACAGACCCAACTTGACTGACCTCACCCTGCGCCACCAAGTGCTTCTGAATAGTTGCTTCGAGTCATCGACTGCCTACGAATTGCGGCACTCAAATCTCTATTGTTATTATTATTATTATTTTTTGTGTGAAATTTTATGCCCTGAGATACTTCATTCCACCAGGGACTTAGAAATTATAAAAGCAATGTGTCTGGAACGGCTACTCCTCATCCATGTCGGGCGTGGGTTTGATAAAGTGCCACTAAATGCTACGGCGTTGAAGCGTTTGTAGGCCTACTGTGACCGAGATCCTCTGAAAAATGTAGCTGGTCTCTCTCGGTTCCCCCAGTAGTTAGCGTGAGGTGGCGACCCAGGTCAGAAATAAAATTGAGGCCAGCGGTATTGATGGGACCCAGCGTTTCCAGGGCTATCGGTATGAAAACGTGTGTTTCTAGACAGGCGTGATATTTCTGTGTCTTCCTGTCCTCTGCCAGACTCGCCGCTGCCCCGCTCTGGCTGCTGATGCCGTAAGGTACGACGGTGCCAGAGTGTCTATAACCGTGGCGTCCCACACCAGACTTCTGCCGGCTTTCCAAGGGATGAGGATATGCCATTATTATTATTATTGTTATTATAATTATTATTATTATTATTATTATTATTATTATTATTATTATTATTATTATTATTATTATTATTATTATTATTATTATTATCTTGAATGCTTAATACACGGTAAGGTTATTATTATTATTTTTTTATATTATAATTATTATTATTATTTTTTCCCCCGAGGTACATATGATCCTCAGGATTAAAAATTAGGGGCGCGTTGTTCTGGAATGGCTAATCTTCACAGATGGATTGGTGAGTTAGAAAAGTGCTAGAAAAAGCAACTGCGTTGAAGCGCTGAATAGTCATTGATAAGCGCTGAAAAGAAAAGTTGTCTCTCTATTGTCTCCAGAAGTTTGGGCAAGTCAGCAGTCATTCTGTAGGGTGCAGAAAATTCTACCAGAAAGCTAACGACATCAAAATACGAAGTAGCCTTAAAATAATTTTTACTTCAACAATTATTATTATTATTATTATTATTGTTATGTATTATTATTATTATTATTATTATTATTAATTATTATTATTATTATTATTATTATTATTATTATTATTATTATTATTATTATTATTATTATTATAAAACAGTTATTGTTCCTCTAAAGGATCAGAGTTCTAGGGCCCCATCTGTACCAAGGCATGCGACAGCGTTGAATCACTGGACAGTAACAGAGATCTTTTGAAAAAGGAAGAAGGTTTCTTGTGGATCTTCCGTTGTTCTGGTCAACCGTCTGCCGAGTTCCTTGATGAAAGCCAGGCCCTCCTGGTCCAAAGGTCCCATCGTCTCTATCGCGATTGGAGTAAAAAGGTATCTTGTTTGAAGCTCTGCAAATGATCTATAAAATCCTTACTAGAGGCTATTTTACAGAATTGCTTGTGCTCTGTCCCCTGAGACCTCTAGCAGGTAGAGACACGTGGCGAGCCGATGAAACGATAATTGTCGTGCTTGGCCTCGGTAGTTTCGCCGTTGATAGCATTATTATTGAAATTTTCCTTCAGCCACTGATCACGCGCTAGGCACGCCTGATACAGCAGCAGAACCACTGACTCATCCCCTACGTCATCGATTTTCTGTCTTATTTCGTGTCCATATAAGGTTAGCATTTGGAGCTGGACTGCTGATTGGTTAGAAGTGTCTGATTAGAGACCCTGCCACTAGTAAAATTTGTCACTCGTTGCCTAAACCTCCTGGAGGTTAGACCTGTACCGATGGATTACCTAGGAATCGTTGCCAGAGTCGTCCACAAAGATCATTTCTTTTTGAGTCCCTGTTTTCGAAGTAGATTAAGATAAGGAATTGAGAAACACTTGCGTTAGTCTCTTCCTAAAGAGTTAAATGAGTTCGCTATAGAAGTTTAAAGTAGAAACGAGTACGGTTGGAATAATATTGTCGATTGTCTAAATTGCTAGGAAATGTGAGACTCTGTAACGGGAATTTATAAATATTCAACTGGATTACTCTCTGTCGCCGTCTCCGCTTATTCGCTGGATTCATCTTCCGTCTTCGTAAACCATAATTGCACTTGGATTATTAATCATGTCCTTTGTTCCAAAGTTGGGTAAATAATCATCTTTTTCTTTAATTTGATTGTAATTGCAAGTCACTGCCAGTAGAAACTGCGTAGGATTAAGTTGAATGTTTTACTTGAATTGTTGTATATAATTGAGACTGTTCGTTGCATAATTTTTAATAAATAATTTCTAACTATGTCAACTCCTTAATTGCATTCGTCAGAATTACAATGAGCCATGCTCGGTCTATCTAAGTATACATGTCTTTAGGTTAATGTTTCATACGGTTACATCTACACAATATAACTATTCTATACATATAGTTTATGCTCGTTCGTATCATCGTTTTATTTCATCGTTCGTTTTCCTCGCTTTCACTACAACGAACTTTACGACAAGGTATAAATAGTTGTTTAACAAAGACCACTTAACATCAGTTAGGCTGGTTCAGGCAGTGCTTCTGTGAAGTACCTAAAAGGTGCTTAGTCATGATTTGTATGCTGACTAGACTCAAGTCTCGTCAGCATACAAACTGATAATCAGCAACACAAAGGCCGGAAAAAACATGGCTTAGGTCAGCAGCAAATACAATATAAAGCAGAGAACCAATGGAACCCCATGGCAGTCCCTGTGGCATCCCAAATGAGACCAAGTACCAGGCCAATGGGTGGAATAAAAATCCACTGCCCGAATGCAGTTAGAAAGGAACAAACGCATCCACTGCCAAGGACAACCAATGACACTGAAAACTTAACAAGGTGGCCTACAGCATCAGACGTTGCATTCACATCAAAGAAGACAAGCAAGGTTACATGATTCCAGACAACAGCTGCCCAAAAATCAGCAATTACGCAGCTCAACAAGGACTCGGTAGAATAGAAGGCACTAAAACCAAACTGTTTGGGCAAGCAAAAATTTCTTTGACCAGATAACATGTTCACTGCATTGACACAATCTTCTCACCCATCCTCAATACCAAGCTAAATATGGGATTGGATGACAATTGGCCAGTTCATCAGCATCAAACCCCGCGCTACAGTGAAGGTAAAATTGCTAGACCATGGTGCATAGGAATGCATGTATCAGGGTTATAGCGGTTTGAGCCGTAAGCGAACAGAATATTGTGCGAGTCTGACACAAGTGGTGAAAGAATATTCGACATCCATTGTTAAGTTTTAAACTTACCTCTCATACTAAATGAGAAAATGCACATGGGTAACTTCTCTGCAACATGGTAGATAACAGATGACAAACAGATACATGGACAAAGTGAACAACAGTTGGCTTGAATTGGTTCAAACAAATTAACTACTTACAGATCTAGTGGTCAACATCAACTGTAAATTATAACCATTATGAAATAGCAGCCATTAAAAATAATTTTATCGAATGCTACCTCTTTTGTAACCTCTTTAACCAGTACATGAGGCTGCAGTGGCTTGAGTTCTGTATGCATCAGGTAGTAGCCATGCTCTCCTCTGGCAATTTTCAACTGAAGCCTACAAATGAAAAACCTCAACTTGGTCAAAGATGAGTTTAGTAGGAACTCTGGACAATGTAATGTAATGTAACTTTTTTTATAAAAGACATTTATATTAGCGCCACTTAAGAGTCTCACAGAAGCGCTCAACACGTGGCTATTTATACATCAAACAGCTGTCACACCAAAAGTGAATCGTCCTTTAAGAGTCGAGATGTTATAACATCCCAAATAACAAGTGGATGTTATAACCCTGATACAATAATTATTATATATGAACTGGTCAAGATGTACCAGGGCTTTTTTATACAAATTCTTCATCATAACACAAATTCCAGATCCAATACACATATCTCATTATTATTTTTGTTGTTGCCAGAGGTAGAAAAGATCCCTCAGGCTCTAAGAAACTATAGAACTGGGTTAAAGGTTATTATTACTATTTATTAATTAATTACATTTGTAATGCATGCAGGGTCACACCAAAATGTGAATCTGAGGTGTGGATAGTCCTTGAAGAGTCCTGAGATGTTGTATTTGATACCTGTACTTGCACAAGTCAAGCACAGTTTTTAAGTACTTGTACTTGAGACCTAAGTACTCAAGACTTTTTACATGTGTCACAAAAGTTATTTAAAATGGAAGCATACAGCATATGAACAACTCATAGACTTTTACAGTCACTCGGATATTTTATTAAAATAGGTACCAGTTGGCTTATAGTTATCAACTCTTATGGCTTGAACATTTTGCCAGTTCTTTTGTGGAGACTCGTGTCTAGATGGACTGCATATTGATCAGAATTTCCTTTTTTGATTTTTGTGCTAAACGGTTTTGCCTCTTCCAATGATTTCTGCTGGCACCCATGACCATAACATTGCCTTCAAACACCCCAGCAGACATTAGATAATGCACATCAAATGCACAAACTACTTTTGAAAAATTGCCCAGTAATTGCCTTGTTTGTCATTGAGCCGAGTATTGGTTGGCTTGTTCTGAATTGACACAGCCTGAAAAAGTCAGGCATACAAATTCGCTTTCTGTACGTTACACCGTGTGCCACTGGAAATGCCTGAAATAATTTGGCAGAAATCAATAAAACATAACGCAGTACAGCCACACATGTTCAGTGGATGGCCAGATGCCAGAGTTCTGCATCTGTTGCCGTTATTTCTCGTAGGTACATTTGGCGAATCCGCCTCATTTCTCCGTATCTTTTCCCCGAATCATCCTATTATCGCCTCGTTACTCATCGTACACAAGTGCAAGGACAAATAATCGGTTCCTCCCAGGTTTCTACGCATCCTTTTCCTTCTGCGCACCTTGTTTTCCATCTGCGCACCAGTTGGCCCACTGGTCACGACGACTGGCGTAACAACGGGGCCCTAGCCAGGCAATGGCCCTAGGCACCTTCTGCGCCGCCACCGCCTCTCCTTATTACGCATCTTCTATCGAAAACTATACTGCACCACAATTTACTCAAATATCCTGCAAAAATTATAATAATTAATAAACAAAGAGTCTATGTAACATTGTTTTATTCAGATCTCAGGTTAATCTCAAATCGTTTCTGAACAATAATTAAGACACAATGTCATGTCCTTTGTTTTGTTTACGTAATTTGCATAATTTATGCAAAATGTGTTCTCCCGGATATAAAGCAGAAATTCAGTTGATAAAATAAATGCAACTAACTGATTATTGCCAACCATGAAAGTTATTTCGTAAATTAAGAACTACAACTGTCAAACACCCTCAAATGTGTACAAGAAAGACATGCAAAAAATACTAAAAAATACTCAATTCGCTGACAATCCAGAAGACAATAATATTATCGTCAAACTTTTCTTACCGTCCGAGAAAATTTTCAAAAAGACTTTCCAAAAGCTTCAGCCTCCACAGGTCAAGTCTTTGCCAACCTTCCTCAGTTCGAACCCATTGTTCGCCCGGAGAACGCCAATCTTGTCCAAGGAACGGCATTGTTAGTGTTCGGTCTGATCTGCGCCTTCGTAATGCTTTCAACCTGCGCGTCTCAAACGCTTTTATGCAATGTAGGCTACGCAGAATCGTCTCTGCCTAGAAACCTCAAAGCTATTGGTCATAACATCATTACGTATCTAGGCCATGTTGTCACTTAATGCGCATATCATCATATTATGTATCTAGGCTAGTATGTTTGTCATTTTAATGCGCATATCATCTTATGTATCTAGGCCATGTTGTCATATAATGCGCATGTCGAATAACCTACTTTGGTTTTGCATATTAAAATTCATTAGCCTATAGCAGATGCGAATCTCATTATTGTCTTCTAAACGATTGGACAATAAACATATTACCACCATCTGCGAGGCAAAACTTATATGTATTATTTTGCATATTTATAACGCAGATAGCCGTCGATTAAAGCATGGGTCAAATAACATTAGGTAGCACGCAAGAACCAATAATAAAAAGATTCCTTGTGCGGCACGCGTGCACGTGATTATGATTTATGACTAATGCATTGGCGTTACCTCAGCAATCTGGGTTTTAACATTGCCTTCTATAGATCTGACCAAATATGGTTGTAACCAAATATGGGTGTAATCAAACACTGGGGGTAGTGTGTCCTGGGACCAGATGTGTCGTAACCATGCATCTTGAAGTCGCCCGATAAAGACGACCTTGGCCCTTACTCTAGAGAAAACCAGTTTGTCAACATTGTGGAAACTATCGACTTTAATGTGTGACGTATGAATGTATAACAATTTACTAAGGTCCAAAAAACAAGGTCGCAGGCATCGATCGTCGATGGTCGCAGGAATATCATTTCATCGGTAAGTTGTCACTTTGTGTCTTTTGTACTTTTTTCAATGCATATTATAAGCTTCAACAAGAAATGAGAGCAGTCTCGTGTGTGTGCGTGCGTGCGTGTGTGCGTGTGTGTGTGTGTGTGTGTGTGTATAGTTAGTTTTTCAAAGTTGAACAACACTGTAAATTTAATTAGTTGGATGAGCATTGCAACTATATTTGCTGTCGTCATATCCTGGGTTGTGAAATGCTGGTGCATGGTCAGTGGCATTTACCGTAATTATAAGTAGCAATCGTCGGTGTCTTAATTATCTGGAGTACGTGTCACTGCACGCGGCTTTTGAAATCCTTGCGTATTTTGAAACATGATCTGCATTGTGCGCTTGTCAGATGCAAATAAAGGCTGCTTACTTACTTACTTACTTACTTGTTCTGAGTACACAGTACAATTTTGAAATTGAATGCTTTTAACTTAATCATATTCATTGTAGCCTATAATATAGGCTACAATGAATCATGTTTTTATGTGTCTGATATGTGTGTGTGTTCCAGGGACGTCATTTGGTGGGTGTGTGGGTGTGTGTGCCCCCCTGAATTTGACTATTTATATGTCTTTCAGTGCATTTGATGAAATAATATTATCTTTACTTTATTCGGATGCGCCCAGTTAAACACCATTCTTCAATACCAATGTAGGCCCTACTTTTTAACACAGTACAATCCTTTGGAGAGATTTTTCAATGTTGTGTCAGCTTACGTATACTGTTGACAAGCTGGCCAAAAATTGCCTCACGTAAAAAATTTTTTTGCCCCCCCTGAAAAAAACTGAAATGACGGCCCTGGTGGGTTCTACGACGTAGGCCTATATTGGGAATATAGGCCTAATGCTACGTCGATGATGGCGTACGTTACAGTGTTCTGCGAATGCCACCACCTGTAGTCGCTCCACATTATACTGACGCAGATTGGTCCAGAGACTGAACAAAATGCTATCTCTGTGGGTATCGCTATCTGGTCCCACATGCGTGCGTGGGCCTACTACGTAGGCTACTGGTGGCTGCACCGTGGCTCTTCTAGTTTTTTTTATAGGCTACTGTAGCCTACGTATGCTTAGGCCTACTGGTGATTTCTGTGGTGCTGAGAAATTTCGAAGATTTACATTACATTACCGTTACCATATATATCCTACCTCGATCCATATGCATGGCACTCTGTCGCGCCGCCATCGATGATTCCAATTTAATATAAATCGTAATCGTAAACTCCAAACTTCTAAATCGCCACTCGAAAGCCAAGCACAGCCTGCACAGGGCACCAGCTTATTCATGAGCGCTGCATCGAGTCAGAGAGGTTCTCCAAAAGCTCTGCATGGGTAAGCGTAGTATGTCATGGACTTTCATATAAAATATTAGTTTCCGTTAAATTTAACTACTTTTGGCCGTCATTTTGTACAGAAACCATACGATTCGACGATTTACTCTGCCCGCTCTTAACTAGTAATGCTTCAGATGGAATGGGTCGTATTTTTATGGGAGCGCCTCTGATTGGTGTGCACTGTGGGAGGCGCTTTATAAATCTTTAAATACAATACAATACAATACAATTTCGAGCATTCTTGTAACAGCTATAATGTAACAGACCAAGGAAGCAGGAATTATCTCATCTGCAGCCTATAGATAATAACTAGAAGAGACTCAATGAGATGCGACATTCTTTGTCATTGAGGAATCTATGATTATTGGTCTTTGTAGAGTTTACAGTTTCCTCATGTAAAGTTTATGCGTTACATGTTTTTGTGCAGATTCATCCATATCATAAGTGCTTTTAGAGCGTAAAGTATTTGTAAAATAAATTTGCAATGAGCCATATACCAAACAGAGTGTGCAGAGTTGAAGGGAGACGACCGCGGAGAACAGAACGACAGAACCCTTATTATCGTCCACACAGTCGTCCTCTCCAGACTGAATCTACTTGTGCACGTCAACGTAATATTATAGACGACAGCCGCCAACAACAAACAAATGACGAATGGAATAGACGTGCGTTAAACGAAGATGCTCTATATCCTAGTTCAAGTCAAGAAAGAAGCAGAAGTCGTAACCATAGGTATGTGTTATACATTTAAACACAATTCAAAATTTTAGGTGTTTTATGAAAAAACCTAGAATTCAATCAGTTGAATGTTAAATGTCAAGATATGTCCGCATGCGACCGATCACCATGTAAACAAACAAACAAGCCCATACTCTCGTTAACACAACTTTGTGGATTAAAATTTAATAGACGTTCTGTCACGTTTTGTTTGACGTTTGACTCATTTGTTTCGAAATACTTGAAATAGTTTATTTGGTGCTGCAAATTTCGTTGTGAAACATGTTGTGAAACTTACTTTCATGTATGTCACAAAGTTATGCCATTCTAGTAATTGTTTGGAACAAATAAAGGCATAGCAACACAGCTGTTTTGTTACTGTATGACTTGCTTATTTTATTACAAAGCATAATTATTGGCACTATGCGTGCAGGGCACAATGCTGATACTTAGCCAGTCTTAACTGGTTAAATATTTGAGATTATTTGAGGTGGTGAGAGCTCCACAGATCAGCATCTTAACCTGTGTTGAGTACGATTTAAATGCTAACCATGCCATATAGCTATGCAGAAAAGCAACAACAGTTGTGGCACTAGTTTTAGGTAATGTGTGATTATCGCTGTTTCATTTCCAATCCTTTGGTTGTTTGCGCTCCTGAGTAGTTTCTGCGCTCCTGAGTAGTTTCTTGAAGGGGTGCTATATAAATGCTCTGAATGAATTAATGTTAAAACGGTGATGACACTGCTTTCTAATTCAATTTTTTTTTTCATCAGTAACCAAAATCATACAATCACTTTTAGTGAACAGCTTTATAAGCAGTTTGTGGGTATTTAATACTATTTATGATTATTAAAATTAATTTGAAATGTTTAAATTAATTATTGCTTGTTTAATGTCTGCTTTGTGGTGTTGTTCTTAAATGTATCACCGAATATATGTCCCCATATAAGATCGTTCCTTTCAGCCCGTGACTGGGCTGAGTAAGTATCTTGAAGGGGCGCTATATCAAGTTTGTACTGATTGATTGATTTATTGATTCAAATATTATTTCATGGTCTTCGGGTAATTGTTTTGCTTCATATAGGCACTCAGACAGATATTTTGATTCTCAAAGGACTCATTCGAAAAGTCCTTCACGCTCTACATTGAGAAACTGTTACTTGCCAAATACTCGCAAAGATTTACAGGTGTGGCAGTCAGACATTTTCCCAGACTTCAGCAGGCAAAGGTAATATTCATTTTATGGTATTTGGAAGTATTGCTCTGTGTATGTATGTGAACGTTTAGGCACTGTGTACATGGCTAAGCAAAAGATCTAAGTTAGGTACATTTGCTCTTACACCTTGCTAAAACAGTTTCTTAACCCTATGAATGGCACAGATGCAAAATTACAACATCAGAAAAATTTCCACATATTGCAAAGGCCAAAATTGTAGCATTTTTGGTAATAACTTCTAATAATAATAATAATAATTAGTAAATCTTTTCTAAGCGCCTGTGCACTGCGCTGTACATTTACATCATGTGTCAATAAAAAAAATGCACAAGGCATAACTACTAACAGAACAGACGCCTGCAATGGCTCGAAACCTCTTGGTCACTGTACATTAAACCAGTGTCTAATACACAAGGCATCAACCGATGGAACACTTACATCAAACCGTAATCAGATCAATATCTAGAAGATCAATCTCCTTAGCAAAGAGGCATGGTGGAAGAGCAACCTGAAAAGATAAGTCTTAAGCTGAAATCGAAGTGACATAAGTGACTGAGCAGAACGGATAGGTTTTCTCATCATCCAGCAGTCCCTCACAGATGGAAAATGATGCAGTGACCGATAAATCTCGAAAACCACCAGACATGTGCAGAACAGACATTTGTTGTCCACTGACTGATAACCGAGCATAGGTTTAGGTCTTTTTCTAGTTTCAAAACTAGAGTTGCCATGAAGTATGTGTCCAATCTTTGTTTCTTTGTATTTTCTTTTTTGGCCATAAGTCAGTGTAATGTTTTTATGCACTTTCTAATATGTGTTTTGTTCTGTCGAGCAACTGTGTGGGTCTTTCAACTTTTTCCTTACTTGGTGAACTTTTCTTTAGTTTCTTAGAGCATTACTTTTGTCCTTTATTTTCTTAATGATTAGATTCATTTTTAAAAACACTATTTGTTTTAAAACACCTAACAGTAACATGATGGAAATGGAATGTGAGGACGAATGTATATATGAAGCACTGAGCTGAGCGCATTAAGTTTTCATTTAGTAGTAGTCATTAGTTGAGATTTAATAGTAAGTTTAACGCAATGGAAGGCACAAGTGACAAGGGTAATTCCACAGTTGGACAAAGGGGAGGGAGGGGTCCAGAGTAGGTCAGTTTTTGCAGACCTCTTTCATGAACAATCCCCTTTGTCATTCTCTTTTTTCTGATCATTCTGTTTCAAAAGTTTGGTTGCTGATGTATGTATGTGATGATTTCTAGTGCAAAATGCAGCAGTGAATATTCTTAGCCACTGGAGTACAAACATTGAGTCTATTATAAAGATGCCAAGTTTCTCTACAAGTCCCCCTCTGTACATTTCTGTACATGGTTTAAAAGAATATTGTATCCAGAAATTGGAGTACAGCTGAATGAAATCAAGTTAAGTTGGCTTGCATGAATTCAGCTGTTTTATTGAATCGGACAAGACGAATGACTATCTTGGAAGAGTTATCAGCTTAAAATGCACTTTAGTCAATTTGTTTTTCCTTATTACAGGTCTGCTGAAATGGCTTATTCTAAAGGGCAAAGAATTCAATCTTCAAGGTCTAAAGCACACGAACAGAGAATTGATCAGCAAAACCTTGAATTTGACCAACAACAAGCAGGGTTGGCTTTGTCATCTTTCTGTCTGTTTTATGATTTAATTGTATTGGTAAAGGTAACACGCTTCTTATTCGTGCCACAACTGAAACATCTTGAAAGCGTGATTATAAGATTAAAGGATCTTTCTGCTCAAGTGTGAACATGAATTCCAGAGAGCGAAGAAGACCTTTTTTACTTCCCAGTTTGTGTTCATGCACATTTTTAGCCAAAGGTTAATTGCATATTTCATTTGCTACAGGTTGCCAGTATTGTGATGTGATATAGCGGCACCCAGAGGCGATCTACGGAATATGGTTTAGCAAATGGCATTGAAACCTGCAATTTTGTACTATGTGTAATAAAGCAGTTCATCTACTCCTAAAGGGAATAAAGCGTAGCTGCTATGCTTAAATGAGAAACAACATTGCTCGAAGACCAGTGTATATACGAGATACTACTTTGAGTGAGTATCTACTAATGCAAATATCCTAAGCTAGTAAGCTTGCAAGTAGGCCTGATGAATGATATCCGGAGGCCCAGGTGTCCGCTTGAAGGTGGGTACCTGTAGTGCGACTCCAATACCCAGCCATTTGTAGAAAATATTTTTAATTGTGATGAGCTTGTTTTAAACAGCCCTGCCTGATGTGGGACTCTAACCTAGTTGGAGCATGTTGAGGCAGCTACCTAAGCATGCAACAGTGGTGACTGTATTTTGAATGTATTTTGTTAAGCATTTTTATATTCTCATGGTCATTAACAGATTTACAAAGTTACCCTTATTTACCATTATTTTCCTTTTAGTTTCCAATATCTCTAACTTAGATTGACCAAATTTCTGTCACAAGGTTTACTTTATATTAAGGATTTTGATTACAGCATCTGCTTGGTAGTATAGTTTTTTAACTTAGAAGAATTATAAATTTTGCTTTATGTCATTTCATGTGAGTTCTAAAGTTTCAAGCTGAATGCTTTAAATGGTCAAAGTTAATTGTGTTTATGCTGGTTAATTTGATATCTATTAAGTCATGATATTTAGTGTTATGCTAATTTGTTAATACACCCTGTTCAAAAGTGTCCTCAAAGTTGCCACGTTTGAGGTACAAAATTGTTTGAGAAGTGTATTAGTTCATGAGTGGTTTAACTAACAAGTGATTGGTTTTGCTTCTTTGCAGTTCTGAAATGGGTCCATCAAAAAGTAGAAAATGGTCTGATATGATTGAACTGGAAGAATTGACAGCAGAACAGCAGAACTCAGACTTTGAAGCAGAATATAACGGGTGCGTTTGTTACCATAATTATGTACGAAGAGCGAATTAGTAATTATATTTGTGGTCTTAAGTTATGAGCCAAGAGGCCTTATTGTAAAAGCTCATTCCAAAGGTTCATTTTACGAAGATCGGATAAAGGATTGTTTGCAATGCCTGTGAAATGTGAAGTTAGGTCAACTAAAAAAAGTGATGGGTGAAAGAGATTCAATTAGCTCTATGAGGAGCCAGGGTTGACCTCTTTCCATTCGATATCAATACATGAAAATGATCGCATGACGTCATGCAATGTAACAGGTAGACACCACTCAGGCAGGTAGTAAGTAAAGAACTGGTGATCTGACATTGACTGTTTGTGAGGCTGGTAGTCTATTGCTCTGTGACTTGCACCTTGTAAGCAAATTTTTCTCCTGTCTTGCTGCTTAATGCCTTCGTCCAAAATAGAAACTCGGAGACCATGATTAAAACAATAAGCAAAGTATTCAGTGAACGAAGTCATTAGCAATCGTTAGCTTAACGACTGGTTTCGACTTCAGAGCTTGGCGGCGACAGATGGTGGCGGCTCCGGGGAATACTTAAGCACGACGTTGACTTACAGTCAAGTATATACAGTAGTTTATGAGACAGTGGTTCTTTGCTATTGCAACACTTGGAAGATATATTGCAACACGGTCAGAAGATGTATTCAGTAAGTAGTGAGACACCTTGATCTTGTTCAATGTTCATTTCTAGGTTATGTCCTGAACAGTTGAAAGAAGAGTTTGAAGACATTCCAGTACAGAGATGTACTTCATCACATGTGCGCCAGGACTCTATGATGTCAAATCCCAGTTCACTTGGTAGTGACTCAACAACTGAATCAAAGTTAGTTAAAGATTCTGAACTTTAGATTTCTTTGTTCAACTGTTTGACGTTGATGGAAGTAGATGCAGGTTGTAAAACCAGGCAACTAAGGACAATAGCAGCACAACTAAGGACAATAGCAGCAGAGTTAGAGTTCCACTTTTGCAAAACAGACAACTGCCAATTTTGGCCTTTGTGTAAGGGTTACAATTCAGGCGTATCCAGAAACTTTGGCTACATCAATCACGATTTAGCAAATAAAATAATAGAAATGTTAAGGTAAACCAAATTAAATATGAGCTGACGTACTTGTAAACCCTATCTCCTTTTCATGATTTTTCTAATTGCCTTTGAGGATGCTGGTTATCTTTTCCATGATTTGTCAGTTGTTGGACCTAGATTTTGGAACTCTCTCTGTGTTGGTCTTTATTTTGTTTTTGAATTAAGCCTTACCTTATCAGATTGCCTATCCATCTGCCTCTCTGTCCTAGTGGACTGATCTTCTGGATGTTGACCTGATTACAGCTTGGTTTTGATGTGACATCAGTTGATGCCTTGTACATTAGACTCCAGCACAGTAGAAGTGAATAAGTAATACTGTGCAGTGTGCAGTCCCATTAACGTATAACCCTTTTACACATAAATTTGCTTAGCAGTGGTGCTTAGCTGCACCATGGCTCGCAGTGCTACCTAATTTAATATGTGATGCAGGAATCTGCTGTGTAGCACTCGATGGTAGAACTTTTGTTAAATCAATGCATGTACTGCATAGGCTAGTTTTCAGTCTCATCATTATTTCAGACAGCTGTATAGGCTGTGCACAGCTGCATGAATAAGGGCCAATGACTGCAGCTGGATTTAAGCCCTGCAGGGGCAGCAGAGTTCCAAAGCAGGTGAACTTAATATATTGCTGCAAATATATCCACCTCCCACACCGATTAGCAGCTGAGATAAATTATGGTGCTTGAGCATTTGCTGCCACAGCCAGTCTTCCTAACACAGGCAGGAGCCAAGGTGACAACACATGTGCCCATATGCTTGGCAGTCCAATGCAGGCAATTACTGCTTTGAAATAGTGTCTGGATACAGTAGATGTTATTATAGGCAGAAACATAATTACCTGTTATTAAACCACAATCGCTTTTCCCCATGGCCAGGCAGCAGTGTGGCTTTTCAAAGTAATTGGACAAAGTCATCTGATAACAGGCTACAGTGCAAGTGCTGCCTTCAGACAGTCTAAGTCTTTGAGCTTTCTAGCCCTAACCTAGCGTCATAAAACCTATGCAATCAAACTTACATTTAACATAGATAAATGCGAATAAAAGGAGAATTGCTATAATACCATGCCTTACTTTCATAATCTGATGTTAGAAAATTCACGTCACCAACATTTCTGGTGAAGCACGGTAGTTATATATATATATTGACTGGCAGGGTGCAATACAATGTTTGCGTTTGGGCAAGCGCAAAGGACACATGCAATTGTTTTCTCAGCCAGTGCGTTTTGAAGGTGCATGTACTCAATGAGAGTTTCTCTTCAATTTTCTGGCTCTAAGTTAAGGTTAGAAATGTTTGCTGTGTTGTGTGCTGACTAAACAGTTTGATTTTTTCACAGTCAATGTGCGCTTTGTGTTTCATTGTTTCGTGCGTCAAATCCTTGCTTTTAATACTGAAATATGAAGTTTTAGGGTTATCACATTCTATTTGCTATTCAGTTTATTATTACTTTTCGTTGTGAAATTATGTCAGCGGGAAGAGGAGATGGCATCAAGGACTGGCCACCCGCCCTCATATGCCGAGGCTAAGAAAATGAAGTCGCTAACTTTTCGTACCTATGGCTGCCTTTCAGGCTAGCTCAAGGGACTGCTCTTATTTTTCTTTTTATTATTTTTGAACATCTTAACTTGAACTTTTATGCTTCTTTCATTGGGGCCCACTTTTCATCCAGTTCCCAGTTATAATTCCATTTCTCTGTTCTGTCCACAGTTTTCCTCAACGGTCAGAAGTGTGGCTTTGTTTAAAAGCATTGTAAGCTGTATTATGTTTAAAAGCATTATAAGCATTCCTTACATTTAAAAATATTAAGTGACAGAAATAATTTTCATCCTGACTATTGGGACTAATTGGAGAGAGTTATTTTTGGTGACTGATACTGTTACAGATTTCTAGCAGGTGCTGATATATGTCTTAAGTTTTTTGAGTACAAACTGGACATTGGAATCAACACATTGACACATTATTATTTTCGTTTCTTTCTGTAACAGTTTCTAATGTTTACTGTATTATAATTTTGTTTGTTCATGAATTGTTTGCATTTATTACAATGCTTTACATTATTGTTGTAGAAGAATTAGAATGTCAGCAACACCAAGATTTACTGAAAGTGAGCTCAATACTAAAGAGGTTCAGGCTATTATTGCAAGACGGAAGAAACAAATTCAGTATGGAAAGGTTTTGGGTTGTTACGATAAATACATTCAAGTTGTTCCAAGGTACTTGGCTCTTTTGTTTACATATATTTAGGGAAAAGCAATTTTTGCATTTACTGTATGTTGTTTTAATACTGTGTGGATCTTATGTTGTATGGGTATCTAGAGCCAAGGATTCATCTCTACATCTAAAGCAGATAGCAATTAAAAGAACCCAGTGTCTCATTTACTTTATGGAAGTCCCTTTACTCATTCATTCATAGTAACTATATAGCACCTCTCCATTTGAGAGTTCCTCCCAGTAAACGCCAGCATGAGAGAGCAGTTACCAGTGCTTGTAAAAGACGTATGCAGAGTTAAAAGAAGAGGCAAATCTGAAGGAAGGCTATTCGAGGTAGATGGCCCAACCCACTGAAGAGGCACGACATTGCATCTTCAAAGTGCATGCAAAGATTCACCTCAAGATGCAGTACAAAGATTTACGGGTACATGGCGAGCCAAGCACAAGGTGGGGCAGCGGAGCTCCCATAAATAGCCAGGGGAATTCCCAGTTGGCAGAGCAGTCACGGTGCAGAGAATGTTGTTACAGGTGCACCAAGTATGTGATAATTCATCAAACCATCCAATTATTCCCCATCTTCACATGCCTCAACAACATCCTACGTACTTCACACTTTGGTCTTGTCTTTCATTTGTATCACTGCAGTAATTCAACAAACATTGAAACCTCCATACAAGATCTCTCCTTGTTAGACCTTGCTTTGAATCCACCCTGCTCCTTGATGACATCTCTTCAGGACTACACAACATCACTGAATGTATGATTGTTGACATATTATATGTACGGTACCTATTACTACAAAATCCTGCTCTCTCTTAACAATCCTTGATACAATTTCATATTTCCAGGCATCCAGGTCTTTCTTAAAGAAATGATGTGGTTTGCAAACAATGATCAAACAGTTTGAAGTTATCCAAAATAGTTTTCTGCACAACAAGTTCAGAAACCCAGTCACTGACTGAATTTTTAACTTAATCCTTTTAACGACGAGAGCTCTGCATTGGTTTCCCAGTCACTTTTAGTGAATGCTCGTCGTTTAAAGAGTTAAAGGAAATGATTCCCCAACCAGTTCTAAGGACAAGTCATTTGACTTGCCCTTAGTCTATAGATTTGGCAATGAGTGGGTGGGGTGAACCATCCGTGGAAGATCAATTAGCTATGCTGCTATGGTGTATATCAGTCAACTAATTTTATCCTATTACAAAACTAAAGCTATTATGCATGAATATATATATATTATTTATGCAGTGTGGACTTCTTGATGTGAAGTTGTCACGGGACATGCAGCACGCCTCAGCATGTATAAAACCAATAATGCTGAAGAAGTCGATGTTTAGCGCTAAACTGCAGTTCGTGTATGGGGTGTTTACCAGTACTGTAGTGGTGCTGTCACCGGGTTTCCAAAGAAAGACCAGAAATCTCAGTTGATAGGTTCCGGCCATTATGTGGATTCAGCTGAAAGATTGCACTACCTCATTTGGTTTCACATGACAAATACTAAAGTGCCATAGCATGTATCTTTAAGGGTCAACTGCTGACTGTTTAAGTATGTATTAATGCCATCCAATGATGTTTTGATTGACTTTCAATTTCTCTCAGACGCAGACGAACCAAGTATCATCCTCGGACGCCAGATATTTACCGCAGTTACAGTCGTCGTGGTTTTGACACATTGGTGCGGACATGGAAGAAGCAAATACATGCATGGGAACCAGTAGAGATCCTTGGAAGAAGGTAGATATATTTATAGAAGACATTTTCATTGTATGTAATTAGCAATTTCTATTGCGCCGGTGTCTAATGCACAAGGCATCAACCGATGGCATGGGACATGACAGTAAATGGGAAGGTCTAGCACTACCTGCCAATCTGTTTAAACAGACAGTCATCTCAACATTTAGTCATCTATGACTAATAGTCTGAAAACCGCAGACAGTCAATGTTGCCAAAATGAATATTGTTTTTATGGTACAATTTATGTTTGCTCCAGCACCCATTTATAGTTAATAAACACTGGTAAACTGCAGTAGAAACTGATGTGTCACCTTTTATACAACATCATTCACTGTACAGGGTTAAGCAAACTTGTGGATGCTCCTTGCATTTTATCAAACTTTAATGTTGCCTTTTAACCGACAAATATTTATGCTTTATGCAAATTTTAGTATAATGGTAATTGCAAATTTATAGCACCACTTCAAGAGAGACTCATCAAAGGCGCTCCCGACCTCACACAATGAAACCGCGATGGAACAAAATGGTCTTCAAGCATTTGCGGAAAAGAGGCAGAGAGGCTGAGAAGCTCATGTAGCAGGTTCTTAGGCAGCTTGTTCCAGGAAGGTGGTCCGACCACAGCAAAACTTCTATGATTGACCGTGGAAGTCTGGCCCGGTGGAATAACCAAGTCACCATGTGTTGTAGAGCGGAGAAATCTGTGACTGGGGAAGGAAGATACTGAAACGTGAAGCACGATGTGCCAGTCAGTTATGCATAAGCATCTTAAACTCAATGTGCTTGTCACCAGTGCAGTTCCTCCCACATAAATTTTGATATATGCCCAGACCTAGGTATGCCACTGATCAGAGCGTCAGCAGCATTTAAAACAGATTGCAGCTGACTGATGCGAGAAGTAAGGCCTGCATAAATGGCATTACCATAAATGACCATGGGGCATATGATAGCATGCATCAGAGTTGTGGCAGTTCGAGTCGTAAGCGAGTGACGTATTTTGTGAAGGATATTTGACATACTTTCTTCACATGCTCTGAGGTCAGTTGTTGGTCCAAGGTCACACCCAGACCATGCACATTATTATTATTATTACGTTAGTGGTAGTAGTAGTAATTGTGGTAGTAGTAGTGCTACTAATAGTAGTTGTTTGAGATAGTTACAGACTGTTTTAAATACTTTATTTTATTAGTTATTTTATTATATAATGACCACTGACCGGTGCACAAGCATCCAAATCACCAGCATACAAAAATCAAGAAGTCTTGTGGGCTCATTTCTGTTTTTAATTTCAGTATGACTCTGGGGTCAACGTGTGAGAGTTCAATGACTACAGATGCCACAGAAGCTGTAAAGTCTTGTAAGAAAGAGATGAAAGAAGACTTGGATGACTATGAATATGACGTGGAATTTCCTCCTTTGCCCACTGCTTCAGCAACTGTCAAAACTGAGGGTAGCTCTGAGCTGCCCTCAGTTGGAAGCTCTATTACTATTAAAACTGAGAGTAGCGATGATGACACTTCAGAGTGTGGTGTTGTGGTTAAAACCGAAAATCCTGATGACTTTTTTTAATGATGAAAGTGGCAATTAGGCAGTGTTTGAGTTTTCATTGTTTGTGCTGTTCCTTTCAGTTATGTACGATACAATATTATTGAACATTTTATTTAAACTTTTATTGTTGCTGTGGTTTCTGGCTATAAGCACTGCCTCTCCTATCATCATATGTCAAGTTTAGCTTGACTCTTGTAGGAAATATATAATGTATGACACCTATTTATTTCATGCACTGATTCCTTTTGGGGACTTACAATTAAGAACTGGTAGAACTGCTTATTAATCTGTGATTTCAGATTTAAAGGAAGTCACAATGACTAACTGATTACAGAGGTTGGTGGACTTTCGTAGCCACAGAGACACCGTTATATTTCTAAGGACTCTAATACCTGTGCTTTGTATTGTCGCAATTGATTGTCAAGATACAAAGCAATACAATTCAACTGTATCTGATACTGCCATCCTTCCAAAGTTCAGAAATGCACTTATACCATACGACAGATTCATCATAGGCACTAAGCAATTGTTAATGAAGGACTTCTTACGGGTTCAAGCCTTCACAGCAGTGGCGTAACGAGGGGGTCAGAGGGGGCGGCCGCCCCCGGGCGCAGCCCAAGGGGGCGCAAAATTAGCTTTGAGTGTTAAGTACTATGCGACAGAAATTGTATTGCTGAATTCAATCATTCAATAATTAAATTTAAAACAAGCACAACTTGGTTTTCAGTTTGAAATGTGGCAAAAATATAGCCTATTCGAAGATTCTAATTAATCTATTGTCAGCAACGTAGCAAGGTATAACTTAATTGCACCCTGTGCCAAACATATTTCTAGCGCCCCCCCCACACCCTTTCCCAAAGATCAATTTAACCAATAACGACGTAAATTATGCAAATTATGAGAACATAGTCTAGATAAAACCAATGAAAATATATAGATATACGATACATTGTAATGTAATGTAACAGTTCTGAACGGCGATTTACTAATATTTTCAAACGAGTCAACGACAATTTTAAATTATTTATACTGTAGGTCTGAACAGGTATCTATCTATTAATATTATATATAATACAAACATACCATTATTTGTTATTTCAATTTATTTCACTCAAATCTCTATTATTATTATTATTATTTATTACATCTATTTCATTTATGATTTCTATTTCATATTTCAAAATTTGTGCCCACTTTTGAATTGCGCGCTATTCCATATAGCATCACAAATTTTGTAAACAAGTCAAGGCTACAGTAACTGCTCACTGATGACCGCTATGTTCTTTTCATATATAAAAATCGTTTGCAAATTATGTTGCAATGTTACTTATTACAGAGAAAAACCATTGAATGAAATCTGGAAACTATATCATATTTATAATTGTATTAAAATTAGTAACGCTGTTACTCAGTATAGGGCCTACTTTAGACCTATGATATGAACGATTAGGCCCTAACAGTCAACTAGAAAATTATGAAGGGCGTAGTTTTTAAACTTTGCCCCGGGCGCAGAAACCCCTCGTTACGCCACTGCTTCACAGCGACCGCCTCAGGAAGGCTTGAACCCATACACGTTACAAGCCAAGCCTCTTACCAGTCAGGCACTGTGCCCCACAAGATGCATTCTATCTGATTACAATGTGAGCTAAATAAAAATGTACATGTTTTTATATAGCAATTGTATGGCCTCAACCCTGCTCAGTTTTCAATGAATTGATTGTGTGAGATCTTTCCACCACCACTGCCCCTTTTAAATGGTTGCCTTCCCTTTTAAATGGTTGCCACACCATTTGTGATCCTTGTGAAAGAATCGTGTATTATACGAGCTCCAGCGATAGTGGAACAGAGTCCTTTAGTTGATTTATTTATGGTTTTGAGATTGAAGCAGTAATGTTAATAAGGTCAAGGCCAAAAATTGGGAAACCAGGGACCAAGACTACGGTTGCCAGACGTCCTCCTTTATGGCTTCATGTCCTCTGTTCAGCAGGCAAAGCTATAAATTTGGAAAATGTCTGGCTTTGTATGTCTTTTGTATTGGGCTATTGGCTATTATTTTATGGCAGTTTGTAGCGACTTTACACGCGCCTGTTGTCCCCAAGTTCTCCCTAGGCCTTGGCGTTTGTTCACGTGAAGCAATAGTTTCAGAACAACCTCTGGCCTGAATTGTCTTCATACCGATAAGGCTACTGCTGCAAGGGTGGCAGCTGCTGATACATTCATGGACGTGTACATGTTTTTAACAGTGGCAGCGAACGAGTGATCAGCCAAACTGTCATTGCACAGGTTGCATATGATCCAAGGATTAAGTTTAGAGTCGTCGATAATGGATGTCCACATAGAATCACCCTCTTTGGGGTTATTTCACTTTTCAGAATTATCCTGATTTATGTTTATTTATTCCCATCCCTGCAGGTCTAAATTAGGCTACCCTGTTGATCTTGAAGTGCTAACTGTGCTACTGGGTGTTGTACCTTGATACTGCCACATCCATCAAAGGATTTCTCCAGTGCGGCTCAAATTGTTTGATCAGGAGCTTACCTTTGCACCACATCTGCATCGCCTTAGTCGTGATTGCTATTACCAGCTGCGTCGGCTCCGTACTGTTGCTTACAGCGAGCGCTGCAACCACTCTTGTTCCTGCTTTCATTATGGTGCTACTTGATTACTGCTTAACCCTCTATTCTGGTCTGCCGTCTTGCCGGGTGTCTTGCTTTGATCGAGTGCTGCGAGCTGCAGCGCGACTCATTGGCCAACTACCAAAATTTGATCATGTCACCAGGTATATGTTGGAGGTTCTGCATTGGCTTCCTGTCCGACAGCGCATCGATTTTAGAGTTGTCTCTCTGGTCTGGCGATGCCATCTTGACCTTGCACCAGCCTACCTAATAGACCTCTGTCAGCGGGGTTCAGGGTAGTCACTCCCTTCGCTCTGCTGAGAGGGGTAGTGGTGGTCCCGTTTGCCCGCACAGCAACTATGCAGAACCATGCATTCTCTGTGGTAAGCCCTAGAGTTTGGAAGATCTCCCTCGGGAGCTACACCTGTTCCCTAGATCATGTACTGATACTTTTTATGGCCATTTGAAAACTTACCTTTTTGCCCGGGCTGGAGTTGGGAGCGCTTCTGAGTAGTTACCTTGAAGGGGCGCTTATATAAATTTTTGAATGAATGCATGAATGAAAAATTGCTGTATTGACAAGTTGGTGTTTCAGGCACAGGTTGTACTTAAATAAATATATGTATCAAATTATGATGCAGACGTCCAAGCTGGGCATACCTCTGTATGGACGACCCTGTGTGTCTGCATTGGTTTATACATGGAGGTTTCGCATGGTGTGCTTGTCGTTAGTGAAGAGAACGTTGTATAAAAATTAAAAATGTCATCGCTCGAGTGTTCCATTCGCGAGCATAATTTTTCAGGGGGGGCGTCGCGGTTTTATGAGGAATGCGCATGGTTTGCATATTATAGGCTATCCTTTCCTGACGTCACCATATCGGAACTTCAAACGTTCAAATATCAGAATCAAGGATGTAAAGTAAATTGTGAGTTCAGAGTTGAGAATAGTCGCGTTGAGCTACAAATTTTTCTAAAAAGGTTTTGTAAGAGTTTTCATAACGCTAGAGCTGTTCCGTTCGCGAGCCTTTAGTAGGACAAACAGAAGGACAAACTTGTAGACTTTGACAAACAGAAGGACACACTTAAAGACTTATAATAATAGATATTATAATTAGTAGTTCTATACATGCAGTAAAAGTAGCTTAACTGACGCAATCAGCTGTGCCAATGGCTGTTTTTCAATGTGTTTGGTCCAGCAAAACAGGCACCGCGGGAAGTGACAGCGTTTTATGGGACATGGTAGACTGTTGCTTAGAGTGCTGGCCTTGTACGCGGAGAGGCCGGGAGAGCACAGGTTGAAGCCTCCCCTGAGATAATTACTGTGTATGGTGGACCTTGAGCAAGCTCTTCACTCACAATTGCTCAGCGCCATCAATTGAAATGGTCATTTTATGGTGGTGCTAAATAAATACATTATGATGATGATGATGATGATGATGATGATGATAATAATAACAATAGTAATAGTAATAATACATAATACATGTGTCTTTGTTTATTGCACTTATTACGGTCGCAAGGGCGGTAAATCTGAATCATTACACCAAAGTGTTCGCGAACAAGTTGTTCAGCGTCTCCACGCGAAGTCTTGACAACAGCTCGAACTTGCAATCGTTAGATTATGCGCAGATCTATAGGCCTATATATTCGTTGGCTAATTCAGTAATACATTAATATACTTTCTATGACTGTAGAATGTAGAATTGTAGATGGCCAGTTAGACTTCCGTTGCATGATGCTGTTTAAAGAAGAAACTACTAGCCTAGGCCTACTAACAAATGGTTAATAGTACAAATAGGCCTACTTGTACAGAAAAATTATTGTAAAACCGATGCAGTTTTACAATAATTTTTCTGTACAAGGACTGGCGTTTAAAGGGCACAGACAATCTAGAAGTTTTACAAATAAAGGTAACTATTTGACTTGTCTGGATTGTCTTGCTTGAATTTTATCCATTCTTGGACCATATAAAGAATTTCGCGAATTGTGGGCAAGGATGTTTTGCGAACTTTCTCTTCTATTTCTATTACGCTGTCTGTGACGAGTGGTCAAAAGAGTAACACCGATTCAGTTTCACATAATTAATTTTTCAAGCATTTTTAATATTATAGCATTGTTGCATTGCATTGCAACAAACGAGTACTGTACACTTATCGCATTTTTAAAAGCTAAAATCAAATAACTTCACATTCCTTGAAAATAACTTCTATAGGCCTAACTAATCCTAAGTAGTGTCAATAACACTCGCAAAACGGCTTCAAGTTCAACTTCGTGGGTTTTTGCACGTGATAGGTTACACACCACCAGAGTCTCAGACTCGGTCTACAAGTTCAGAAGGGCCCCAAAATGTTTGCGCCTAGGGAACCGTTTTCCGTAAAAGCGCCTCTGTTGAGCGATGGTGGTCATTCTGAGGAGGAAGGCCGTGCGAACGGAGAACCCCCAAGAGCATACAGCGACGAGGAACAAGAGGAGAGTGCCCCTCGAGGTGGAAATGCATGCCAAGGTCACAACTGAGTATTACCCCGAGGATCCAGTTCTTGTCAAACCGCTCGGCATCCTCTAATATCGAATACATTCAGCTTTTAGATCTCAGTAAATATTAAGTCTAAAATGACATCTCTGCCTAATGACAAGGTATAGGCATTCATTAATATATGTATTCACCCACACATGGACCCACCTATGGACCCGCATCTACTCCATCCGCCCACTAAGTTATTCATATATTCATTCGTTCAATCATCCATCCATCCATCCATCCATCCATCCACACCCATCAACCCATCAAGTCATTCATTCATTCATTCATTCATTTATCCATTCATCGATCAACACAACAACCAACTGGTTTCTCTGTCCGTGTATCCAGCCATCATCCCCTCCCTCCCTCCTTCCCTCCCTCCTTCCCTCCTTCCCTCCTTCCCTCCCTCCCTCCCTCCTCCCTCCCTCCCTCCCTCCCTCCCTCCCTCTATGCGTCCATCCATCATCCATTCCTCCATTCATCAATTCATCCATTTGTCCATCGAAGCAACCTGAGAGAAACCCTATCTGAACATCCAAGCCTTACCCAAAGAGAAAGTGAACCGAAGCTCCATCCATCCAACCACCATCCACGCACCAATCCATTCATCTATCCGTCTATCCATTCACCAAACAGCAAGAGCCACGCGCCAGACCATCAGCCATTCATCCATTCATCCACTCATCCATCCTTACATCTACCCATCTATCAAGCCATTCATTCATTTATTCATTCATCCATCCTCACACTCTTTCACCTATCAAGTCATTCATTCATCCACCTACCCACCCCGTATGAAGACTGAAGTCCTACCAAGAGAAAATCCTTGGGCTGTGCTGTTATGTTACCGTGAAGGCTACTCCACTGAAACTGCTCTTGCCTTAACGCTGGCAACAGCTTCTCATCTAATGATACCTTAAATGCATGCCTCTCAGTATGCCTTGACCTTAGTGCTGCTTTTGACACTGTCGACCACCACCTACCCTCTTATCTTCGTCCGTTGTTCACGGTCCAACCACTTCGCTCAACCTGCTACTCTTCCGCCCTAACACATTTCTGCCCTTCCATCACCTCATCACTAAAATTTGCAAATCACTCCGTGGCACCGTCATGGGCTCTCGTGCATTCCATGTTGCTGCCCCCAAGGAATGGAATCGACTGCCAGTGTTTACCTGTTGCTCAATCTCCTTTTCTTCTTTCAAGAAACGCGTCAAAACTCACTATTGTTCATTGGCCTTCAAACATATGGATATCTAACTACTCTTCACCTGGTAACTCACTAACCGCCTCAGATTCGCATTTCTGTGTGACTTTGCGCACGTTTAAGGTGTTTGTAATAATAATAATAATAATAATAATAATAATAATAATAATAATAATAATAATAATAATAATAATAATAATAATAATAATAATAATAATAATAATAATAATAATAATAATAATAAAAAAATAATAATAATAATAATAATAATAATAAATAAATTAATAAATAATAAAATAATAATAATAATATAAATAATAAAAATAATAAAATAATAAAATAAATAATAAATAAATAATAATAACAATAATAAATAAATAATAATAATAATAATAAATAATAATAATAAATTATTAATATAATAAATAATAAATAATAATAATAAATAAATAAATAATAATAAATAAATAATAATAATAAATAAATAATAATAATAATAATAATAATAATAATAATAATAATAATAATAATAATAATAATAATAATAAATAATAATAATGCTTGGCATAAAACGCATCAAGTGTGGAAATCTAGGGATAGGGCAATCAGGAGAGAAACGCCAAACTGTCAGGCGACGTAGGTGTAAAGTGTAAACTGCTATCAATATCTATAGTTACATCATACAACTAAACTGAAACCAAAGCCCTCGATGCCTGGGTGAAATTTGAGGGGCCTGGGATAAAGTTGGTAGGCGCGAAGCTTGCATCATACTCACAACCCTTGACAAGACAAAGTTGAGTCACCGATTGGGGTTCGGGGCACATCTAAAATCTAAATGATCTACACATATCAAGAGTGGCGGTTTTGGCATGAGGGTGGGCTGAACCCCTGGACACCCCAGTGTCACTGGACACCCCGAAGCGTTAAACCGTTCGGCCGTTTGCGTTTTATGCCAAGCATTCGAACATAACAGCACAGCCCTAAGAATTTCTATTTCGGGTCATTCTAGGGTTTGGATTTTCAGGTTGGGTTTCAATCTTTTGGTAGGACTTCAATCTTCATACAGGGTGGGTGCACGTGGTGGATGAATGAATGACTTCATAGGTGAATGGGTGTAAGGATTGATGGTTGGATGAATAAATGACCGAAAAACTTGGTGGGTGGATGAATGTAAGGATGGATGAGTGGATGAACGATGAATGGCTGGATAGTCTGACGGATGGCTGCACTGCTGTTTGGTGGATGGAGACAGACCGATGGATGAATCGATGGATGGAGGGGTGGATGGAGAGCGTCAGTTCACTCTCAATCTTTGGGCAAGGTTTAGACGTTCAGATAAGGTCTCAATCTCAGGTTACTTCGATAGACAAAATGGATGAATCAATGAATGGAGGGATGGATGGACGCATAGATGGATGGATACACGGACCAGTTGGTTGGTGTGTGGATGGATGAATGAACGAAAGAATGACTTGATGGATGGATGGTTTCATTCATACATTCATTTCAAGAACTAACCATAGCACCCCTTCAGGAAACCTACTCAGAGGCGCTCTCAGCCCAACCACGGCAATAAAGACTAGACTTGAGCAAATTGTAAAACAGTTCTACTGGACCTTGGCATGCAGCAGGCACACCTCCAAAGGGAGTCCATTCCAAATGGAGGGTCCAACAATTGAGAAGGCTATGCGCTGCCTAATTGAGGAGTGAGCCCGAGGGACTAAAAGCTCTCCCCAGCAGAAGATCGGCCAACAATGTCAGAGACTGGGCGGCAAAACAGGTATTACGATTACAAATAACCAGATTACGATTACGAATAACCAGATCGCTCATTGGAGATTTGCTCTTCAGAATAGAAAATGTGTTGACATGAGCTCCTGTTGTCATTTCATATGACGGCGGGATCTGGTTGCTCGGAACACTTCACAGAGCGAGCATGACATCACTGGAAAACTTGGCCTTGAACTTCATTTCCTGAACGTCAATCATCAACTTGTGAAGTGTCCAGAAGCTCTGTGGAGTCGTTGAATTTGCTCTGACTAAGCTGACTGCAATTGGAAACAATGACAAACTGATATAATTATATTTTTGAGTCAGCAAAAAACTGCAATATTATTAATTCACAGTGTATATGCTCTGCGATAAATTGTAGGCTACTGTGATAATATTAAAGAAAATAATCATGGAAATAAACAACCATAATTATTGTTATGTCTAGCTTTTCTGACAACATTTAGCAAATACCAAATTATCAGACTTAACTTCGACTTGCATCAAGTGAAAGAAGAAAACATAAAAACAATGTGAAGATTTGGTTATCTGTAAGTATAATATTATAATCTTTTTAACAGAAATTCCATAGGCCTACCTGGCTATTGCTCAGGTCTTAGACTGCACTGGAGCACAGTATGTGGGCATCCTTGCACGACTTGACTTTGGATGCGATATAGTTGCATACTGGTACATCGGCCATAGCCAGGCGTAGCTGTAACTGTAGTTGGTCTTTGTGAAGATGGAGCAGGTGTCACCTAAATCAATAGCATGTCATCAATTTCATCTTCAACCAATGTTTGCATTGACATGGCATCTACTAATAAAGAAATCTCAGATCCTCTGACCGGCTTGACCTGTTTGTTCCCCGGGTTAGGACCACAATGGCTCAATCCAGATCCTTTGCCTGCATAGGTACCTCTCTATGGAATGGACTTCCTCCTTCTCTACGCCCTACAATCCTCTCTGGTAGCATCTCTACCTCTTTCTCTCACCTTAAAACCTTCCTTTTCTCTCGGAATACCTCGTACTGGGAGCGCTTCTAAAAAAGCTTTAATATGCTATGAGAAGCGCTTTATAAATTATCAAATACAATACAATACAATACAATAATATGATTGGTAAACTTAGAGGACGTCTACTCATTACGAGCTCCACTCATCTACATCATCTAGGTAGGTATTCCTGTTTAACGACACTGTGTAGTAACATAAACCACTATAGCGTCGCCCTCCTCCTTTATCCAGGTTTGGGACTGGCACCGGCTTGCACTAAGCACGGATGTGCAATGCACGGACGTCCGGTGGCGGAGTTCTCCACTCATCTCATGGCAAGTACGGAATATACATGTATAATGGGAGCAACAAAATGGCGTCGGAATGGACTTCGATAAATATGACGTCATAATATGATAGACGACATATCGTTTAGAGACCATCTAAGCTCCTTAAATCTTACCGTATAGCGCCATCTACAACCGAGTTCTCCACTGATCCCAATACATGTAGGTTGTCGAGAATGACCGATTCTTGCTTTCGACTTTCATTCGTCCAAGTTCCATGCATGGATCAAGAAGACTACACGAATCATCGAGGGATCTAAAATTGAATATAGTTTCGAAGGGCGCATATTGAATTGACCGTTATGCCTATTATAGTCTTGCACTATCTAGCCTGTTAAACCGAGTTGGCCTACACATCTATCGTGTATGCCTCAAAGCCATTCCTTGCCTCAAAGCATAGAGAAGCAAATTATATCTAGCTTGGGCCTAATACAATCAGCCGATACAAATTGGCATTGTTATCCTACGTTGCATGAACTCAACCCTCTAAAGAATACTGTTGTAAGCCGCTTAAAGTCTAAATTTTAGGGCCTAATCGACCGGTTAATCAAGCGTATAAAATCGAATCACATACATTTGAAAATTCATCTTCGTTCTTCCACTTCAAACATCTTCAGAACCTACTCTAATTCTTCTTCGGGTATTTTTAAACTTGTTTCGGAATGTTTTCTTAAATGAAATAAGTTAAAGCAACGCCCCTGCATTGTCGCTACGCGGCGCTCTCTTATGAGAAATGGTCAAATTATACTATGACGTCATAATGCACATCATTGAAGTTCATTCTTATTTGTCTACATAAAAATGAGTCTATGCATGGACTTCTGTATAATAACTAGCAAAACTATTATTAAGACGTCTATGGTCCATGGTCCATAATATATGACGTCAAATTAGAGAAATCTGCAAGAATGGGTCTATTACGTCTATGAAAATGACGTCATAATGCTTAGACACGGAAACAGGAGATTAGACACAGACATGCAAACAACGGAAAAGAGTCCCTCTAACTATGTCTTCGTCTGGCTGTTTGTGTTTCTGTTTTTCTCTCGGTGGTCAACTCGTCTCTCTAGTCTGTCCGTCGGCCATTCGGTCTGTTGCTATGGTTTCGACTGCAGGCTATGTTTGTCTCTCTGTCATCTTCAAAATTTAACCTTGATAAGGCGATTTGATACTGTTATGTAAAACGGTCCTGAATGGTTGGCTATACTTTCAAAAAGCGCTATACAAATATTTAACAAGCCAAAATCATGAACAACAGATGCAGTAAAAGAAAGGGAATGCACGCCATAAAATTTTCTTACTTTTATGCATATACTTATTTTTCTCACTAACTTTCATACTTAGTTCTTAGGCTACTTGCATCAGTATAATTTCATGTTTTACCATACTTCCTTACTTAATTACCGATTGTTTTCGGTCGTTGAAATGACGATGAACAAATGTTTGTCATACTTTAGCCTACGAATAATTTATTTTTCACCTCGAGGATTCGGAGGATGCCGCTCAGTTCGGAACTGTTCCTCGTCATCTTCTCCAACATCTGCGTCTTGTTTTGTAGCATTTTCATCGTCTCCCCGTCTTTTGGATATCTTTCTTCTTCTCCTGTATCGCCTTCTTCGACGTCTGCTCCCTCCGACAGAAACTAATGGAATGTGGCCGAAACATTATAGAACAAAGGAAAATTACGTCATTTTGCGATGACGTCAATAAAAGAAAATAAGCTGAGACAGAGAGGGGTGTTATTATATAGAAATATTTCTATATGTCGAGTATTTAATAAACGTAAGCCCTATTTAAATAACCGTGCTGCTTATGCAGTATTTCATAGGCCTACTACACGACAGGCACGTAGCGATACTTAAATACAAGAGGAGGCAACTTCACAGACCACTGGCAAAATCCTGGTCATTGAAGCCATTAGTCAATCGAAGTTCCAGTATATATGCAAAAAAGCAAGAGGAGGCAACTGCCTCCTCGTGCCTCAATGTAGCTACGCCTATGATTATGTACATGAAACCAGTGTTTGGCTATCCTAGTCATATGACCAGCATTGGGCCAATGTTTGTCCAATGTCACAAATACCACGAATGTTAACTCTATTTAGGCCCTATGTCGTAGGCTATATCGGCATAATGCAGTTTGTAGGCTACGACGTAGGGCCTACAGTATAGGTCTTCTTAATATTCTTAGACTTGTCATAACTTTAGCAAAAGGTTCTATAGCCTACCTTTACCGCCTACCGACCGGTTCTTCTCGGAGATAGGCTTCTACGGTAGCCAGTTAACAAAATATTACACTGTGTCCAGGGCTGCATTAGCCTAAGGGGTGCTAAGGGTGCTGCAGCACCCGGGGCTGCGCAGTTTTGAGGGGTCCGCATTTTCGGAAGTGAAGAAATTCTTTGTTAACACGGCTGTTATTCACTTATTGTCAAATCTAGTGAAAATGCTGCAACATAAAATTTATGTGACCAGTTTGGACTTAGGCTATTTAATAAGTCCAAACTGGTCATGACCATGACTGTTAGCCTAAACATGTAAGAATTCACTCAAATTAAACCTAATCAACTATTCTCTAGCCTAATTTTAAATACTGGTATGAATGATTAATGATTTATATATTGCTTGTCGTTGGTTCCTACTGTCACTATACTAGGTAGTTTGAGTCTGACACTTTTATTTAGAAACAAGTAGGCCTAACTACATCTTTAGGCAGTTAATTAATAGGCCTGCTCACTAGTAGGCCTAAGCATGTTATGCGCGTGGTGGACCGGTGGTTGTCAGAGGGGACTTGGAAGGTAATTACAGGACCTTAATGCAGCCCTGACTGTGTCAAATGCAATCGACTATAATTATATAGTGACGGTGGTGGTGGTGGTGGTGGTGCGGCGGCGGCAGCGGCGGTAAAGGTCATTACAGAAGCTTTAAATTGGCCAGATTTTTCTCTTGCGAAACATTGTATCCATCATAATTATGCATTTGTTCGTGTTCTATGTATATCTTAGGAGTGTGAACTGCTGCAATACTCTGTGTTTGTATATGGTTGCCCTGTCTTTACTCTATTTCTGGGTTGTTGCTAACGACGCATAATTTATTCGCTGAGCGGTGTGAACTTATGAATTACTTATAATTACTTCATTCGACAGGTGGCGCATGTTTCTCCCGTGACGGTCGTTTTTGGCGCGTCCGGCTTCGACACCTCCCACGCAGGGTCCCACTGCTTGGCAAATGAAGCCGCAGAGGGGAGTAGCTTCTCGTCGTGGCCGAGAAGGCATGGAAAGACAGAAGACAACGGAGTACGAGACATGATGAGTGCAGTTTGAACACTAAAACAAACTAGGCCTATAAGTTAGTCATTGCAGTCTAGAACCGGTCCAGTTATGTTATCTTAGGACAAACTATTCTAAGATGTTGTAAAAGTATATAATGACATTAAAATTGTGCATGCCTAACCGTCACGTAGTTATTTGAACAGATCGATATAGCAACCTATTGGCCATAATTTCTATACTTACATCGAATGCGAACATACAGTGCTGCTAGCCAGGATGCTAACACGGAGTGCTGTCTGTGCTGACACTGACTGCCAGACTTGAATTGTCTCGAGACACTGTCTTGGTCTCGAGACGTCTCGAGATAGGTTTTTTGATGTCTCGGTCTCGGACCCCACTGTCTCGGTCTCGAGGTCATTTCTTGACTTTTTGGAAATTGTCTCGATGCAAAAGTCTTGTTCTCTTGAAGAAGCGGTCTCCATAGTTCTCGCGCAAACTGTCTTTAGTTCTGAACTTCTGACAGTATCACGCTATAAAATTGTCATGTGCCGAACGGATAGGGCCTAACTAGCAGAAGTGCTAAATAAACCGGAAGTTTAGAAAAGCGGTGTTTCTGGTATTAACAGATATTGAAAAGAGCAGTTTTAAGTTTGTACTTTATTATTTTATTTCAATTTTCTAATTTCTATCAGTGCAAATATCTTAAAATGCCTTATAAAGAACCTGCAATAGTGAAATTTGCATTCACGCAATATGAAACCAATGACAAACAAAATAAATGGCATGCAGTTTGCCGCTAGTGTAAAGCCAACATAAACGAAACGCTTGGAGCAACATCTGGTTTTTCAAGGTGAGTGAATAATAATATGTTGCTAATAATATGGAATGTTGTTGGTTTTAATTTTAGAATTATTTAGAAGATTTCAGAATGGCTGAAATATTTAATTTCTTTATAGTTCATACTATTCGGGTGATCGGCTGATTTCAGTGACTTGTCCCTGGTATTAGACTTCAAAAGTTGAGAAAATTTGTTTCGGGATTTGGGTCCAATGTGCATTTCACTCGTTTTGAACAGTCTTGAACTGTCTCGGACCTTGTGTCTCGGTCTCGGTCTCGGTCCCACTGTCTTGGCCTCGGTCCCCATTGTCACGGTCTCGGTCTCGAAGTTTGATGTCTCGTTTACAAGTCTGCTGACTGCTAACACTGGGAGCTAAGGGGAGACATGTCCGTTGTTATCTTTGAGGTCATAGATACTCTATTTCCGATGATCCACTGTCGGCGGCCTTCTATTTGATTACTTTTCGCTGCATAGTTAGCATGGACTTGCATCAACCGGCCTTAGCAATGGACCAATCTTTAATATCCGTCATTATTGGCAGCGCATGCGTCCTTTAAGCGAACAGCATCAGGTCGCAACCATTGATTTTGCTGTCACGAAGTCGTCTACATATGCGCCTCCTTCCATCCATCGGTGGCTTATACGTGCGGGAATATAGGCCTAATGGAGATTTGTTTGACTTGGCAATATTTATTCGAGACGAAACTGGCAAGCCGACGATGACACCTGAAGCCTGACTGGTAATCCGATGGGTCCTCTTCCATCCGCTCTCTTCCGTTTGTTCCTCATCCAGAAATTTCCCGCGCGATAGTCCAGCTGGATTGGTTTGTGTATACAGAAGGAGGGAGGAGACGCAGCGTTCCTTCGTTCGCATTCGATCTTTGTCCCCAGCGGGGATTTCCCTTGGCGTTGTAAGGCAGCATCAGTTAGTGAAGGCCACCGTTGCACCATCTCTGCTTATTCTGAGACCAACCGCGCACTTGGAAATTATAGTATTAGTACGCACCTTATTTGAAATGATTGGGTTAGGTGCTCGGCTAGGATGGTTGGTGCAAGTGGTGGAATGTTGGTAGGTCTAGCGGGTATGTGGTCCCGCGTAGGGGGGAGTGTGGCAAGAGTGACAGGTCAGGCAAGAGTATCACCCCGCATAAAGAAACGGCAGTGTTGAATTTTTGGTGTCTTTGGGTTTGTTACATGTTCTTTCTTTTGTGATAGTTGTTTGCAACTAATAAAATGTGAAAAAATCGTCCGATTTTGACATCAAGCGTAAGTTTTCTGTTTTAACCCATATCTCAGTTTTTGGCACATGCACAGAAAATCGTTGATCATTGCAGAAATGTACGGGTAACAAACAGGATGCGCTATTTATCATAAAGGGTAATTATATTGGAACCCAAAAACACCACGAACGTGTGTGAGCGATATTGGGATTGGTTGTCGTTGTCGTTCTTGCAGTACCACTGTAAGTGGGGCAAGAGAAACATGTCTATCATTGGGCAAGAGTGACAGACGGTTATGCTTACCCCACGAAAGTGGGGCAAGAGTGACAGACCTGTTACTCTTACCTCGAACGAGGTAGGTAAGAGTAACAGACCATGTTACTCTTACCTCACGTTACATGAATACAATCTAACTTCACGGTATTGATTTATTTCTGGCATTTTATTTCCCACCTGTAGGCCTATTCAGATAGGCCTAAGTATGCTATGGACTATTATTATTTTCCTGCCTATACATGTAGCTGACATTTAAATGCTCAATAAGGCTGCAGCGTAACTTCATGGTAGGCATAAGCCTAACAAATCATCTCCAGTTTCATGTTCTGTTTCCTAGGACCCAGATAATCATGGGAAGAATATACGTAAGAAAGACGAATAGAGCATCGTACACACAGGAAGCGATGCAAGAAGCGTTGAATGCTATAACCAGTGGTCAACTTTCTAAAAGGAAAGCAAGCAAACAATACGGTATACCAAGGCCGACGCTGATAAAACGTTTGAAGAATGTTGAGCATCAACCAACTAGTCTCGGGCGCTTCAGGCCAGTGTTTGACAGTGCATTTGATCGGGAATTGGTCGATTATGCTCTAGAAATGCAGAGACGATGCTACGGGTTGTCAGTTGTAGATCTCCGACGACTTGCATTCCAACTTGCCGAAAAGAACAATATTCCGCATCCATTTTCGAAAACTATGCAAATGGCAGGGAAAGAGTGGGCCTTTTCATTCCTGAGACGCCATACTGAACTCAGTTTACGTAGTCCCGAGGCAACAAGTATGTCCCGCATGACTGGTTTCAACCGTGTGCAAGTAAACAAATTTTATGAGTTGCTCAGGGAGGAGTTTGAGAAAGAAGATTATAGTGCACATCAAATATTCAATGTGGACGAGTCTGGCATAACAACGGTGCAAAAACCTGGGAAAATTATTGCGAAGCGTGGATTGAAACAAGTTGGAAAAGCTGTCAGTGCAGAGAAAGGAATGACTACGACAATCGTTTGCGCAATGAGTGCAAGTGGGGTGCATGTCCCACCCATGCTTCTCTTTCGACGTAAGAATATGAATGATAGATTGATGAAGGGCTGTCCACCTGGAGCGATTGGTTATCCATCCCCAAAGGGATGGATGACTAATGAAATATTTATCAAGTACATGGAACATTTTATCAAACACGTAAAGCCGTTGCCAACACAGAAAATCCTGCTCCTGCTTGACGGTCATCAAAGTCACAAGACAATCGAGATAATCGACCTGGCACGAGCCAATAATATAACAATGATCACACTTCCTCCTCACACGAGCCATAGACTACAACCTCTTGATGTGACCTTCTTTGGTCCATTAAAAACTTTTTACAATCGAGAGATTGACCACTGGATGCTCAGAAATCCAGGTAAACGGGTGTCTGATTATGACATTGTTGATATTTTTCGCCCAGCATATCTCAAAGCTACTACTCCTGAAAAGGGTATACATGGCTTTGAAAAGACCGGAATATTTCCCTTTAACCCGGATATCTTCAAAGAAGAAGACTTTGCAGCATCGCTAGTCACAGAGCGGCCACATGAAATCAATAATTCTCCAAGTAAACCTACATCTGTCACTCGAGCGACTACCGTGTCGGTTGATCGCCAGACTCCTCCAGCGAGTGCGACCACTCATCCGAAGGCTAAGCGTGCCCGAAATGCCACGTCGGTCGATCGCCAGACTCCTCCAGCGAGTGCGACCACTCATCCGAAGGCTAAGCGTGCCCGAAGTAAGGCGTCAGTTAATCGTCAGAATTCTCCTCAGACAACGATCATCACAAATTTGAAGGCAAGACACAAAAAAGCTCTGTCAGGCTCATTTCCAAAAAGACCTAACTTTCTGCCTAGTCGTACCGTCCTACATGGTGAAACTTGCTGTGTCACCAAGAGCATATCGATAAGAAAACCGATCTGGTATCCGCACGCAGAACCGGAAGGCCTGGATGATGCGCCAAACACTGACAAAGATCCGCACACTGACGCTCCTGACGCGTCGAACTCGATCGCTCCCGAAGAACTGGAAGACACTGACAAAGATCAACACAGTGTCGCTCCTGACGCGTCGAACTCGATCGCTCCCGAAGAACTGGAAGGCCTGGACGATGCGCCAAACACTGACAAAGATCCGCACACTGACGCGTCGAACTCGATCGCTCCCGAAGAACTGGAAGGCCTGGACGATGCGCCAAACACTGACAAAGATCCGCACACTGACGCGTCGAACTCGATCGCTCCCGAAGAACTGGAAGACACTGACAAAGATCAACACAGTGTCGCTCCTGACGCGTCGAACTCGATCGCTCCCGAAGAACTGGAAGGCCTGGACGATGCGCCAAACACTGACAAAGATCCGCACACTGACGCGTCGAACTCGATCGCTCCCGAAGAACTGGAAGACACTGACAAAGATCAACACAGTGTCGCTCCTGACGCGTCGAACTCGATCGGTCCTGAGGAACAGGAAGGCCTGGACGATGCGCCAAACACTGACAAAGATCCGCACACTGACGCGTCGAACTCGATCGCTCCCGAAGAACCGGTAGACAGTACGCCGACCACTTCCACTTCTGATAATGCGACTAACATGTCCACTTTCAGTGAAATTAGTAGGTCTAGTCCTAAAAGATACTCTGTTCTGAATGTTTCTCCATATCCACATGTTGCAGCTGCAGACACTAGTGTGCAACCTATGGTTCTACGTAGAAAAAGAAAAGCCCAGGTTTCATGTGTCCTGACATCAAGTCCTTACAAAAATGAGTTGCTGGCTAAGGTGGTCACTGGGCCTAAAGCAAATAAAGCCGTTGTTACAACCCGTAAAAATAACAAGAGGGGTCGAAAGGGGAGTGGGTCAGATTTTGATTTATCTAAGAAAGTTGGGTGTAAGAATTTTGAAGTTATGCCAACTTATGCATGCATTTACTGCAAGAAACTGTGCGATGATAATAATCTTCAGGAAGATTGGGTTAAGTGTAAGCAATGCCAGCAATGGTGTCATGAAGCATGTGCGCCTATTGAACGTGGAAAGAAGGCATTTATATGCGATTTCTGTTATCATTAGGCCTAGTTGCAAACAATATGGAGCAATTTAATTGGCTCATTCAGAACATTTAGGCCTATAGAGTGAACAGGAACAATTTGTGCTGAATCCTTTAGCTTTTATTTGAACACTATGATCACATTTGTTAAGATTACTGTGGCAAGAGTAACAGAGGTCACTTTTGCCCCAAATGCTGGATGTCACTCTTGCCTCCATAGGGTGGGTAAGAGTGACACGCCAGAACAAAAACTATTGTGCATCGTAGTATAGTTTTGTAACTGGATTAAGTGCATGTAATTGGATGGTTTTGTTACTAACATTATTCTCTTCAAGTATATCCAAAATTCATTTTGATATCTTTACTTGTACAATTTCTATTGCATTTCATACAAAAAGGTGTCACTCTTGCCCCACCCTCCCCTACAGTGAACTGCTTTCTGTATTGTGTAATCTAAGGTCGAAACGATGAAGTAGTAAACTCTTAAAAGGGTCGTAATTCGTTAACCTTTAAGTTAATGCATTGTTTCTCTCCGCACAGGGCCTAAAGCAAAATGTGATTGGGAGTTTGCTGGCATTTCGTACTCTTTAGTTTCATGAACGAACTTCGTATCAGGTTCGATTATTTGCTTTTGTTTTGGAAATTAAACCAACTGTTCTTCAATTATTTTATTATTTTCGAGTGTAGACCTAACCAGAAACAATTAAATTCTTTAAATGTTCATGCGCAAAGAACTACACCGCTTGATCGATTGAGTCTGGTGCTACGATCGACTTGGCGCGGCTGACGATCGACTTCGTCGACTAGTCGAACTCTCGTCGACTCGACCGACTTATCAAATAAACGATCGACTTGGTCGACTTTTGCCGACTTGGACTGTAGACTCTTGGCCAAAATTATTGCTGACGACTGTTGCATTCTTACATTCCAGTAGGCTACCTAAATTACTCATGAATTTCAATTGCACACTCTTCCTGAACCTGTCAAACTGTAATTGAACTGGTAAGTAAAATTTCAGATATTATAATAATACTAGATGTTTGCCCGTCCTAAGACGGTTTAAATTTGATAGCAGCACCACCTACCACATAGCAGCGGCACCTACCGACTTTCATTACCGCTAATTGGAATCAACGTGACGGTTTAAATTTGATAACAGCGCCATCTACCGATTTTTGTTACACGTACATTTGAATCTCCGGTAAAAATTAAATTTTTTAAATTTGAATTTCCGCGTCGGTTTAAACTTCATAGCAGCGCCACCCCGTCCGTCTCCCTCCCTATCCCCATCCTTCCCTTTAACCCTCCCGTTCTCGCTCGCCTACCCTGCCCCTGTCTCTCTTCTCTTCTGCTCTCTGATCTCTCTTTGAAATGGAGCGCCACATGCCGACAATTTTATATACTGAGGAACAAAAGAAATCTTGCGACCTCTAGCGGTTACTACTCGCTGGCTGCGCCAGTCTCGAGCGACCCCTAGCGGTGTCGTTCTCACTCGAGCGACCTCTAACGACGACTACTCGCTGGCTGCGCCAGTCTCGATGTTAGAGCGTGCGTGCTTCTTCTCCCATCCCCTCCCATCCCTCCCTTATCCTCCCATCCCCTCACCTCACCTCCCCTCCCAGTGGCCCTACAAACGGCCTTTGTGTAACATCACAATATAGTCTAGCCGCTACGCGGCTATGTTCACCGTGTGACGCTACGCGTCACAGCGTCACAGCGTCACAAATGACACAGAGATTTCTGTTCTATTATACTATTAATTATGCGTGGTTGACTTATAAGTATTAAGCGTCGCTGTCGCCGTCGACTCGATCAGCTCTGCGGCTAGGCTACAAGGAGATCTAGAGTACGGAACAGAAATTAGTACCAGCTGAACAAATAAGACGGCAGTAGAGGACGTGCAGTATCAAGTTTACAGTTAGTTCAAGAAATTTGAAACTGCTCGAGATTACCGAAGTTAGTTACTATAGTAGTCTGTAGTGCATTACGGCATAGGTTAAGGTTGCAGGCTTGGAGCCTCTTGGAGGATTCCGTCACAGTTCAGCAGATGCTCAACAGAACAGCGAAAACAAAACTACCCCAGTAATATTATGACAATTACAACAACTATTATTCTTTGTCCGAACATCAATGCAACGTTTACAATGTTCGGACAATGAATAATAGTCATTTTGATTAAATGACGTGGGCTATTGTGTGACGTAGGCGCAAAAATAGTAAGTAAAATATTTCATAGTCGAATCAAGTCGAGGAAACAACGATCAAACCAAAACAAACGATCGACTCGACTTGCAAATCGAACGATTCGCCGATTTTTAGACCGATTCGACTTGATAGGTGAATGGAAGAGTCTGGAATGTTCCTAATCTGACCTGGTAGGGGTAGAATTCTGAATTAGGTTTTAGTAGGGTTGAAGCGAAGGAGGATCAGAGGACGTTCATTTTGAGATTTGGTTGACGATATTAACCTTCATTCCGCAGCTTGGAGGAGAAATATTACCACTAAAGCGGTTTTTACGCATAGCTTTTAAACGGGGGTGAGATATTCAAAATACTTTTGGCTACTTTTACTGAGTGTTTTCCATACAAAGCACTTCTGTTTCGTAAGTTTATAATTGCTTAACGCCGTGTGATATGACGTCAAACGTCACAGCTGACATTACATTGTATCAATTGTTTCTTTTAAAGTATTGCTCATAGAAGGATGATAATTATTAGTGTAAAGTTGTGTTTTTGAGTGAAAAAAATTTGCGCAACATTTTTGACACCCACGTGGTAATTCTTTTGCGGAACACGTGACGAAACGTCAATAACCGTCACGTCTGAAGTATTATTCTTTATATCTCTACAATTGCAAGTCTTCGAAAGGTGATCTCGGTGTCCTCTGTCCAGATTAAGATTTCGAATATAATAGACAAAGAATTCGAAAAGCCATTGTTCGACACTGCGTGACGTCACTCACCGCGACTTTTGAGGTGACCATTTGTATTTCTACAACATCTTTTATTGTCATTCTCTATCTCTACAACTGTCGAAACTCAGACTTTCTTTCGATTTTACAACAGACCTCTGCCGGTTCAGCTGATCAAACAGTGATTTTATCGGGTATTTCTCAGGTAACCTATTTTCCGGACGACCTCTCGTCCGAAAATACATTTGCGTAATTCGCACGAACCCGGATTTCCGATTCGGATACGTTGTATTTGCCAAGCACACGAATGTCGTGTACTTATCATTAGCCAAACAATACCAGGATTCGTCTCGTTTATATATATACTGAACGCACGCTTCAGCGTTCGACGTCTAATGCAAATCATGAAACGACAGTGTTTTTTTAGCCAACCCTATTTTGCAATTCTGCGGGCCCTATCTTATAGTGTGGTACTGACGACATTGTCTTCCGCACTACTCAACTGGTATCATGTGAAAACTTACTCTCACGATCTTTCGCTGGCAGGGAAGTCTATCCAGTCTGCGTCGAATTTCTGTAAGTGCGCCCTAAACTTAATTAGGACGTTCACTGTTCGCCACAGATGATCTATTTATATGGCTGCTGTCTCAGCCTTTCATTCGACCATCGAAGATTGTATTTTCACAATTTCTTGATTGAAGTGAAAAGACATCATGCGTCGATTTCACGTGGCGACGCCTTAGCAGAACTTACGAAGTTACGACGAAGTGATTGGTTAGTAATTAGGCCTACTATTTAGCGACGCTGTGCTTTAACAAAGATGATTAGCGTCGCCCTCCTCTTGTATCCAGGCCCAGGACTGGCACCACCAGAGTGCGAACAATGGCGGAGTAGAACGAAGCCGTGAAAGGCTCTCTGGTTTATATTTACGAATCTTGGTGAAGCGTCATTTGTCCAGTGCTTTGTAAGAGCTTTGTAGGCTAAAGATTATTAATGACCTATAATACCATAAGATCTTAAGATGCTGCTGACTATAGACCTACACAGCCGCATAATATCCACAATAATTTATGAATAAATTACTGAAGGATAGTTAATAGAACTATAGCTCATATAACGAGTCTGCGAATGAACGATGTGAGATCGCTGCATGCATGCAGTGCGGAAATCCTATGCATAGTCTGTCATGGGTGCAAATGGATGGGGCGTAATTTCTGAAAAGCATCGATAATGCAGCAGATTCTTTTAAGACAGGAAACACACAGAGCAGTTACGAAATTTTTAATAATGCAGTTCACTATGAAAGTTAATGAGCATGTCGATATGTTAGTTTTCAGCGGGTGAACAAAAGGTGCAACGCCGAACGCTCTACCGATTAACTCGAATTACCCGATGCGTGAAATAAGGTAGTGCAATTCGAGTAAGGTGTTGATCCAGGCACACACCCAAACAGTTAAGCAGAAAGCGGCTTGCGATGGATCTTAGCAATAAGTCAAACAATAACGACGGGAATAAAAGCGTAAACTCGGGCATTACAACTTTGACTAATACTAGAACTTAGAAGTCGATGTACATTTAGGTTTCTTTGCTTCAGAAACGGCAATAAAATCCTGTTAACTTAACAGTTATGAATAGGTGTGGTCGCTAGTTCCTGAAATCTACACCATTTCTGTTTCGGCTTACATGCATGGCACCCTAAACTGGCTCCCTGTCTCGCAGCGCGTCGAGTACCGAATCGCTGCGCTGGTTTGGCGCTGCCTCCTTGGCTATGCTCCGACCTATCTACGTGAGCTCTGTTGTCCTGTATCTGATGTGCTGGCTCGCAGAGCCCTTCGCTCTGCTTCTAGCGGGGAGCTTTTGGTCCCTCGTGCTAGAACCTCAACCTGTCAGTGTCGTGCTTTCTCAGTTGTAGGTCCTCCTATCTGGAATGGTCTCCCGTTGGAGATACGCCTGTTACCTAGGGATAATTCATCTACGTTCTACAGGCTCCTTAAGACTTACTTGTATCACCGTGGTTGGACTGGAAGCGCCTCTGAGTAGGCTTCTTGAAGGGCGCTATATAAATTCCTGAAATAGATGAATGAATGAATGTGCAGCATATAAATAGGCGTTTATAGATTAGGGCCTAAATGGCATATATCTTCATAATTATATCTTTCTTTCTTTCTCCTCTGTCAAGTATTCGCTGACGATGAGGCTCTAACAAAACTTCTCCATTTCGGTCGGTCTCTTGCGAGTTCTATTGCCCTTCTTAAGTCAAGAAGGAAATCCTGAACTTGTAGAAAGATATAGGTCTATGCTATTCTTGTATTCGTCTATGTGAGCGAATCTTTCTACAAGTTCAGGATTTCCAATGTCCATTTGGAAAGTCATGCTGAACCGTGTATAAATGGAGGAATAGCCTAAGTAGGACCTGCGTGATTCGACTGTAGGTCAGCAAACTTGACAATAATTATTCATAGGCCAAATTAAAATATCTTCAGTCATACATTTTAATGGTAGGCTAAATAAAGTATGTCCCGTGTACATGCAAAATTCAAATTGTGGATACGCTAAACAAGATAAAGAAGTAGGCTAGATGTGAGCAGGGCCGTGGTAAGGTCGTCTTAGGCCCCAAATGCCAGCTCTATAGACCTACACTAAAGTTAATTTAGTAACTTAACTTCAAGTTAATATCTTAAAGTTAACCGGTTTCAGTACAGTTACACAAATTATTAAATAAGAATTTGAAATTTCATTTTTTCATTTTCGCGTCAAATTCGATCATTAAACTTATTTTTTCAATATCTCATTTTCAGACTTGCGTAGGCCCATGAAAGGTTCGTAGGCCCTAGACACAGTGCCTACTGTGCAAATGGCCCTGATGGGAGTCAGTTGACAGAGTTCAAGTGTTTTATCGAGAGAAATCAGCATGTGTGCCCAAACCTTAGCATTTTTACATTTAAAGAACTTTTTTAAATTAGCGCCCTTAGTAGAAAAATGTAGTTTGACGTGCGCGAGAACAGAAAGGTCACATTAATTATCTAAATCTGCGTCTTCAATGATGCATGAGTTATGCTACATGGTCTGAATAACGGTGAACTGTTAGCGAGGAAAAAGATTGCGTCGGTTTTATTTGACCACAAAGTATTGTTTTAGTCATTGTCTCTCAGAAATAAAAGTAGCTTGCTGAATTTACTATGGATGGGAGTGTTTGTCTGTCGTGTGTTACAGTCCTTCAGTTGGCGTTGATTGTACCGTGCATCGAATTAATAATTCGGTTTGGTTTGGCGGGTGAGAAATCGTCTAATTTCACAGCACTACGATCTACGTAGCGTTTCTTCCGCTGCGGTCACTGCTGCTCGCTAATTGCTTCCCCGACTAATGGCGTCTTGGGCCTTCAACTCTCAGCACTGCAGCGTTGTGCAGCATGCGTTATAATGTCGAATAAGCAGCAAGCATCCTGTTGGATTACTCTGAGTGAATTCGAATTGCCATTATTTTATGGACAGAGCGTCAACGCCGTAATATTGCAAGAACAGCAGTCAGTACAAACTTCATTTGGCGTGACACCCATTCAAACGTGAAGCGTTGGTGATGGATCTCACTCGACCAATTAACTGAAAATGAACAAGTTTGAGGTCATACGGTAGATATGGAAAAACATGTACAATACATATACATTTATATAATCAAGACAAAAGGCCAACTTAAGAAGATAAAAGAGACCAGCTATACACAGTGCCTAAGGGTTTGCGAAACGTACGTTCGCACAGGGCCCGCAACTTGGGGGTCCAAAAATGTCACAGAAAAGTGACATGAACAAGACACCCTAATAATAATATTATGGTTTTCGATCAAATCTTCTCTTTTGTCAACAAAATAAGAGTCAAATCATAACGGTACCAACAGTTTACTCAAATAAAATGATTGGCAATGAAAAACAAGTTGACTTGTGTCATGGGGGCCAGTACAGTATCCTCTGCACAGGGCCCGAAATATCATAAGGTCGTCGCTGCGCTATACGCGGATATATGTATATGCGCAGATTGTTCGGTTTCCAGATTATATTTGGCATTTGGCAGTAATAACAATGCAGTTGTTTTTCTACATGCACAGTAAGAACTAATAGGCTTATTGCAAAGACAGAATGTAGGCCTACTGTGAGCTAATGTAATACAGAAACGTTAACGCGCAGTTGGGATGAACTGTAGCCTAATGACCACTTTCCATTTGAAATTGAATTAGAGACAAAGCCTAATAGGCTCATAGCTAAACAAAAAGCAGCCTTAAAGGTTTTAAGAGTGGGTAAATTTGCAATTTCCTTTAGCAGGCTTATTCATACAGAAGGGCGCAAATATTTTATACAGAAAATATTTCTTTCTTGTACGAACTTATGTGCAGTATGAGTGCCACGGTTCAGCGTTGCTTTACCCAGAATCTCGTCAAATCATGAGAAGAGGCCAATGATCCTTCTTGTATCTGTGGCACAGTGCAGACCATGGCGAACATTCTCGATGTCTGTCCGCAAACTCGTTTCAATGGCGGACTATTGACACTTATGCCACTGTAAACACTTGCAACTGGCTGATGGGCACAAACCGCGTACGCTAGTGTAGTGTTGTAACTGTGTACCGCGTTTGCTTTTATGAAAATAGGCATAAAATGTTATTGGTAATAATTTTTTATGATGGAGAACATAAATATACCAATCCGGAGCCTATTTGTATCTCCTAAACGGAATATCCTATAGGTCAAGGTTGCAAAAAGGCTTAAGAACTGGAATACCAATGTAGCGTTAAATATTTCGAATAGCACGTTTCTGTAGAATTATTAGCAACAAAACTCTTTACAATTACCTCGGATTCTCTCAAATAGAAGGTATACTTTGAGACTCACAAATTGTAGCGTATAAAATGAAAAAGAAAAACATAGGGCTTAACATAAGCTTTGAATGATAGGCCTAGGCTAGGTAGACAGTGACGAATGTGTCATAATATAAAGCCTACTATTATACTGGTCAGCTTCTTTGATTGTTATTTTCAAGTTAGGTGTTGATCTATAGATACAATTAGATAGGCTACACACCCAAACAGTCAAGCAGAAAGCGCTTTGCGACGGTTCGATGCAATCAGTCAAGCAATAACGACAGGGAAATAAAAACTAAAACTTGGGCATTTACAACATTGATTAATCCCAGAACTCGATGTACTTATACTAACGAAGATAAAAACGAGACATACAACGAAAACTGACAAGCAAATATTCGCCTGTTAAATACTTATACTTACTTAACATTAATGCGCATGTATTAGGCATTTAGGGGTGTTTACTTACTGCTGGTGGTTTGAATAGGCCAAATTAATTGTTTTTACATCCGCCACTGTCATGAAAACGTTTAGGCCATGGGCATATTTAGGGGGTAGTTTTACGGGTTCAACCCTCAAAATAAATAATTCCTGAGATTTAGTATTATTTTTCTACTCTGAGACCATGTTAAATGGAAAACCCACCCCTAAATTGTGAAACCAAACGTCGTTCCCTGGCTAGGCTTCTGATTTAGGCCAGGTTAGGTTATGTTAAGGGTGGCACTAAGTCTGCAGTCGACGAAATGACGTTGCCAGGAAAGGGGAATTCCGACCACACAGAAGGCCGAAGGGGTATGTGTACTTGGGCAGAGAAATGAAGGGTACTGAAGAGTACGGAATGATGAAAGAGTATTATGCCTTGGCCTGGAATAAAGAAAGACAGGAATATGAGAGGCAAACATTCGCCTTAGGGCAAAGAAAGATTTGAATGATGCAAGAGAGAGTTGTGCTCTTGGATGGAAATGACAGAACGCGGGATGAAAGATTAGCGGCTAGAGGCAAACAAGTTAAACAAACAAATAGCCATGCAGGCCACTTGGGCACGAGGAACGTATAATATATTATAAGTGGACTCCTCTCATAAAGGGAAGGGACTGACTCTCAGAAGAAGGGCTACAGCAGGAGACCCAGAGAACGGGCGATTGAAGAGACCGGCGGAGTGCGAGCAGGGACGGACGGGTGGATGTTGACTGAGAAAAGAGCGATCGGTTTTCAGAAGACGCTGATTGGATGAGTCTTAAGAACAGCCGAGATTCTTAAACTCTATAGGGTTAGCGTGGAAATGGTAGTCAAGTCGGTACGCTGCAGAATACGTTGTAAATAGATTACTGCTACTAACCCACAGTCTGAAGACGTCACGTTAACCTCAGATCCACCGAGATGATCCACCGAGATGATTGACGACATGCTTCAGTTAAGAACTGCATGCATTAAGAGTGACGCTCAGTGTGAGCAGCGTTATTCTTAATGCTCTTAATGCTCTTAATGGTTGGATGCGGAGTGAAGAGGTGAAGAGACGACGTGCTGAGCGATGTTGTAGATTTTGTAGAAGGAGTGTCCTGGAAGAGGATCGCTTTGAATGGGTCAGACTTCTTTGAAAGCAGCAAGAATACTTTCAGAACACGGCAGTGCATATTTTAACGGATTTGCACTACTGGGACAAAGTCTGTTACTATACTTTCAATGAACATTGGAAACTAACATCGAAAGTAAATGACCTGGGACAAATCACCAAAACTACTGGGACAAATCCTAAAACTACTGGGACATTTGTCCCAGTAGTTATACAGTTAAAATATGCACTGGAACACGGAGCAACACTTCTGGAAGCACTTATTATTTAGTATGAAGTCCTACCGTTATAGTATCATAGTTTAATTATTATTATAGTAACAGTACCATTTGGCTCTGTGGGATTAATTACAGGGAAATATGATCTCCAATCTACAATAATAATAGTAATAGCACTACAATAGAAATCGCACTAGTCATCAGGTCATCCATCAGTTCATCGGTCCGTTTAATAGGCACCTGCGGGGTTAACAGCTTTCCGAAGGTGGCCATTTCAAAGCTAATCATGTGGCCACTGGGATTCTAACAGATAATTCTCGATCCAATGATGACCTTTTCCCGACTGTAACTAATGAATGGAAAATAAAACAGGCTGCGAATGGCTGCCTCGTCAAAAGTGTAAGTTTTACGGATTTATTTCAAATCGGATTCGACTTGTTACGAGAACTCCGAGGATGTCTCTTGATAAGATTGCATAATAATCACTGTCGGAATCCGCTTCTGAATGCTAACTATAGTGCCTCGTGCGAGATAGTACTGCATACATTGACCGCATGTGACCCAATGTCTCTGCAGTGCACAATCGTTATCATAAGACAAATCCATGGGATATGTTCTTAGATACATAGTGAACGGATTGAGGCGACTTTTAATTGGAAACGTGGTTGTTTCTTGCAGAGATGTGAGGTGCAGAAGATCGACCTTTAATGTCGGAGTCATAATCATGAAAGATACGAAGAGAAATGAGGAACTTGCGTGAAGATATAGCCTATAGAGCGGAAGCACCTCTGTATTTAGGCGCATATGAAACAATCTTATACGGCGGATGAAGACGAGAGCGTCGCTCGGATCGACAGAGAGCGAGACAGATGACCAGCATGGGACGAAGTGAAGAGATCGATCATCGCTTCCTATACTGAAGAATCGTAAATTGTCAGCCAACTACAAATAAATCAATTGAGCAGAACAAAGATAAACGCAGCCCTACAGTTAGACGCACCTACACGCAGACGCCAAGGGGACAGACGCCAGAGGCAGACGGACCAATACTTTGATGAAGAATTGAGTGATACAAAGTATAGAGCGGTATCGAAACGGAAGGCATTTGTCATGTACTTCTGTATGTATGTATGATTGTATGTATGTATATGCATACATACATGCATACAAGCACATATATATATATATATATATTCCGCGACAATATATATATATATTTCGTGTCCCAGAAATATTTTTTGTTGAAATTTTTTATGCAGTCCCTCTAAAAAGTTTCTTTATGGTCCCATAATAATAACTGGAAAGTTTTATGACATTTAAAAATATTTAGGGGTCCCCAAGACACTTACATTTACCCCATATAGGGCCATATTGGCATAATTTGCGCCTGACGTGTTCAATTTCTAAACGCTGTAAGATACCAACCTTTGACCCCATTATAACATATTTAATACCACTGGAAAGTTCTTATATAGTAGAATCTACAAGTATATAACTTTATTGGATACAATCCGATACTTAGGTATTGTTTTACGATCAAATAATGCAAAAATTGTACAAAACTCGCAATTTCAGTAACTGCTATGCACTCATTGCTAAGGGTAGTCATTATTACAAATCCTTGATATTGCAACAAGCCATGGTTTCAGCTCCTCCATACATTCATCTGCTCATTCTTTATCACTGCTTACACCTGTAGGTGCTTATTCTTCAGTTCTACAATCTACATTCTAATCGTAATCGCAAACTCGAGATATCTAGAGCGCCCATTAAGCGAAGACGCAAGAACCAACTTATTCACAGGCGCTTAATCAAAACAGATTCGATAGGCAGATGGTCAAGATCCAGTGAGTCAGGCAGGCAGACAGTCAGACGGCTAAGGTGGATGATGCTTGGAGTTGAAATGACGAGGGAGGTGAGGGAAGTGAAGGAATAGGATCGGGATAGACTTTGTGAAAAAGCAGTGTTTTCAGTTTCGAGTGGAAGACCTGTGGAAAGATAGCAAGATGTGAGGTTTTGGTGAGTTCGTGGAATGGATCAGATATTTGTCGTAGCACTGGTGGGAGTTTGTTCCAAAGAGGCGGTACAGCTATGGCTATGGACCGATTTACAATTCTACATGTCTGCAAGATTGTCACGATTGTTCTTAGAAAAGTCATGCCGATGTTTTTCGACAACTTGTAGAAGAAACCTCGTTCTTCGTTATTGTTGAAATGAAATTTTGTTTCAGAGCTACGCCACGTTCAGCATTGTTATTCACACAGGTCAAGTAATTAACAAACTCATTATGTGATCTCATACGATTGACTTTCCGACCATTCTTCAACTGGAAAATCAAGAAAACTGTCGTCGATGGCAGTAGTTCGGAAGAAGCCTCAAGAAATAGATAACTCCGTTGATCTACAGGAAAGAGACTGAACCAGGTGCAATTCCCAAGCATCTCCCATTGTCGAGACAAACTGCTTTCTCTTCAGTAGACAGATGCTGAGAGAACAGAGATATGGTCGATGGCTCCTGTCTTAGGTACCAAGAATGACGCTGCATCATCTTCAGTCCTGTGGATTGTAGAGCGACAACATCATAGTCATGCAGCCTTTGGATTAGTTGAATGTCATTGATGGGTGTACTGCAGCAGCGACTCAACATGAGAACCACGATTGGATGTACGTGTAGATGTTAACAACAAATCTGTTAAATCGTTGGATGCCCTGTAATTCACGGGCCGTCAACTGGATAACCGAATGCGTCAGACAACAGGACTTCAAACATGTGATGTCGACAAGCCATCTACAGCAGATTATGACTGATGGCTGTCTCTAGATGGCTGCAGACTCCAACTCTGCCAGTATTTGAGGCCGTTGTGTCAAAGCACATGGCGATTACAAATGCATTGCACTGCCACAACTTTAAAAGGTCCAGAACTGCTACCGCTGCTGCATGTCCTGACCTAGAGACCAACTCTGGCACACCCAGAAGTTTGGTATTTCCATCAACTAGAGAAGAAATCAGGACTGGCAATCTGTCCACTTTGCCCATGTCTACTCCAGTGATGTCAGGCAGCAGCTTGGAATCCCAGTGCATGACAGATTTTCAGGCTCGAAAGTCATCCGTGGTTTGTTCGGCAGTTTCACTGCGAAAACATCTTTATTCTGCATGATTTCTACCTTCTTCGCACTTAAAACTTTATTCACATAAACAATAAGGCTATATGTTTGTAGATTCTACTATTTAAGAGCTTTCTAAAGGTACTGCGCATGTTATTATGGGATCAAAGTGTGATCCTACGAAAATTGTCAAACTCAGAAATGTTACGCGTAAAATAGGAGAAATTACACTAATTCTATGAGCATTGGGGACCCCTAAATATTTTTTAAATGTCAAAAAATTTGGAAGGTGTTATTATCGAACCATAAAGAAACTTTTTAGAGGGACTGCGTTAAAAGTTTAATCAATTATTATTTTTCAATGCTGTCATGGGACACCCTAATATATATATATACAAAATACATACAATATAGACATATAGGCCTAACTACTTCTTTTCGCGGGGCCTTGGGAGTGCTTCTGAACGTCTGTATTTAGGTGCATATGAAACCCTACTTCTACTTCTTCTCTGTCTTCCGTCAGGCGTGCGCCAACGATGAGGCCTTAACATGACATCTCCAAATCGTTCTGTCTCTGATTTTATCCATGGCATCCCTCATATCCATGTTTTGTGCCTTCAGATCCTCCCTTATATTGTCCACCCAGTTTTTGTTTGTCTTCCACGGTTTCGTATTCCCTCTACATGTCCGCACAGAACCACGCCTGGAAGCTTTTTGTCTTCCACTCTTGTTACATGATGATGACGAAACACGATGACATGATGATGAAGCCCTACTCGAGGGGCTTAAATACAATAATATACGATACGATACGATACGACACATACATACATGCATACATACATACATACATACATACATACATACATACATGCATACATACATACATACATACATACATACATACATACATACATACATGCATACATACATACATACATACATACATTATACATACATACATATATACATACATATAAAATACGATACATACATACATACATACATACATACATGCGTACATACAGGATTACATCGAAATAGATAGAAAGGCAGATCATTTGAGACGTGGGCGTTATTGGTCTCCTGATACGTACGGTCGTACATAAATAAATAAAAACAGGGGCATAGATACCAACAAAGACACGGACGCGGACTCACACAGCAACTGGAGACTGACGATTCCTGTTTCCTTGTCTTAAGAGCATCAGCATCAGCAGCATCCTTTGTCACCTACGACTCATGCACCACTGAATGCAGGACGTCGACATAGACATTTTTATAGCGCCGCTTTTGACCTCCGTCTGCGCCTCGTATGCTGCGAAGAAAGCTGGCTGAGAAAATCTCTGATCCATTATAGGAAACGATGAATGCAAATCGCAGCCTTTTCGCAGGTGGTTGGCGACCGAACAGACCGAAGACAAAAGAAGGAATGTTTATTGGAGACGCCGATTAGCCTTGCTCTCTCTAATCGCATCACATGTCAACCGAACGTTGTCTCTCATTGCCTTCCTCCTCTCCAAGGTCCTTCATCTCTTCTGCTTCCAAATGTCAAGGAAACGATGATAGCCAACAAGGACAGCGCCAGACTCCAGTCGTCATTCGTCAGTTGCTTATAAGGGCTGCGAAACTGGCGACTGCCATGTGGTTGCCGTCTAAGTTTCACCTTAGCAGAATCTCAAGTAGATCATGATTCAACCCTGTTGACCACGTTTTCGGACCTCGTTGCTGACCACTAGTTTCCTCGGGTGGTATAATGCGGGAGAGCTAAGTGTCCATTGAGTGTCTGCCTGGAAGCCAGTAAATGCCACACTCAATCTGAGCGAAATCGATGACACACCGGAATAAGAGGACATTGTTGCTGACGATTACATTTTCGACAAGTGTTATGAATGTCATTGAGATGTTTATTTATGACAGAACACGAATGCGAAAATCCAAAATATAAAATGACTAAGTACTATATAATCTGCATTCTAAGACTTGCTAAGCAAATAATAGCTGTCGGAAAATTGTGCTATGGATAGCTGACTGTCTTGCATTGTCATTTAACTTCAATGTAGACCTATGTACAGTGTTTGGCTGTATTGAAATTAATTGTACATTGACCTCTGCACGACGTGCAGTAGGAACCTATTTAATTCATTCATTCATTCTGATACTTTTTATAGCGCCTCTTCAAGATATCTACTCAGAAGCGCTCTCTGCGCTAGCCTTTTAAGATGAGTGTCATAACGAACGAAAATTATTACATCAGTTAGCAAAACATTGCACAGTAATTTAGAAGAGTCAGTGTCACCAGTGGCGGGCCAACGCACACGCGTGGAACCATCCAACGGATTTCCGTCGAAAGCTAACAGATGGTATGGATGTTCAGAGCCTCTGAGAAAAATTGCGTCGATAGCGTAGCTGTAGAGCGACCACATTTGGCAACTGCCTTGAAGCGGATTTAAGTTCAGTTCTAAATACATGAGACAGAGCTGTATAATGTATGTGTCTTTCATTGGATTGGCTTGCTATTGTTGCGCTTCCAGAAGTTCACCTATAGTTCTGTGCTACTGCATAACACGACCCAGTCTAAATTTAGCTTGCACATTGTATATTGCTATCAACGGTTTCTGTGTGACTGTTTCTGGTTATCATACATGCCTAAGGACAAATCAGTTGCTTGCTGTTTATGTTCACTTAGTATAGGTACAGTAGGTAAGGCTGTTACTTGTTTAGAATGTAAAAGTCAAAGCCACTACAAATGTTTTATTGATGCATGCTTTTCATGAGCGCCTGTTGAATCTTGGTTGTGCCCTCATTGCTTAATTGACATTTTTCCTTTTAACGGTATAATAAATAACGATGTTTTATAAGCACTGCTCGCAGTAGTATATCCCACCTAAAAGTGTAGGCTACTGTTGGAACTGATTGAGCTAAGAAACTAGATGTCTTCCCAAATGACCCTGATAACCGCTCCCCTTTAAATAATAATGATATTGACCCTGATCTTAACCTCTTCGCTGACTTATCAGTATTTTATTACGCCCGAAGGCAGAAACAAATCAGACGTCACAACATACATGCACAAATCTGAACAAACATAAAGTCAAACGCACAGACTGCGAAAATTTTCGTAAAGATCATTTATGCAACTAGATTTACCGTTCAAGATGCCGACGAGTTCAGAGTCACAAAGAAAGTGCTCAACAACGTAACACCAGAAAATATCCTGGAGAAAATTAGATGTCGAATGAACTAGTCGCCTATAGAACATCATGCGACGTTTCTTAATAATGTGATGTAGGCCCTAAGTCTAGTCTACCAAGGCCACTTATATTGGGATAGTTCCTATTCTACGCCTGATTCTCTGACCCCTTTAATTAACAACCCTCGCCTATTCACTACGATGCACCTGAACTGCAAGAGCATATTATATAAAGTACCTGATACAATTGACTTACTAGCCCTGCTCCGTGTCTCTATCATGGCTCTCTCGGAAACATGGCTTGATGCAGGCCTTACGGATATTATAAATATAGCGGGTTATCAGCTTGTCCATAAACCTAGAACTACGGGTAGAGGAGGAGGAGTGGGACTACTGATACGGGAGGGCATTACTTTCCAGAAACTTGATCTGCCCCTTAATGGCCTGGCTCCCAAGACGTTTGAGGGACTATTTATCCGTGTATGTATGGAAGAAGGTAACTGTCTGTTGGGAGTTATATATTGCAGACCCCCAGGCTCCGGTTTGGATGACTTTTGCCTTGAACTCGATCAACTATTGTCAAAAATTGTACATAGGGAGAAATATGTAATAATTATGGGAGATTTTAACATAGATTTATTAAGAGTAGAAGATCACTTTGACACTAGTTCTTTTTTTAGTAGCATGTCTTCCCATAACCTTCCAACCAGACCCACAAGAATTACCACCCATTCATCGACATTGAGTGACAGTATGTTTACAAATACTTGGTCAAGTATCACTGATTCCAGGATTATTATTTCGGACATCTCTGACCATCTACCTGTTCTAACCTGCTTTGATTTGGAAATTCGTAATTGTAAGAACTCCTCGATTGATGACACTCGGCTTATTAATGAAGAGGGAAGGAATAAGGGAAAGCCTGTGTTCAAACATCCTTGGATGACACGCGGGCTCCTCAAATCTAGTAAGAGAAAAGCCCAACTTCATTTAAAATATATAAAAAAAATCAACCCTTGCTAATAAAAACAAGTTCATTTCCTACAGGAATAGGTTTAAAGTAGGGGTGGGCAACGATTAAAATTTTTAATCGAAATTAATCGCACGATTAAAAGTTTTAATAACGCGATTAATTTTTAACGCATGTCACAATAGATAACAAGTACAACTACTCTACAGACTCTGAGAAGTTACGTTAAATATGCGCTATATAAATGCTTGCAGTCAATCAACAAAAAGCAAGCATGCTTTTACTACTTGTTTTTTTACTTTTTATTTTTTACTTTAAAGTTTAAAGTTTAAACTGAGCGTTTTGATCAAGAATTGTTTTAGCGCATTTCTAGAAATAATTCGGCTCAGTGATAATCGAGTTAACTGCGTTCAAAAATTTAATCGCGTTAATTAATTAACGCATTAATCGCGTTAATAACGCGTTAAATGCCCAGCCCTAATTTAAAGCAATCAGAATAAAAGCGGAAAAGTATTATTATGCAGTCGAATTTAGCAAGCATAGTAGTAATCTAAAGAAAACATGGACCCTTATTCGCAATATAGTAAAAATGGGGGAACAAGATGCTAAAATCGAATCACTTAAAATCAATGGAATAAAAAATGTTGATCCAGAAGCGATGGCTAATATTTTAATAATCTCTTCTTCGACATTGCTCACACCTACAGTAAGCCGAACAAATTCCAAACTCTAGATTTTCCTTCACTAAATACCTTGACTCCCCCATTCTTCATTCCTTTGGCCTGATTCCTAACTCACCTGAGGAAATCAACAATTTGAGCCACTCAATTCATGACAGTCATAGCCGTGATGTTGATGACATTGACCCACATATTGCTATATCTTTTATACTTCTTATTGCTTCCCAGCTTGCTGAAATTATTAATTGCTCCCTTAATTCTACCTGATGCTATAAAAATTGCCAAAATTGTTCCTATCTACAAAAACGGCGATAGGGATAATCCTGCAAACTATAGGCCTATCTCAATCCTCCCTTTCTTTGCTAAATAGGCTACTTAAAAAAAATAATGTACGATAGGCTTAACAAATTTATAGAAAAATCTAACATCTTATTCCTTCACAAATACGGCTTTCAATCGGGTCGCTCTACGTATGCCTCTAATGAATATGTATGAAAAAATCTCATGCATTTGAAAATAAGGAATATTTAATTGGAATATTTTTCGACTTAGCAAAGGCCTTTGATACCGTAAATCATGATATCTTGTTACAAAAATTGGCTAATTACGGCATCAGAGGCACACAACTAGCCTGGTTCACAAGCTATCTTGATAATCGTCTCCAATGTGTCTCCTGTAATGGGGCTCTTTCAGGCCTTAGAAGGGTAAAATACAGCGTTCCGAAAAAATCTAATCTTGGACCCATACTCTTCCTCATATATATCAATGACCTACCCAATATATCACCTATTCTGTCCTTCATTCTGTTTGCCGACGATACAAACGTCTTTTATTCTCACAAATCTTATCACACTCTTGTGCAGACTATAAGCAGCATTCCTCTTTCCATTCAACAGGTGCCCAATCTTCAATGGTTTAAAAAAATATTTCGTGCTCATTTGATAGACGACATCTCTAATAACTATAGCCTCATTACGTACTGTTATTTTGTTAGTTAAGTCGCCCTCTTCTGTTTGTTTTATTTTGTTAGTTAAGTCGTCCTTTTCTGTTTGTTTTATTTTGTTAGTTAAGTCGTCCTTTTCTGTTTGTTTCTCTTAGCATAATGGTTCGATGCTAGATTAATAATTGCGCTATTTGACGAACTCTGTAACTCAAGCTGTTAACCGTCCTGCCACTTTGTTAAGCCCAGATCTAGCAAATAGGTGTCCCTGTTAGCGGGATTTTCATCCCTGAAGGGCCTTCCTTGTTACCACCTTGATAAAATGAACCTACTTCTGTAAAATAACTTGATTGATGGTTACAATAAAGTTTGATTGATTTGATTGAAAGCAATAATTTAATCTTCAGTTGGAATGACTTTAGGATTTATCGGCTTTAGCTCTTTACTCAGGATTCTGATGATTTTGCTTAGGATCGCAGGACGACAAATCGACCAGTGAAATTGAAGATTGAAAGCCGCGAGTGGCTGGACATTTGCGAGTACCGGTAAATGAAAGCAATAATTTAATCTTCAGTTGTAATGACAAATTGCGTTCACAATGAGACATGCCTTAGAAAAAAGGCATGTCTCATTGTGAAGAAAAAAGAACTGATAAGACGGGTGGAAAGAAAGGCTAAGAGCCGAAGGATTAGGTAAGAGATTTAGAGTGAGGTTTATATAGCAGACAGGGAAATAGTAGGACCAAAATGACTTGGCATTTTCTTGAAGGACAATATTATAGGAAAATAGAATGGTTTTCAAAATGCTTACGGATTTAATATACATGCAGGTAACGTAAAACCAAGGCCTTATGTCAAAGACGGCTAAGTAACCTATTCCAGAAAATTACTAACCAAAACAATTACGTACCAAAAAACTGAACCAAACCTTACAAATTCGAAGAACTTCAAATATTGTAAGAAAATAAATATGCAGTATTTGTTCATTTAGTACTCACCTATTAATTTATTTATTTATTGGGCTTATTTGATTAAAAAACAGAAGAAAACGACCACATATTAGGTTGAAGACATTCACAAAGCCTAGATCTACTAGTGAAACTGGAAAATTCAGAACTAGCTTAATTTTCAACACACAAAAGCAAATATTGTTAGTTAGAGATGCAAAAATCTACGACTCTGGGGGCTTCTCCCCAGACCTCCAGCAATGGTAGTGCCCCTGCATTTCTCTGGACGCTCCCGATTACCTACATTGCTTTTAATCCTTGTAGCTCTGGCGACGCCAATGTATGAATCTATCAGCGACATCTGCTAATCAAACTTACAATTTAACACAAAACAAATATTTTCCGCTCCCTTAATAATTAATGCATTTGGGACCGCCTTTTATTAGCTTTTTCCCACCAAGACAGTAGACCAGATAAACTGGTCTAAGCCGATCTACAACTCATCTCTATTACTTAAACGTATGCTTTTCAAAACTTTGCGCTATTTTTGCAAGCGTGGGTTTCTAAACAACCGCTGACTCATCACAACGTAGGCTTTACATTTTCCCACGTGATTGCCCACGTGATAATTGCGTGTAAGTTGACGTCATATTACTCCTGCAGGCATTCGATGCGTGACCGCCAGATACCTCCAGACGCAGCCAGAAAGCCGAACACGTGACACTGCGTGTCAGCCTAACCGCTGGCGCGTGATGAACACGTGCAATAAAAATATAGCTAACAGCGCTATGCTTGTCGGTGTGACCGTCGTAGACATATCCAATTGAAACTTGCGCTTAAAATTTAGTTCACTAATCAGCACACTATTTACGTTCACACCCAGTATATTCATATTTAAATATAAAGTCAATTTCTATACGCTACATATTGACTAGAAAGACAAAGGACTGTGCGTCGTCGGTCTAGACATAATAAGCTTACTTCAGATCGACTGAGAACAGTGGAGGGGATGTGTGTGCTACGCGTAGGGTGTCAGTTGTAATAACGTCTGCATTGTGAGCAGAGAGGGCATTCGGTGCGTTGCCATTGGCGACCGATCGACCGTGACTGCATTAGATCCAGCAAAGCAGAGACTTGCTTTTCGATTTCCGGTCCTTGGATCGAACGGATGTTCATGCGTGGAGTCATCGGACTCCATCGCCGGTCGTCGCAATCTAAAGCACGCTCTGCAGCCGAGTGCTCCACCGAATAGGAAGCATGCAGCGCGACGAAGACCTACACAGACTACATCGTCGTCGGCAGAATTGAAAGCGCTGTAGCGTTTCAATGACGAACGGAGAAATCAAGCAATGAAAATTTAATTAGCTGGTACATATCAGTCGTAATCGTAATCGTAAACTATAAACTTCTAAAGCGCCACCCGAAAGCCAAGAGCAAGGCACCAGCTTATTCACGAGCGCTGCGTCGAGTCAGAGGGGTTGTCCAATGCTAGTCCGAAGGAGGTCCGAGTCTGGTTTGTTGTTGACAATAATAACAACTACGGTACTCACTTCTTAGAATAAACAACATTACACAGATATTGTTTCAGTTATCGTAATCGTAAACTCAAAATTTCCAAAGCGCAGGGCATCAGCTTATTCACGAGCGTTGTAGGCCTATATTGAAACAACTTGCAATATAAAATGTCACAATTTTTTTTATTTTTCGCTACAAATTATAGGCCAACTGCACGTTGTGCAGTGAAATAAATTATTTCTCGTGTTAAGGGACAGTGGGACGATAAGAGGGCATAATAGGGGCAAACTGTCTCTCGGCTATTCTTAATTAGGCTCAATGACTGACTAGCAGATCAATCGTCTGTCGATGTACAGCGTCAACAGTGGACTTTCTCAAATCATCATCCTTCTGACACGCTCAAGCTATGGCGAAGGATTGATTGAACATCCTTCTGAAATGAGATTATCTCCAGTGCGTGTCCGCGACAAAAGCACCTCGTCATTAGTCTGTCACAGTTTGCAAGGTGCAGAACTCTGAATCTTGATAGTCTGTAGAAACTCTGTAGGCGTTTAACACTCTTTAACGACGAGAGTGTACTTTATAAGCTGCATCATAGGCAACCAATTACTGAAGGCCGTTATATTTCCTTAGTTACTTACTTACTTACTGGTAGGCCCTTATCATAGCCGAATAAACGTGGATGCATATCATTCTGGTTTGCTGAGTTGCTTTACTAAAGGTAGGTAAATTGTAAAACGATAATTCTTTGCTAACTGCAGACGCTTTCTCAGATTCAGATGAGAGATGATCCTAAAGTTCCTTGACAATGTAGATATGAAAGAAGCGAGTCTTCTGATTCTCATAACTTGCAGTTAAGACCCGACGATGGGTCTTTTTTCATCCTTCGGGCGAAACGCTGAGTTATATATAGATTGTACAAACAGTTAGAATATTCGCAACGACAGATGCTGCTTTTGATTTATATGAGTCATGACGCCTCTCTCCATTTTCATATAAAGAAATTGTAACGTCTTTCACTTCTGTAAGAAGTAATAAAGTTTTGGAAAAAGTATACGGTACTGTTCGTTGGTTTCAACAAGACTCAAATTTCGATAGCAGCCATCGAAATTCTATGATTATGAGGACCAAGATTAAAGCACATAAGGGTAGAAATGAGGTATAGTGTAGTTCAATTGCAAAGTGGATCTGATGCCAAACGAAGAAGACCAAAGCTTATTCACATTAAGATAGTTTGCCAACAAGAAGGCGAATGAATGATTCATATAATTTCAAACGTTCGAATGGATTAGATTCGGTGAATGTTGGGGCTAATTGTAGATACTTTAAAGTCATATGGGCGTGGGGTGCTGGGGGTGGGGCGCGGTGGTGTACGGGTATGTTCGGTGCCTTGCAGCCGGAGGGTTGAGGGTTCGAATCCACCTTAAGCCGCCGCGTAGGGACCCTGGGCAAGTTCTTCACTCGCAATTGCTCATGCGCTTCGGCGTGAAACTCCGATTCAGTGTCTGCGCAGTAGTCGTTAGCGCCTCTGAGTAGAAATCTTGAAGGGGCGCTATAACTATTGCTCATACATACATACATACATACATACATACATACATACATACATACATACATACATACATACATACATACATACATACATACATACATACATACATACATACATACATACATACATACATGCATACATACATACATACATACATACATACATACATACATACATACATACATACATACATACATACATACATACATACATACATACATACATATGGGCTAAACATCAATTCATGTTTATCAGGTCAAGGGTTATGATGGTGCACGTATAATGAGCGGTGTAAATCAGCAGGTGATTTATGCAGTCAGCCCCATTACCCACTTACAATGTATGTTCATTGCCATGCGCATAAATTCAATTTGAGTTAGAGCCTGTTTCAGAAGCCAGAGATTTCTGCGTTACTCGAAAGGTTATATGTTTTACTTCAAGTCCTCGTATGTACTTGAAATGGGTTGAACCACAGAGTTAATAATATCCAGAGGAACTGGTGTGACAACTTCAGGCGCTCAATGACACTATAGATGGGTGTATCGTGTAGTTGCTTGCCATAATATTCGAGATCGTCTAGATGATATATGTGAGGGAAAGTGTTGCTAGAGAGGAGCGAACTGCTAAGAGAGAAGTTGAATGGAGTGTTGTCCTTGCTGGACTTGAAATGTGTGCTATTTTTGGCACATGTTTGGTGATATTCTGAGAATGAGACAGCCCCACTCTTTGACTTGTCAGCTGTTGCAGACCTTGTTAAATAATTAACTGTTCTTGGTCTCCTTCAAGAGAAACGAGGACAAACAGATGTATTTACAGCCACTCTGTTCCACAATGCAGATGTGCAAATTAAGAATTGTGACACTGACCCATTGTTACCCAAACAACGTGTCCGTAAAAGTCCCAGCGCCTTTCTAACTCTGTTGTTGATGAAACTGTGGGGAATCGCTTCGAAGACTCGAAGTGGTCAGACTGACCGCGTTTAGACAGCAAAATTATCTAATATTATACGATTATGGATTCAGTGGTCACATTTTTCATCCAGATATTTTCAAATCTAGAACCTAAGCCTATCTGGCGAATCTATAACCGATAGGCCTGCTCATTATTTTCTCTTTGAATGAAGCTTTAAATGTGTGAAACAAGATGAATAATTATGGTCGATTATTGTATAGAAAGCATTTTTATGACGGATCTCAGATCAGAGGTGGCGAATCTTAGATCAGGCAATATCCGTTTGAATTTAACCAATGTATGGATTGTATCATTTCCGAACTAGATAAACGATTCGATTACCATTATTCACTCAGGCCTGTTGCTTTAATCATATAAGTATACAATTTTTAAGTTACTGAATCTTTTCATGCAGAGGCAATTGATATGAGGCTTTTATGGAGGAGTTTGGTTCTATATAATTATAGGCACGACAACCGTAATCTTGCTCTTTATTAAGCGCTGAGCTTATAATACATATATATATATGTGTGTGTGTTTTAATCAAACAATTCTGCGTTAAACTGTGTCTTAACTTGTGATAGTTGACTCGGAGAATTTATGTAGCTTCAACTTATCAGTGCGACTCGGTCTGACAACATTGTTAGAGCATTGTCGGGTTTGTCAATCCAGTCACCCAATTGGCCCACGCGTTCAGGTCCTGTGGTCCCTCCTCCTCCTGTGGTCCTCTGTTGTGAAACCAAAACCCGCCACTGATGACATGCGAGGGAGGTGCATATGGCCTGAATGCAGAACGCTGGTCAAATTGATGTGTTTACTGTCATGGCAAGATCTGCCTCGAACTAGCCAATCATCTGCATCAGTCAACAGCGTCTTCCAATGTGTACAGGGTGGATCAATAAATAATGTCCCACCAGACAATATGCAATTTCTCCGTAACCAGTTATGATTGTTTTCTACCAAGATTTCAGGATTTACAGAGGAAAGAATTTTCAACAATCCCTGAAAGTTGAAATGAAAAATTTTCATTGCTTCAAAAAGTACAACTGCTTAAATATTTTATTCCGTATTTTCACACAGTCATTTGTAATTTTCAATGTCACAACTCATCACACTTCATTACGAATTCAGAAATCTGTTAAACAGTTTATCTCAAAGCATGTTCGAATAGTCCACCCTCAGCTTTCACACAGTCTTGAAGTCTTTTGTGAAGCTCAGAATGGCCTTGTTGATCGAGTCCAGCTGCGGCACCTGGTCCCATATTAACTGCAAGACTTTCTTCAGCTCGTCGGCGTTCTTCGGTTTGGGATGAATGTCTTGTAGCGTTTAGGCTTAGCTCCCCAGACGTGATAATCAAGAGGGTTAAGGTCTGGCGAGTTTGGTGGCCATTCATCTTTGCCAATCCATTCACTGCAGTTGGTGGCAATAAAGTCTTGAGCCAACTTTGCCATGTGAGCAGGAAAATGTAGCCAGACGGTAGAACCGACTTGCAGTCTTCAATGAGTCTGAGTAACGGAGTTTCAACGCAAAGTTTAGCGTTTACTTTAGCCTTGTCTGGGATGAAGTGCAGTCTCACCGCCATAGCACACGCCAGTAGACTTGACTCTCTCAACCACCAAGTGACTTTCATGAACTTAACGCTTTAGATCAAACGCAGTCGTTCATATGGTTAATCGGCGGCTTCAGGTAAAAGTTCTTTTGACAAATTCTGAGATGATCTGAGCTGGAACGCGACGAAATGCAGACAGATAAATATTACGTTTCACAATTCCTTGAACAGACGATCGATGAATGTTCAGTTCTTCAGCGACTCAATCAGCAATCAACAATGAGTGACTGTCAATCAACAAAGTCATACTGAGCTTCACAAAAAGTACACGTCGAACATGCTTTCAGATAAACTGTTTAACAGAATTCTGTTTTGTAATGAAAGTTGATGTCATTTGACATTGAAATTTACAAGTAACTGTCCATTATTCTGCGTAATTTTGAAAATACGGAATAAAACATTTAAACAGCAGTAATTTTCGAAGCAATAAAACTTTTTCAGTTAAACTTCGATTGTTGAAAAATCTTGCCCCTGTAAATCCTGACATTTTTGGTAAAAAAATCTTAATTTGCTACGAATAAATTACATTTTATCTGGTTGGCCATATTTTATTGAGCCACCCTCTAGACCAGATTGCTTAGCTATATATTTTACTTCTTTTATGCCGCTAATACCAAATAAAAGCACGTATACTTTCAGCGCATCATATACATGTGCATGTTTATGCGTATAATCATATAATCGGTCGTAATCGGAAACTTCTGCTATTTATTCATCTGTTTTATTCGTCCATTTACTGAAACCGGTTCCGACAGCATAATAACAGTATGCAATTCATCTGCCATAGTTTGCAAAAGGCCGGACCGAAAGGACAAAAGTTCTCCTTATTGGAGATAAAATACCGATAAAATAATACAAAATAATGTAGTATGACGAATGAACAACTGGAGATAGTCTAAAATAATGAACTGTAACATTTAAGACAATTAGATTTTAGGGGCCAACAGACAATACAACTACAACACTAATAAAAAAACCTGACTTAACTATCGAATATTGTATTCATGTAGCATGCATATGTTTTTTAAAAATAAGTCTAAACTAAACAGCAAACGAACTTGGGATATTTTTAGTGTCCAAAGAATTAAAATTGTGGGAAACAGCGCTCGATCATTAACAGGCTCTTAGTCAAGGACAGTGGAAATGATCTAATTCGATCCAAATTCATTATGCAAAGAATATAGGCTAATAAATTTACAGTAAGGCAAAGCGACCATGCAGAACTGCATTGCATAAACTCTACATTTAGTCAGTCGATGTTTCCAGTGCCAGGCGTTGGCAATAAGAACACAATCTCACGAGTTTCTCATTTGCTTTTATGCTCGAAAGCAGCATAATAATTGGCGTCGATGAAACGCCGCCGTGTATTAAAAACAGACCCGACCAATATAAGGCTGAGCATGCAGCATATATACATAGGGCCTATACATGCACGATCTTATATCACCAGAACTGGATATTGTGATTTTTTTTCGGAAACGTGTTGCACAGCGCTAGAATGTTAGTAAATCGACATAATTTGTGGGCTGGCATCGAAGTGATGGCAGGTTTGTAGCCGTACATACTTGAAGCACACAACAGGCAAAGGGTTGGGCTTAATAATACCTAGGCCTAGTCACATAATTATATTTAACAAGTATTATAGTTGGGCCTGGTCTCTCTCTCTCTCTCTCTCTCTCTCTCTCTCTCTCTCTCTCTCTCTCTCTCTCTCTCTCTCTCTCTCTCTCTCTCTCTCTCTCTCTCTCTCTCTCTCTCTCTCTCTCTCTCTCTCTCTCTCTCTCTCTCTCTCTCTCTCTCTCTCTCTCTCTCTCTCTCTCTATATATATATATATATTATATATATTATAATGTTTATAGTGTGAAAGAGGGTGTGAGGAATTCCAACCATTATCTATCGATGGGGAATATTGAGCAGTACATAGGGGCGTCGTGTTGCAGCAGGTCCCAGAAGAGGCAGTGAGGCTGTTAAAACAGAGACCGTCGCCTGGGCCGAGTCCCCCCTGCCTGGCTCCCTCCGGCGACCGACTTCATCCCAAGTGGCTTGCGTGTCAACATCCACTTGGAGGCTTCACTTCGACTGTTGGACTGCAGCGCTAGGTAAATACCATAGAAACAAATACTCAAGTGTATTTTTCCTCCGGTTGATTCGACTGCTGCCTTCTGCTTCTGGGTCTTTAGTTTTCATTATCTGCGCATATAGACAATAGACGATGGACAGAATAACAACGGATATTAAGTTCCAGCCACACAGTCTGCTACGTGCGGCCGTTCACAGACCGCCATCAGTCCATGAACTGTTTTTACTATATGCATCTCCATGGTCCAAACTCGCCCTTGTCAAAGTCTGGCATGAAAACCTTGCACTTTCATAGGGCCTACTATAGAATCTTTTTTTATAACGTATCACAACAACGAACGAAAATCCGTAAACCGTTGTTCTTCAAGGATCGTTTCGCTCAACCACGAATTGCTATTTTTAATTGCGTAATCTACAGCGAAACCGGTAAACAACCAGAAAACTATAAGTCTTAATTTCAATAGCACCTTAATTGCTACAGTCGCCCTTTGCCTCTCACGTTCCATTTGCTTAGTGAAACTGTCTGGAAAAGTAGACAACTATGCACACAATGCATAAAGTATAGCATAAATGCAACGGATGTAAACTGAAACTAACGACACAAAGCTTCATCTGAGTTGTATCCAGGACGTGCAATTGGTTGCAATTCTACACACTTAGATGACCATACACCATCAGCAGAGAATTGGAAACCGTAAATCCTAGCGACCATAATATATCCCACCATTAATCTGGGTCGTAAGCAGTTAACGCCCATTTTACGGCTAATCACGGGCATTGTCCTGACTCGCTTCCCAGTCCAAAACTGTAATGACCCTATGGCCATTTTTACGCAGGTCGATGCGCTTCGCTTGATAAATGACCAAATGACCAAATGACCGAATTGACAGACAAGATGACGATGACGACGACAACGAAGGAGACAAACGATGAGATCGTGACGCTACACTGTTTAAACAAGATTAGCAGTTCATTGTATATAAAAAATTATGGGGTGCTCGATAGTATAGTGGTTAGTGTGCTGGACTGTCAATCGAGAGGTCGGGGTTCAAATCCCCAATAGGGCAGAAATTTGCTTTGAGATTTCTGCTCCACCTGCACCCTATAGCCACTCAGCTACAATAAGTACACTGACCGTGCACTGTCGACAGCAAGATGAGACGGCTAGGGAGAGGACTTGCCATCCAAACTCATATACCAAGGCTAAAAAATGAAGTCGCTAACACTTCATACCCATGGCTGCCGCAGGGAGGTCTGCCTTCAGGGACTTCTAAAAAAGCATGTGAGTTCATACATATCTGTATAGTGTATACATATACTAACGCACATACATATTTTGCATCTATATGTTTGTAGTGACTTTATACCTATACTATGCAGCATATGCCCTTCCATCCTTCCTTCGCTCCTTTCTTTCTTTCTTTCTTCCTTCCTTCCTTCCTTCCATCCATCCATCCATCCATCTTTCCTATCTTTCTTCCTTCCTTCCTTCTTCTTTCTTTCTTTCCTTCCTTCTTTCCTTCCACCCTTCCTTTCTTTCGCCTCCCATCTATCCTTCATTCTTTCCTTTCTTCCTCCATATTTCCTTTCTTCCTCCTTCCTTCTTTTCCTCTCTTACTTTCTCTCTGCTTTCTTTCCTTCCTTCTTTCCTGTCTTCCTTCCTTCCTTCCATCCTTCCTTCGTTCCTTCCTTCCATCCGTTCATTTCTCTTTCGTTTCTTCGTTCCTTCCTTCCTTACTTCGTTTCTTTCTTTCTTCCTTTCGTCTTTCCTCTCTTCCTTCCTTGCTTCTTTCTTATTTCTTCCATTGTGTACACGTGGTCTAGATAGATCTTAGCAGGCGAGAGTTAACGCTAAGCTGCAATGCGAAATTCCAATCAATTTAAGACAACTTCGAAGGTCGCTGGCAGTCCACTGAGCATCAACAGCAACTATTATCAGGTCAGCGACGGCGTACAAATGGGGAATGGTTTATGGTAATGGTAACACTCTGCTCTATCGACGCCATTTGGCTCAGAGGTTCTGAAATCCACACCATCTGTTCGCTTTCGACGGGAATCCGTTGATTGGTTACACGTGCGTGCGTGGGCCCGCCACAGATAACTCTTCTAGATTACTGTGCATTGTTTTGCTAACTGGTGTAATATTTTCGTTCGTAATGACACCTAACATCATCAAAGGCTAGCGCATAGAGCGTCTCTGAGTTGGTCTCTTTGAAGGGGGCTATATAAATTCTCCGAATGGACGAATGAATGGACTCTGACACGAAGAGCAGAAGATCAACACGGATGCTGGATTGATTCCCGATACCCTCCCAAAGGTCGACTCAGCCTTTCATTCGCCAGATGGCGTTGGTACAATGAGCAGTAGGATATATGGGTGCCTTGCATGGCTGCCATACAGTTACATTCGACTACTGTAATATATTGAGATCATCCGTTCGTACAATGACCGCGTTCATCTCAGTTTGATTTAATAAACAAAGATTATTATTATTAAAAGGAACTGATGTAGAACAGAAGTTGGAGGTCACAGACAGGAATCTTCACCAGTTGATACACTCTGCCAGAGCTCGAGGGTACGCGTACCCTAAAATAGAATACGTATGGTACGTACCCTCGAGCTTTGCCCTCTGCCAATCCCAAAACAAACCGAGTCTTGTCCTAATTCACATCCGAAAACAAGTCGAGTCTTGTCTTTTTTCCCCACAGTTTCGGCAATTGGTGTCCATCCAGCTCTGACTGTATACAGACAATACAATCTATATCTCTTCCGGTGACAGGTGAAGCATCCGCAGCTGTCTCATTACCCTATTATATCGTCAGCGTTTGAAGTCCTCATCTGTGAATAATGATAAACAATTCCGCCGTTTAGAGCAGGAAAAGCAGTGGACCCGAGATAAAGAGCTGTCGCGCAATGCAGGAGGGCTGAGGCTCGAGGAAGTGTCCATCAGAAACTACTTCAGTCCACTGCAATGCTGTCCAATCGAAACCCGTTAACTGCTTCTCAAGTCGACACGGCGGAAATTCCATGGTCCACAGTTTCAAAAGCTCCAATCAAAGCTATATTGGGCCGAAGAGGAAGGTGACGCGGCGACAACCTGCTGCATTTCAGAAATCTGACTTTATTCAAACAAGAGCTGTTTCAGTTGAGTAGTGACGATAGTATGCTGCTTAAGGCATCAATTATTGTTACCCTGCAAATACTCAGTTACCTTGCAAATACTCAGTTACCTTGAAAATACTTAGTTACCTTGCAAGTACTCAGTTACCTTGCAAATACTCAGTCCCCTTGCGAATATTCAGTTATCTTGCAAATATTCAGGTACCTTGCGAATACTCAGTTACCTTGCGAATACTCAGTTACCTTGCGAATACTCAGTTACCTTGCGAATACTCAGTTACCTTGCGAATACTCAGTTACCTTGCGAATACTCAGTCCCCTTGCGAATATTCAGTTATCTTGCAAATACTCAGTCCCCTTGCGAATACTCGGTTACTTTGCAAATACTCAGTTACCTTGCAAATACTAAATTACCTTGCAGATACTCAATTACCTTGCAGATACTTGTAGATCGGCCTGCATCTAAATAAATTTATGTATGACTCGCCTTGTATGCAGCCTTTTGTGGTTGATTGACTTGAACATTAAATCCTAGAAAGGTGGCGCCCCAATTTCCTTGAAACTGGAGCGACATAATGAAACGTCAACAAAAGTCAGAGAACACACAAATCTTCCCTTAGTCCGCAGAATGATAAGGCGCGCTTAGACTGAATTCGATAGACCGTTTGTACCCAATAGCCATACATAATTGAAGCACATACAGCTTACATGTATATAGATTGCATTTGTCTCCAGCGTCGGAACGAACATGTATAGATATTGTATGTTCTAAATTTTCAGCCTAAATTATGCGTCATGAAGGACGAGGCACAGAATGTGTATTTTAGTTCTAGACATTTATGTAGTGCCTTTTGTACCTCTCTAAAGGGCTGACTCAACGTGTTCTACGTAATCTTCGTGATCGGTTTTGATGTTGTGTTGGTTCTATGCTCCAGAATGTCGACAGCGGCCACGCTTTCGCGATATCAGACGACGACGAAGTGACCTCTATAGATGGCACCACGTGAGAAGCGCCGGCATTAAGCTGTGATTGCGATATTATACAGATATATACAGAGTGCGCAAATTCCGGGTTCGTGTTTATCCGATTAATCGGAAGTAAGCCATGGCAGGCAGGACAGTCCACGAGAACGAATCTGTCGGTGCACGAGGTGATCCCCATAACAAGTGCTCTACGTATATTCTGATACAGTCAATGGGGGGTCCGGTGGCGAGTTGATAACATCTGGCGAAGAGTGCGAGAGGTACCGAGTTCGAGCCCCGTTAGGGCGGATTTGCTTTGTAGGCTGCTATTAGCGCCGTTGTATTACAAGCTGTCTGTTCTGTTAGTAGTTAACTAGTTAAGATTGTTTCAATTGCATAACATGTAAATGTACAACGCAGTGCGTTTGTCAGGCGTTAAATTAAAGAAAAGATATTATTATTATTATTATTATATCTATGTTGTCCATGTAGAAATGGCGTGAAGAAAACTTAAAAGGGCGGACCCACAAATGGCCGTTCGTGGCTGATAAGGCTTTTACGGTGGCACTTCGATGCAGACCTCGAGAGATGAGCAGAGAGCGATGAGCAGAAGGAGACACCTATCGTCACATAAGCCTACTACAGTAACTAACGACCGGCTATCGACTGCTGCTTTCAATTCAGGCACCGACGCATACTGTAGTTCCACTGAATTTTTAATTTTAAAGCGTATCGCTTCCACTCTGATTTCCTTTGAAAATACTTTTTCTCTCCGTGTCATTCTGAGTCTATTTTCTGTTGCCTTACGTCTCCAACTCCCCATTCCTACATCAACATATTTCCAAGTAGGGCCTACGGTATGTTTCCATCTGTCACGGTGTTCACGTGCACCTTTCTATACATTTTTGTCCATCTGTCCGTACTTCCATCGACGTTTGAAAACGTGAAAACTTTCGCCAGAGGTCTCATTTCGTTTTAATTCCTTAATCTCACAGAATCGCCACAAAATTAACGGAAACGGCTCCTCTCCATTCCGGTTCTCTCGCAATTTCGTGAACTGAGCTGCGATTGGTTTATGAGTCATTTTCCGCTATTAGATCAATTTTAGGCCTACATTTCTGTTGTCACGACGATTTATTAAATCAAACTCGCCATAATTTTTCTTCAAGTCAATTATTTCTATGAATTTACTATTGTGGAGATTATTGTTTCATGGCTATTTTGGTAATATGCTTTACTGTTTATTTTATCTGGTGAGTTTTAATTTGAAAATGTCCACTCCGTTACCGTCACTTTCACACATTGCCGCAATAACATTATAGAAATGTTCGTGAACAGCGTTGAATAAGTTTGTTATTACATTAAACAGTACTTATTATGGCTAAGTGCATTATTTTCAGCTGTCACCTGTAATAATGTCCACTCCGTTACCATACATAAATTCTAGCGCTACTACCTACTTACCAACATCTGGGCCTGCTGCAAATTGGTCAGACCATTTTATGACGTCTGTGGTTTTGTATACTTCCGTTTATAAATATCGAATAGATGCGGTAATAATTTGGTTTGAAAGATGTAAGCTACAAATGATACGTTTTATAGGCGTCCACTCCGTTACCGAGAATTAATCTACATTGAAGATGCTCATGGATTCAACAATTCAACTCCTAAATGAACAAAATTGATGTGTTGGAAAATGTGGTCCGAAATGCAGGCGATAATAAGTTTGTTTCATGTTATGTTGAAATTGTCCACTCCGTTACCTGTTACATGAATTTAATCTAATACCAGAAAGTGACTCTTATATCGCTTCATTTTCGATAAATGCAAGCGAGACGCAAACAGTTATGACAAAGCAAAACAAAAAATTGGAATTTGGAATAAACAACTTACAGAAATTACACAAACTCTACGACACAGCGCAATTGCCTAAACGCCTGTTCGTCGCTGAACTTGCCATAGGTATATGGATGGTATGCTATAGTTAACCTGTCGAAAATGGCTGATCACGTGTTTCATCGTTGATTAACATTGACGTCCCAATTCAACGCTTAAACATATTATATTATATCGCCGCTTCTTTCCAACTAAACGCCACTACTAATTATCCAGCTTATACTAGGCCTACTAAGGCTTATATTAATTCTTTAGTTTAACAAGACACTTGATAAGTCTTGTTTCGCTACGCTGCCCTAAGTCGGGCCCTGGCCTTAGGGAAAGGTCAGCAGGAAGACTACAAGTAATCGTAATCCTAATCTCCAAACTTCTAAAAACGCCACTCGAAAGCCAAGCGCAGGGCACCAGCTTATTCACGAGCGCTACGTCTAGTCAGAGGGGTTGTCCAAAAGAGTAGTCCGAGGGAGGTCCGAGTCCGGTTTCCAGAGGATCAGAGAGGGCACAGCAGATGCTAAGGTGGGTGTCTTTTAGGTCGAGGATTGGAAGGTACAGGATCAGATGAGTCAGGGTAAGAGTTCTTGAAAAGGAGAGACTTTAGTTTCGAGTGGAAAGTCTTGGGGTGATGGATAGAGGAGCCTGGGGCAGATGATGGTGGATGATTGGCGATGATGGTGGAGGAACCGAAAAAGTGCGGAATTCAGGAGGTAGATCGTTCCAGAGACTTGGTGCGGTGTTGGATATTGCTCGGTTGGAGAACTTGAGATGAGTTGTGACCGGGGGTCGAGAAAGAGTGAGTAGTAGTAATAGTACCATACTGGAAGCCTAACTTTTTGGGCCTAAAAAGTACAACAGGTGTAAATTTGGTTGTTGAAGGATTGATTCCTTCTTTGTTAATCCAAAGGCAAAAGGATTTTTGAAGAGACACGCGTTATATATAAAGCACAGACAGACAGAGGGACAGAGTAATAAGGGGAGAGTGGGTGGAGGATACAGAGAGAAGACGCATGGCTACTAAAACAGCGATGATCATTATGTATGTATACACATCATATATATCTATAGTGTAAATATTTAGTCTAATGTTATATATGCGTAGACTTTCAGAGTGAATATGGAGAGGAAGAGACTGAGTCAGATCATCTCGGGGTCAGTTTATCTGTCTAACTGTATGCACACAGTGTATACCGTGTCTTACCTGCATCTTTGGCACTTTTGGACATATAGGAATTCGTCGTATTTCACACGATGACCATCAAAATTTATGGCGCAGATGATAAAAAAATGTCTTTAAATATTTAATTTTGTGGCCCATTTTGCTCGCACCACTCGGCCTCTAACTAGGCCCTACGCCACGGCTCTCAACGAACTAACAAGATAGCAAATGAACAACTGAAAGATATGTTGTCAATGTTTGCATTAATATTCAGATACAAAAAGTGATTTAAATGCCTCTGGAGAAACTTACCAGATGCGTCATGGTTTCTTCTAAGAAAGTAAGTAAATAAGTAAGTATAGCCTTTCATAATGCAAGCCAATCGCTATACTTGGCAACAGATGTTTCAGTTCTGAAGGTCGTCTCAGAATGGCATTCCATGCATTTTCCATGAGCAACTGAGTGAACGTGTGCTTGGCTGATCTTTTTGTGGTCATTCGGTCAGTGTCGAACAGTTGGTCCACCTGTTAGTCCGATGTGTGTCTCATGCATGCATACATAGTTATAATGTATGTTATGTACATTTATGTATGTATGCATGTATGTATGTATGTGTATGTATGTTGTATGTATGTGTGTATGTATGCATGTATGTATGTATGTATGTATGTATGTATGTATGTATGTATGTATGTATGTATGTATGTATGTATGTATGTATGTATGAATATATGTATGTATGCATGTATGTATGTATGTATGTATGAATGAATGTATATATATATGCGTGTATGTTGTATGTATGTGTGTAACACTGTGTATGTATGTATGTAAGTATGTATGTTGTATTAGTGTGGCCCAAACTTACACGGGGAAAATTTTTTGTTGAAACATGCTGCTCCACAAGGCTGCCCTTGTTCCACTTGACAAGAAGACTATGTGGTGAAAAAATTTAAGAGATCTGAGCATGTTTAGAGGTCGCGCCGTTTTGACACTTTTTTGTAGAGATCGCTAAAACCGCACGTCGCGTTTCAATAGCTACATTATAATTTAGGATTAACACCATGAACTCCACGCACCTTCTTTCTAAATAATAATCTAGATGTCAACTGTATTTCAGTAAATTAAAGAATAATAAGCTTACTTACAAATAAAAAAGCTTGTTTTCAAGTTCTTTGTCTTTAGAAAATGGTTGCTGAATTAGAGGTAATCTTTAAATTTTGCATGCTAACTTATAGACTAAAGTTTTCATAACAATTCGTTTAATTTACAATTAGATTGTTCACTATTGCTCCTCATACCGCTAAATTTGCATGATTAAAGTATTTTTTTATTTGTGAAGCACTCCCTAACTGTGAAATACAACGCATGCCTTTTCACTTTGTATAATAAACGCTTATATGTAGCAAAACCAGCAGCTATCATGGCATCAACCAGAAGTTCTCCACAATTTTGGCTGTTAGGGATGCCTAACAAGGACATTCTTGGGTCTGGACTACCAACAAATGGGGCTATGTTTCATCACCAAAATGAGTGATTCGGGTGTCGGCTAGCTCCGGAAGTTGTATAACGGTTACAGTCTGCTGAAGAAGAATAGACTTAAATTCAAGATTTCTGCCGACTCAATTTAAGGTCGATTTAAATTAACTATTTGACATCTCACGAAAAGATGCAATGACTATGATGACAAGTCAAGAGGACAATCTCTTTCTAAAAATGAGAAAAAAGATCCTTCAAGTTTGTTGCCAAAATCTTGACGAACAGAGAGACTCACAAGAATTTCAGCGGCGCTCAAGCGGTTGTTCGAAAGACCATTTACGCCAAGAGTAAGTAGCCGACCAATTGCAACTAAGTAGTGTTGTTACAATTCAATGATTTGAAGCTTCTTGCATAGTTTCTTGAATACTCAGACCGTGTCATCAAAGAAAAAGCAGTGGAAGCATTCAGTCGTCTTCTCTGGTATTTCACCTAGCACCCTGTGCCACTTGCTTTGTTTGATGAGAGAACAGTGAAAACATCAAGGCCACTATGGTGAAAACCTTACTCACCCACCTAATCAGCTATCCATGAAACGGCTGGACAGGAGATCCTTTGACCACCACACTACACTGGAGGCGTATGTCACAAGGAGTTCTTTAAAACTGCTGGTCTTCTTACTATCCGGGTTCAAGAGCAAGCCAAAACTTTCCTATCGAAGCTTTCTGCTCTCTGACCATTGAACCCTACATTCCAGTCGATGAAGGCTAAATGTCAAACTTTAAATGTAGTCAATGACTGCGCAGAACGTGGAGTGGCTCTGATCTAGTCTCACAATGATGTAGGCCCTACTAACTAAGGATGAGTCACAGAAACAATACTTGCTGCAACTTGTCTCCAGTCATCGCACAATGATTTCTTTTCCGACAAGAGCAAAATGATCTTAAATCGCGGTTTTCGCGTTTTCTGGCACTTCAATGACGGTTATTTATGCAGACTGGAAAACTACTTTCATAATAAAAAATATATTGCATTACAAATTATTTCCATTTAATGCACTCTGACTAAGCAGTAACACTGAGGTATATATATTTTATTAGGCTGTTCAAAGTTCAAAATAATAACTGCCTCGAAATTCAAAATGATACGTGTCTTTTGACGTTTCATACTATATACTGTAAAAGTGTGCAAAAGGCGCGACCTCTAAATATAGTTCAATCTATCCAAAATTTTGCATACAGGGTTATATTTTCATGTGTAACAAGGGCAGCCTTGTGGAGCAAAACATTTCCAACTTTTGTTGTTTAGGGCCATAATGTTAAAGTGGCACATGCACATTCATGATTGCAATAATTGCAATCCAATTTGCTCCTAATTGCTAGACTATTATATTTATATGGGATTGTTGATAATGATTCCAAGGTGAATTTTGCAAATTCAGAGTTTTAGCATCTTCTCATTCATTCATTTAATTCATTCAGTAGAACTTATATAGCGCCCCTCCAAGATGATCTAATCATGCATGGGCGCTCCCAGCCCAACATCCGGCTATATATAACAGTTTTTAGCACATTCAATGCTGACCTTGAATGAATGACTCCTGCAGCTGTGTTCTTGGTTAAGATTTAACGACACTGTGTCATAAAAAGAAGATTAGTTCCACGTCCTTTCTCCAGCCTTGGGACTGGCACTACCGAGTTGGGTATTGGCTGATAAACTTGTCTATCATATCTATTATTATGATAAGCTAATCGCTTATTCAATACCCGCATTTGCAAAGTGCTGTGTAGACTGAACTGCAGTCTGACTCATGCTGCTGCTGCTGCTGCTGCTGCTGCTGCTTCTTGCTGCTGCTGTGTTCGTCGATTGGTGGAAGCGCCGAGTGCCATCTAGCGGCGGTCGTTGGCGTCGTCGTTCTGAGGTGGTGGATGAGTGTAAACGCCGCCGATGCTGAGGAGTTTCGTTAGTCCGTCATCATTGGCCGACGATGATGGACATCCGCTGCTTATTGACCATTTACGCCAACAGTTAGACGACGGAGGACGCGGATTTACCCGGCGGCCAAAACCAATCTGTATGCCAGGCCGACGTTATTAAAGGTCAGAGGTCAGCGCTGTCTATTTACTCTGCCAGGAGGGAGTCTTCCACCAGATTTCGTTCGTCGTCTTCGCCCGCTAGACTCGGTGGTGTCCATCCCTTCCACACTGACGAACCGGAGTCTTCCTCCGTCATGCTAAGCACGTACAGAACACTAACTAGTAAGTTTCTCCTACATTTTCAAGCATTTCTTCGTCGTGCCTGTTTCTGGCCAATGTATTTGTTGCAGTCCATACGCTTATATACATACAATATGTATACATATAGGCCTATATATATGTTTTTATAAGAATATATACATGTATCTCTCTTCACTAAACAGGCAGTGTGTATAAGAAGTCCATAAAGACGATCTTAAACAGATCTCAAATCATCATAATCGTATATCCACAATGGTAACCTTTCAACTGACTATCTTCATTCCCATCTTGCGTCTAGGGCTAACTGTGGTTTGATCATAAGTACGTCTAATCCGGAAGGTGCAATATTATATAGGCTAGCCTACGTATCGACCATGGTCTAATCGCTTGAGGTATTACTGCTTGGTAGAAAATTCCGGCTTTAAAATTATCTCTCACGATATTGACGTCAGCTAAGGATTTTGTTAAACGACGTGCATGTGAATAAAGCGACTGCGATTAGCGATTCTTAAAGTGGCAACATGCACATTTATGATTGTAATAATTGCAATCCAATTTGCTCCTAATTGCTAGACTATTATATTTATATGGGATTGTTGATAATGATTCCAAGGTGAATTTTGCAAATTCAGAGTTTTAGCATCTTCTCATTCATTCATTTTGTTCATTCAGAGAATTTATGTAGCGTCCCTCCAAGATGATCATACTCAGAAGCGCTCCCAGACCAACTCCGGCGATATAAAATAGTTTTTAGATTCTTGTAACAGGTGTATGCAGAGTCTCTGGTTAAGATAAAACGCAGATTTAGAGGAAGATTATTCCACGTGTTCGGCCCAACCACTGAGAATGCACGAATGCTTCTGATAAACTTGTCATCATATCTATTATTATGATAAGCTAATCGCTTATTCAATACCCGCATTTGCAAAGTTATGTGTAGACTGAACTGCAGTCAGACTCATGGCTATTAAAGAGCAGAGACTTCTTCTCTGGTTCTTTATGGTTCAGCAACGACAATCCATGATCTCCTCGCCCGATAAACAAGCGTCGGTCGCAAAGCCCGAGTTCAGTTCTAGTTCTGCACGCAGCACCTATTACGCAGACAGATCAATTGGTCTTCTTCTTCTGAAGGTTTTCATCGCGTGAGAACAATACTCGGAGCCATCTACGAGCATTTGGTTTACGTAGCGCCTTGTTGCGGACATTTTTCATTCTCATGGCCTTTGGCCGCTTCAAAAGTAAAACGATGACTTGTTGCATCGGGCACCCTTAGCACCCCTTGGTTTACGTAGCGCCTTTCTTGCAGACATTTTTCATTCTCATGGCCTTTGGCCGCTTCAAAAGTAGAACGATGACTTGTTGCATCGGGCAACGTAACTATTGAGAAAAAGTAGAACGATGACTTGTTGCATCGGGCAACGTAACTATTGAGCAAGTGTTATCCGAATCCTGTTGACATAGGCCCCCTATCCTCGATCTAATAACAAAGACTGAATTTATATGGTTTACTATCAAAACCGCGCGCCCACAACCGCGCGCCCACAACCGCGCCGTTAAATACCGCGCGCCCATAACCGCGCGGCTAATTACCGCGTGCTATTCATTATGCCGCGGATCAAAACCACGACTGTCAGCGCTTCTAGTGAAGTAGAACATTAAGGCTAGTGCTGTCCCGGGTGCTGTGATAATATGAGTGTGATTACTTTCCAATTAAAGACCCCCTCTGATAACCACCGGTCCACCACGACCATATTTAGGCCCTATAACATTCTTACTAGTGAGTATTAACTGCCTAAAGACAGAATACACACTTAACGTTACATTACTATCTGAGCACGCAATGATTAGTGTCAGGTAAATAACTATAAGAAATTAAATTAATTGTTACTCCGTATTTATTTATGTTGGAGCATTTTCGCTAGATTTAACAGTAGTTGATAACAAGCGCATTACAAAATGCTTCGTTTTCTAAAATGCGGGCCCTCAAAATTGCTGCAGCACCCTTAGCACCCCTTAATGCGGCCCTGCCTGTACAAGTCTATTTTTCATTTAGAACATTTAAAACTTTATCATTGTTCGTAGTAGAACATTCATTGAACGTTTGCAAGTCTAGTTTTCATTCGAAATGTTTTCAGCGCGTATTTTGATCGGCGACATAATGAATAGCACGCGGTAATTAACCGCGCGGTTTTGGGCGCGCGGTTTTGATAGGACACAAATTTATATATATACATATACATATATATATACATCAAAATATATATGTATGACACCAGAGTAACGCACCTTTGAGGGCTATATACTATATTCCCGATGAAATTAAGAGATTAAGAGGACCTTTGCTATGTGTCACTTTGTCTACGACAAAAATAGGCCACTGCCATTTGACGGTTAAGCGACCGAAGAGCAATCTACGACTGCATTTAATTAAGGAGCACATAAGATAGTGTGACAAAGAGATTATGACAAAAGAGCATGTAACAAAGGAACGTGTAAGACAGGAGAGCGTTTGAGAGAAGAGATTGTGACAAAAGAACTGCGACCAAAACGCATGTGACACAAAATGGCATGCGAACAACACAACATGTGCAACAGAGTTCATGCAAGAATTAACAAAGAGCAATTTATAAATAGATAAAAATTATGTTTATGGTTGCAAGAAATTTTATACAGCCATGGGCATTCAATTAGAAATGTTCTGAGAGTTATCTCTCTAAGCTTCAGAAGCTGACAGAGCTCTTACCTGATTGTCAACATTGCGCTGCGAGTCTGACATCTAATGAAACTGGTTTTAGTGCGCATTGAATTCCTTCTTCATCCTGAAGAGTTTCAAGGATTTTGCACATTGACGGATGATGGCTACTTTAGTCCGATGCTAATTCTAGATGATTATTTGTACAACATTCGGGTAATCTAAGTTGCGCTTTGAGCTTACGCCTGTCACACTTCCTCTTGAGCGTTGTCCTGTATTTTGGTTGCTAGGGCGATAAGAAACCCTAAAAAATACAATCTGGAAGTACAGTATAAAAAAGAAAAGATTCAGAATAACGAAACAATGGCTGCACACTGAGGTTCATTGTGTGAATGTACAAAAGATAAGAAGTTATTGATAAATTTTAAAATATATCAAGACATAGCAGTCTGCATAGTTAGACCCTATAAATATATAGAGTATATTTTATATATAGTTGTATATATACAGTATATATATATATATATATATATATATATATATATATATATTACAGAGTGATGCAAACGCACGTAACAAAATAAAGAGCAAATAAATTTATCATTTAAGTACTTAGACTATTAGTCAAATTTAGATATACTAGTAAGAAACTTCTGAAACAAAACTTCTCAGTGTTTACTTGCACTAAGTGTCTCTGATCTGATTTCTTGTTTCTTTTCTTTTGCTTCGTATATGACTGGTTTGAATACATACGTTTATTTTAACGATGCGTCATAACAAAGATGACTGGCGTCATAACAATAACAGTGTTCAGAGACAGTATGGAGTAAGTCATGGGGTACAATTGCTTATCTGCTGACAGTTATGCAGCTGGCGTCCGGCTACCCAACAAGAAAATCCTAGAGGGGTGATTGGATTTGGAGATAGGTTTTCTAGTGGGTTTGCTCCCCTCCTCTGTCTTGGTTACATGCCGTTGGGGCAAGTGTTTCTATGGGAGGATTAATCTGAAATATTCTTTACGAAATCTGTTATATAAATGTTCATTAGTGATCTTCGATTTTAACTTCTTTCTTCTCGGTCGTTTTATTTCGTTCTTTCCGATCATTTTCTTTTTTCGCTATTCTTGTCCTGTTTCTCTTCTTCCCGTATGCTCATCAGAGATGCTGCCCTTCCCCATAGGGGGTCCTGGCGATTGCCTTCCCTCATTTATGACACGACAGCCGCCGGGGTTAATCAGGGTGACCCAGAGGCGGCCTTTGACAGTCTTTGACAGTTTGTGCTATAGGCGAGGACAAAATGCCGCTCATTACTCATAAATGACATCTTTTTGACAGAAGTGACCATCATGCATTTTGTCGGTCCTTGAAAAGTGCCGCTCTAGGCAGCCGCCTTTGTCGCTTATATATAACCGGCACTGGGGTGACCTCCATTGTTAAGTGTCGTAATGCTCTTGGCATGAGCATCGTCCTTGAGGGTGTCATTGGTTTTGTTGACGATTGTCTCGATTTGGATGCCGAAGTACTCGTGAATTGTGACGCAGATCTTCAAACCATGGACGCATTAGGTGCTTGTGCGTTTGTCGTCCCAGCTACCTTCTGTCCATTGGACATACCAGAGGAGTGTGTGTAGGTCGTCTCCGTTTCCCCTGTCCATTTAAGCTAACCAGGACCGTGTGCGTATATCGTCTCCACTTCCCCTGTCCATTGAAGGCATCAGGGCAGCGTGCATTGGTCGTCCCCCTCCTCTGTCCATTGAGGTCTGATGGCATGCGCCCAGATGGCGACTATGGTATCCTGACAAGCGGGAAGGACTCTCGCCTAAAACGTAACTTTTTTAACACCTTTGCTGATTTATATCTAAAGTATCTCATACTGCCGGCTCTGCAAGTGCAGAAATCCTCTGGATTTCATCCTTTTGGTAAATTAATCATAAAAATGCTAATGATAATGATGATAATAATGATGATGATGATGATGATGATGATGATGATGATGATGATGATGATGATGATGATGATGATAATAATAATAATAATAATAATAATAATAATAATAATAATAATAATAATAATAATAATAATAATAATTTAATTAATCTTGAAGTCCCTGAGTGATCATGTTTACCTCGGGGCAAAATAACAAAAAATAATAATAAATAATAATAATAGAATATTGCAGAGGGCGAGCCCTGATTTTCCCGATACGCATAATAGCTAATTACACAATTCTTTGATTTCTAAAAGATTACACCTACCTCGGGTAAAATAATAATAATTATAATGATGATAATAATTAGAAGAATTAGTTTGTCTGCTGCATCTTATAATGTGGCTCAGAAATGGGAAGAAGAAGAGCAGTCCCTTAAGCTAGCCTGAGAGGTAGTCGTGGGTATAAAGTGATAGACAGAGAGGTCACGGCCAGTGTGCTCACTACGATGAGTTGTCTAGGGGGCCCATGCAAATAGAGCAGAAATCTTGAAACATATTTGTAATAATTAATTTCTGCCGTGAACCCGACCTCTCTCGGTTGGCAGTCCATCACGCTAACCACCAGAGTATCACGCACGAGAGCAATTAACCTAGTCTGATCTTATGTGTGTCTGATGCACTTGATAAATGGAAACAAATTGGTCTGACGTGATCGGCCATTGATAGTTTGTCGTCCAGAATTGAGTACAGACCTCTCGTGAACGGGAAGATGTGCTCTCCAGTAAATGAGCCTCCTTTGTTATCATTGATCTTTCCTGGCCTAGGCCTATATACGCCCAGACAAACCATAAGCACTGCTTTTAAGCCGAGTTTAGTCGAAGGCGACCTGACTATAGTTGGTCCTGCATGTATGCTACCGTATAGCGATGGTTCGAATAGACGGATGGTTGTAGGTCGACTAAGCTGAAAGCCATCAGAATACTAGTGAATCCAAAGGGAGCGGCAAATAATTGGTCATATCAGCAGTGGGAGCCGCCCGAGGAATGACACTTCTTTTACACCGAATGGCTTGGGCGTCCAAGTTATACGATTAGAGTCTATGTCCATTACCATCACGCACCCGTTCAGTAAAAGGAGTAAAGCCTACTATAAAAGGCGAACCACCGATTCCATGAGCAGTCTAGGATCGGATCGAATCTGAGTTGATAATAATCTGATCTGGCTTTGCCTGGACAGTTTGGTTGCGAATAATGTGACCCTGTGCCGTCCGTGGAAAGCCAGCTATCGACGCCAATCAATTGGCTGCTATTCTAAAACGGGACTCTAAAAGCTAAACGTAGGCATCAGAATTGCAGCGCAATTATACGTGTCACTCTCTCTCTCTGTCTGTCTGTCTCTGTCTGTCTCTGTCTGTCTCTCTCTCTGTCGCTCTCTCTCTGTCTCTGTCTCTGTCTGTATGTCTCTGTCTCTGTCTCTGTCTCTGTCTCTGTCTCTCTGTCTCTGTCTCTGTCTCTGTCTCTGTCTCTGTCTCTGTCTCTGTCTCTGTCTCTCTCTCTGTCTCTCTGTCTCTCTCTCTCTCTCTCTCTCTCTCTCTCTCTCTCTCTCTCTCTCTCTCTCTCTCTCTCTCTCTCTCTCTCTCTCTCGTACAGCTTTGCTTAGGAAATGGTAAGTTTGTCGGTTGCTTCGACAGTAAATTCGAATTTAGTGAATGGGATGTTTTCCTCACCCATGCATCTCGGCTACTGCTGCTGCTGCGAGGAATGCAGATTCTGACATCAATATAAACCTGGCAGCTGTTGTTCTAATCATTTTTCCTGAGGATGCTGGTGTCGTTAGTGTTGTAAGAGTTGCTGAGGCGGGTGTTGCAGCTGCAGTTATTTCTGTCGAAGGATGCTGATGATGATAATGGTAATCACGATGACGATGACGATGATGACGACGACAATGATGATGGTGATAACGTTGATGATGAAGACAACTTCAGTGATGATTGTACCGACAATAACGACGATGACAATGATTATGATGATGATGACGACGATAATGCTGACGATTATGACGATATTGACGACGATAAAGAATAAGAATTCTGCCGCAAAATACTGACTTTGATTAATGGCGCACACTACATCACAGGCTCACAGCAAATATTCAGCACAGAGATATTGACACACATACTTTGGTTGTACATGAAATAGTCTACCAATGTGCACGACCAAAGGGATCGTCGATGAATCTCACTTCGATAGCTAATATTCCACATTCGTTTATACATACTAAGCTTATCATATAGCGACTTAATGTAACATCTACTATATAATATCCGGTACCCCGTCAGAACGGCCCAGGACAATTCGGCCCCGACAAAACGGCCCCGACAAATGGGCCCCGACAAAACGGCCCCGACAAAACGGCCCTCGTCAAAATGGCCTCGACAAAACAGCCCCGTCATTTCAGCCCCCGTCATAACGGCCCCGTCATATCGACCCCCGTCATATCGGCCTCCGTCAAATCGGCCCCCGTCAAATCGGCCCCCGTCAAATCGGCCCCAGTCATATCGGCCCCAGTCATATCGGACCCTCACAAAATATCCCATGTCCCAAGTACTTTTAAGTTGGATTGATGAAAAGAATTCTTTGCGTAAATAGAACTCGGATTGGTAAAACCGTAGTTTAGGCCTACGTTGCCAAATTATTTTACGTGGTCAGTTTAAAATTGAAGTTGGATTGCTGAAAATAATTTTGGCGTTAAAATGAAAGTTGAATTTATGAAAAATAATTCGATGCGTAAATAGAAGTTTGATTTATGATAGTTGTAATTGAAAGCATTTAAATAATTAAATACGCCAACCAGTTAGCATTAGACGATGGACCCGCAGTCCATTGTCCAGCTGAACCGTCGCTTGAGGCCTCATTTCAACATAGTTTGTCAGCGTAAGCTTAAAAGTACTTGGAACATTGGATATATTGTTTGGGGCCGATAAGACGGGGGCCGATATGACTGGGGCCGATATGACTGGGGCCGATATGACTGGGGCCGATATGACGGGGCCCGATTTGACGGGGGCCGATTTGACGGGGCTGTTTTGTCGAGGCCATTTTGACGGGGGCCGTTTTGTCGGGGCCGTTTTGTCGGGGCCCATTTGTCGGGGCCGTTTTGTCGGGGCCGTTATGTCGGGGCCGATTTGTCCTGGGCCGTTCTGACGGGTCACCATAATGTCCACTGTCAAAGAGAAACACTTTTACATGTATCCTTATATTATACGAAAACACTAAATATGCACTTTACGTGGCCCTTCCGTGGTCAAGGCATGTGCACCTCTGGAGGAGACAAGTAATTATTGTGATGTAATATTTAGGCTTGTAACAGCTGCAATTTATTGATCAATCGTGGTGTGTCTTGGGATCACACTGTTCCCATGATGCATCTTGGAGACTAGGGATGCATCTTAACTTCCCGTAGTTTAAATGTACCGACACGTTGTTCTTAAGAATCTTAAGAACAACGTGTCGGTACATTTAAACTACGGGCATAGCCTACTCTGCCACTCTATCAATCAGCATTTGATGCAGCTAAAGAATGTTCAACACCGTCGTATATGGAACCCATGGGAGCATTATGGCAAGAATGACAAACTATAACGACGCTACAAACAGCAGTTTAGCATTCACAATTTTATAGGTATACGCTTGAAATTGACAAGAAACTATGAAGGTCAAATTAGGTCGCGTTGTGCTTTCCTTTCGTCGAAGTAGAAGTTAAATGCAAATTATATATGTTATAAGTTTGGAGTGCATAATTATAAGTCGGATATGTTGCAAGGTTAGACAGTCCATGTATGCATCATGCATCTTAATGCTCAGGGCCTCTTGGGCCCAAACCTTTCTTACGTGGTTCACACCACGACTAATATATGGCGCGTCTGCTGAACGACAGCCCAGCATGATGGGGTTTGCTCATCAGCAGGATAAAAACAGGCTCCAATCCATTATAAGAAGGACGATCTCATTGACCTGGGTGGAATATCTAACAAAAAAAACGGGGCATGTTTTACATAAGCTTAAGTGAAATCTACTGCTTATGCCCTACTAGGCCCACGAACTCATGACAGGGTCTTGACTCTTATTGACTATAATATGAGGAAAACATTCATATGAAGAATGCTGTACTCCTATTGATTTTGTATTTCTCTTACGACGTCTTACACCAGAGAGCGACTCTTCTGCAACTGGTTTAATAAAGAATATACTTACCTTATATCAATAAAATCGAGAAGAATAATGTTCAATTCGACATTAGTCTCAATTTAGTAATCAGTTTGATCTAGTCTAACACAACAAACCAAGTTCTAGTTTGTTCTACCTATTCGGCTCCAAAAGAACAAGTGTACTCATGATGCTCTTAATTTTCTTGCTAGAGGCAGTATTTTGTAGAATGTTCTCTCATTGGATAGGATGAATCCAACAGAATTCTTTAAATTGTATTGACGTTTCAACGAACTTCTTTATGTCCAATAGATCGATAGATGTACAGTCGACGAATATAAGTGAAGAACATAACGATTCATAAGATGTCCCTATGTTGAGTCGCTAGCAGCTATGACGACACACAGTCAGAAGCTTCAAGAGTTCCATTGATCTTTCGAAAGCTATTATAGGTCTACGCAAAAAAGTCGATTCCTGTCGATTCTGAGCATATATGAGTCCACTTTAACTATATCGAATTCTTTCGAACTCAGTGCCAGAAATTGACGTTTCATCAGGAACGACGAGTTATCTTCGGATGAATCGCTTCTTCAGTCGACCGATTCTTCAATTTCCCTTCAACGTCTCTTTTATAAAATCTTCTCAACGTCTTCTTCTAAATTGAGACCGCTCTACAATTTCATTCACCGCGGCGTCACGAGTTTCTATGGTGACTGCTGTCATCGTCACCACCGTTATCATTGTCTTTTGTTCGAATAATAGTCTGTCTCTCTCCCTCCGTCTTTATGGCAATATAGTCGCATTGACTTTGTCTTGTATTGTCTTCAACCGTTCTCGATATCCGAGGATTGGCCGAGGCATCACGGAAAATTTTGTTCCATCAACTTATGTTTCTCTATGGATCAAATAACTGGTCAAATGATAATACGACTCTATATTATCAGTCCGTGCAATTGTAAGTCTTCCTCGAGTTCTTGATCCAGGAACTGTGCCTTAGATAATCTCGTTCTCCAGACAATCTCCACTCTCCTGCAACACAGTCCCGCAATATATATGGAAGCTTCATTAGATTGATTAATCCGAGTAGGCTCCGTTCTGCTCCATGCAGTAGTCTCCAACACCTACTAGTTTCACTTCTCTCAGTCTGCGATACCCTGAAGATCTGACGCAGACATTTCATTTCAAATGTGCTGATAATTGCCTCCTTCTTAATGGTCCAGCTTTCACCGTAACTACTTTTTTAAATTTGCAGAATGAAAGAAATATTTGAAGGACAAAAGTTCCTTAAATGGAGTAAAATCGCTATAAGTAGGCTATAGACAACGGGTTATAAACAAACTTTTCTTGAAAAGCATGCTCATTTAAGGAATTTTAAACTGCAGTGATCAAAGTTGGCACACCAGTCAATCATCTTTGACTCAAGGAATTGTTCTCATAGGCGTAGCTACATTGAGGCACGAGGAGGCAGTTGCCTCCTCTTGCTTTTTTATAGACTGGAACTTCCATTGACTAATGACCCCAATGACCAGAATTTTGCCAATGGTCTGTGAAGTTGCCTCCTCTTGAATTTAAGTCTCGCTACGTGCCTGATTGTTCTCTATAATAGGCCTACTACTCAACCTTCGGCAAGATCTAGTCTGAGGATTTACGCTACGTCAGATTTGGGGTTATCACTTTTGGGTCTTGCATGGCTAACTTTCAAAGCAGCAAGCATCATTTTAGTCTAACGCCTGCGACTCATAGCTTCTCTTTCGTCATAGTTTGATTCCTCTATGATCCTTCATGCCTTGTCGGCGATCCTTGAATTCATAAACCATTAATTTTATGTCACTTATGTATTGATTCTCTTAAATAAGTGCCTATATTACACAGTTGCGTAACCCAAACAAACAGGGCGCGTTTTGGCAACATGAAATTGTGCATGTACAGCGTCAAACAATCAAAATGATCCCATGTAAAAGTTCAAAAGTGAAGGAACACTTTTCTGCTGCAGAAACTGCGTCCCTTTCGAAACAAAGGAAACTGCTTAATAACATAATGGTCACTTGATTTGTGGACAGTGTAAGGGAACTGATGACACGATAATATCGATCTCGATATTAGATGGGGAGCGTCGTGGGCATCCGTTACGTCTTAGGGCCGTCTCTTCTGTGATGTATGGAAGGAGCTTTTGCTGTTTAAGCATTGCTAAGCATTTCAACTCTGCAGTTGCCTGCATTCGAAGGCACATGACATTTTAAGAGAACGCAATAGAAGTTAACTAGCCGACAATTCGACGACCGGAAAAGGAAACGCAGGCGTTTCTTCCAAGAAAACTGGAAAATGACTTATTCCAGTCGGCCTTTGTTCAAGCACCAACCTCTTCCATCTTCTCCGACTAAAAGGACTTTTCGCAGTTGGTTGAACACGCTTATTAAGCGATATCTGGTATTGCTTATGTGACGATAATTAATTGTCAATTAGTGTACACTGTCTTATGCACTTAGTGCATAACTTCTTAAGGATGCCAAATGAATGCTTTGAATGAATGAATGAATGAATGAATGAATGAATGAATGCTTTGAATGAATGAATGAATGAATGAATGAATGAATGAATGAATGAATGAATGAATGAATGAATACGAACAAACGATGGAATTGTGACTAGCACTGGACTGCGTTCCATGACAAAGCAGTGGCTGAGTTATCATGCGCCTCCACAAAAGCAAACCATTGTTCACAGAGGTGCATTCATAAGGCAAGTGAAGGAACAACGAAATGAAAACTATCGCTTGTGGTCAGCGCTTTCCTAAAAGGAACGTGAAGAATTAAGTGCGGCTAATGCAGAGCTGTTTGTGATAACTAATGACTGATGTGTTGGACGTGAGCTTCATTCGATACTCTCGGTGAATGCCGAATATATTATGGACAATATGTCTCTACATTGCAATCGCTCTGTGGAGGTGTAAAGATTAAAGAGTCTTTCTCGTCAATCTTCTTATCTGTTTCTTTTCTGCTGCATGACTAATCGCGAGATGAAGAAATAACGCCAAGTGCTGCTGCTGCTGCTGATCTAGTTTCATCTCAATCGCTCTGTGCATCTAATCAAAACTAATCGAATGACGTATATGGCGCTCTTTGTTATAGCGCACAAGGCGTTAAGCGATGGTGGCTTCAATTGAAATGTAGTTGAACATTCGTTGGAGAAGCATGATCAAAATCCAACCGGACAAAAACTGGAGAATCTTGAAGAAATCTGAAGAATCAAAGAATCAGGCAATGTGCATAGGCGAGTTGAAAGAGGTGAGTCTTAAGGCTAGGCCTTAAAGAAAACAAGAACGGACAGAACGCAGAAGGCGGGGGCAGCGAATACCCAAGCGCTTAGCAAAGCCTCTGATCAGGTATACCGAGAAAGACCAGAGGGACTTTCTTGATATTCAGTTCTGGTGTGAGTCAACGTATCCTTGGATCAAGTCCAGCTTTTGTCTGTGTAAGAGGTGGGCAACGAAGCAAGGAGCAGCACTAGGGCAGCTGATTTAAAATGCAATGCCTTGTGGATAATCATTTGCCAGCGAAACTAAGGCAGTTTGAGCCACGTACGATCGGATTTCACGAATATCTCATATGTGAAAGTGAATTTTTTATTTGCATATTGCCTGAACATTACCGGAAATAGACATGGCGGATTCTAAGATTATTCTCGAACTGCAGAAACATCTAGAAGCGATTGCCCAGCAACACATCCAACTGAATTAATGTTGCCAATTATATTTGCACAGTCGATGACTTGTGTCTAAGGGAAGGAATTTCGTCTTAGAAGCATTCGACAGAAGTTTGCTTCTAGCCACCCTGCAGGCCTGGATATTGCCGAAACAAGGAAGCAAATAATTGGATACAAGATTAGATATAGAACTATCGAATGACAGGAATAGTTGGATATCATCAGCATACAAAATGGTAATTAAGAGATCTATCAGCTAGCTATTGCAGCGAGCCAAATTGAGTTGCATATAACGTATATAAAGGAACTTTGTGGGTCACCACAATTAAAGACAGTGCACGGCCGCAAAGGTAAAATGACTGATGCGAATTAATTGAGTATAGCCTACGATGGTGCAGTTAAGATACGAACCAACGGAGAACTGGACCAGAAAGTCGAAATCTATTTCCAATCAACGAAGAATTACATTACGATCAACTGCATCAAAGGCAGTAAATAGGTCAAACAGAATGAAGGCAGTCAATTTCCCTTTGTTCGTGGAGTTAATTAATTATGTGATTGTGAAAGACGAGTACTGGAGTATAGTCACCATGAAAAGGGGGTATAGGCCTATAAGCTATTGGACGAGAGATGTCAGCCAGACGATTAGCAAGACTTTATCCACAAGTTTATAAATGAAATTGAGAGTATACATGGGGTTATAGTTTTAAATCATCAGGAGAGATATATGGGTTTTTTTCAGTAGAGGATGGACTATACGGCATGTGCAAGGCAGGCGTATAAGCTGCCTATAGCGAGAGTAGACAGTTGACGATGGATATGATTACTTTGCCCAAAACCTTGAAACACTCTTTTAGAAGCGCAGTAGAAATGAGATCTGTTGCAGATTGCTTGTCGGGAGATGAAAAATAGACTGTAAATCTCACTTAGTGTTGTTGGTTGGAGTAAGCTGATAACACGTTGAGGTGATTTAGGGTTTGACAGACCATCAGGGAGAAAGATTATAAATCTTGAGTCTAAGGGCCGAAACGAACGCAAGTACTTGTCGGTAACCGTTGAATTTGTTTATGAGGTATCGTAGAGTGCATTTGTCACGGAGCAATAGTTTGCTAAATGCCTGCCACAGTAGCCTATCTCGGAGAAGAAATTCTTTTAGAGACAAGATCAGGTAAATATATGTACGATGTTTATTGACTACGGAGACAAGTTTATGAACGAAGTGAGATTGGCTTCTAAATTTTAGTAGGTGAAAAGCTAGACTGGGTCTCGCCAACACTTTTTCAAGCCGACTGCGAAGCCTCCTGGTAGCAGCTATATCCGAGTTGTAGCGCCTACGAGGGCATTTTGCAACTCTTTTAAACTTTGCAGGAAAATCCTTGTCCAGGATTTTAGAGATAGTTGAATTTAGCTGGACAGCAGGTCCGCTATCTGTCTGTGCTTGGAGAAAGTAAGAGAAAGTAGCAAAGGAGAGTGAGAGGCAAGGGCCTGAACAATAAACAACTGAGTCTAACTATTGGACCAGTTAGCTACATTGTTTAGAGCGTAGGCTGCGTCCCATACTATTCTCTGCTTCCCGATGGTGGCTTATTTCAGAGATTAAATTTCGGGGTAGCACGGTCCTTGCACGGGGATCCTAAATAGCAAGGCGTCCATTCAAACGGGCAGCGCTGGTGAAGGATCTCACCCGAACAATTCATTGAAACATGAGCAGGGTCGAGGCCATATAGCCTACGGTCGATGAAATAAACATATATAAAATATATAAAATTGAATACATTTACATTTAACAATACCGTTCCTTTTAAGAGCCGTTGCTGGTAAAAGAGTCGGCGTAGGATGCTGAACAAAATGCTGAAACAAAGCTGAACAACAGTGGCAATGTGACTAGACAAATAATTGACTGGGATGGAGTGATGTCATTTTTTATATCGGAGGAGCAGGAATGATTTATGCGGAGGTCAAGTGTATGGCCCATGTAGGCTTATGAGTTGGGACTGAAACGTGTTACTTTAGGCCGTAGCCAGAGAAGTGATCCAAAAACATTTGTAAAGCATAGCCTAAAGTATGCACGTGTGCATATTGAAGTCGCTCAGAATTATTTGTTCAGAATGAGACGGAACCAGGAACTCAAGAAATGATTGGAATTCAGAGGAAGTCTGAGCGTGATAATTGTGGAGTGTGGCGATAAGTATTCACATAGGTGAGACGCCAATTTCCTGAGTCGCTTAGCGATTAGGATTTTAAGTGACATTGTGGTTGGAATAGGTAAAGAAAAGCCAGCAACTTTCACGTGTGATTTAATATGATGGCAAAATAAAAATCCGTCATTAAGTCCATACCGCTGAGGCTCATTTAGGAGATAAATGGATGAAATGTCCGAAATGAAGATAGACGTGTCAGACGGTTTAAACCACATTTTATTTAAAAGAAGAATATCCACCAGGTGATTCAATAGGTCATTTGAGGAGAAGAGGAGACTTATTTCGGATTTAATGAATATAAAGTTTGAAGAAATTGGTAGTTTCAAGATGGTAAGGGTCGGGATTATGGCTCAATGTCACCCGAAAGAAGCAGCAGAAGGTAAAGAAGCGATATGTGAGTCAGGTAAGTTGTTGACCATGACGCATATTTGGAGAGTAAGGGTATGGTTAGGAAACACAGCGGGTCATAAACAAGGATTTAGGTATTCTAGACACGACCGGTTGGATAATGTAGAAAGACAAGGCATATGCGAAATGGTAAAATGATATCGAGCAAATTGTTCTGGCAATGACATGAAGAGAGATGACTGGTATTTAGGAATCGGTTGTATGCAGTGTAAAGTAAATAGTCATGATGATAGTGACCGATGCAGCGAATGATTCTAGAAGGATCATGTTAGCTAATAAACCTAAAGCAAAAACAGCTTGCTGGTATACACTATACAGATGATCAGCTAAAAATTAGAGAGAGAGAGAGAGAGAGAGAGAGAGAGAGACAGAGACAGAGACAGAGACAGAGACAGAGACAGAGACAGAGACAGAGACAGAGACAGAGACAGAGACAGAGACAGAGACAGAGACAGAGACAGAGACAGAGACAGAGACAGAGACAGAGACAGAGACAGAGACAGAGACAGAGACAGAGACAGAGACAGAGAGACTAACAAACTAACAAATGATTTGGGGCCCCCAGGATTTGAGCTACGAAGAAGGTTGAAAAAGTGTGGACTAACAACATTGGAGAGAAGGAGGAGCAGAGGAGATCTATTCAAAGCTTACAAGATTAGCACTGTATAGGAAGCACCACCGTGCACGGGAGAGGTTCTTTGATATAGCACCAAACAACGCAACTCGGGGACACAGGTATAAATTATGTAAGAAGCCGAAAGCCGAAGCAGAAATTCTTCAGTGCAAGAGTGTAGACTTGTGAAATGGTGTGGATGATAGTACTATCTCAGTGGACACTGCTGTGGCTTTTAGGAGGAAGCTGCTAGGAAAATTGGGCTATTACGCATCTTCCAGGTTAATTTGCAGTGGTTCTAACGCAGACGCCGTCTTCTGAACCACTTAAAAGCCCTTGTTATGTCATGTTATGATCTATGGCTGAGATTATGTGTGTGTACGCTGTTCGTGTATCTATCTATCTATCTATGGAATTTATATAGCGCCCCTTCAAGATAACTACTCAGAGACTCATCTGACCAGAAGACGGTTGCCTTGTATGTGGTCTCAGCTCACGTGATCAGTCCATCATGGCGTACATAAACAAATAGATGAACATACATATATATGCATAATAGCATGCAATAGATGACTACATGTATATAATTAGACTGAAAGGTATGAAAGGTTTGCATATACTGAATGCTGAAACGTGAGAGAATGCGATGCATATGAGAGCATGTTTCGCATTTGAATTTCAATTCCATAATTATTCTGACGCAAAGCTCGATCCATGGCTCGAAGCTACTCATATCTGACTTGCGCGCCATCCTACAGTGCTGGCATAATATGAACGCTGTGACTGTTACTTCGACTGACTTGCCTTACTCGATTAGTTGACCGGTTCTACTGGGAGCTTACAGAATCGGAATTACAGCTTGAGCTTGCCAACAATATATGTGTACTTAGATCTTTGTGCGAACATTCACATTACCAATTATTGCTATCAAACATCAACATTTTGACTGAGCCATAGGCGCGTAACTAAGATTACGCAATTGCGCAACTGCATAAAGATTTCAACAGCTCTCAAAAATCCAAATCGTTTAGATTACTTATTGACATTCTATTATTCGTTGAATTTCTATTCTGCAGACTTTGTTATTGTGCGGTCGGCAAAACATTTCCCTGCACGGACACAGTGAAGACTCTGAAACTTTTGTGGCACTAATGAAATTTCGATAACAGACCAACACTGTTTTAAATCCTTATGTCATCTGGTCCACGCACATAAGTCCGTTGATTCAAAATGAGATGATCCACATGTGTGGCCAGTAAGTTTGAGAAAGTATTGTTGCAGAATGTCGTGCGACCAGGTTCTACACTTTATTGTCCGATGAGAGCGCGAGTATCAGTAGCACAGAACAGATATCGGTCTGCTTACGATAATGTTGATGGGTCTGATAGAAAACTGACAACTGCATGTATAGTACATTGTAAAAAAGTAAATAAATTTAATGCTTTAGTTTATTGCAGTTTTGTTGTTGAGTCTGTCTGTTTCTAGTCTACGTTGGTTGCTGGGACTTTGCAGCTGAGCACATTTAAAAAAACCAAGTTATGAAATCATATAATTTTTTAAAGAGATGATGTAAAATGTTATTAGGCCTACTTTAACCAAAAGATGATCTCCAAAATGCACCATTACAAACCCCTAAATGAAACTTTTTCTTATACCCTGGGGAGGTGCAGCCCCTCCCCAGACCCCTACCCTCACAGGGGTTGGAAACTACGTAATTTTTTATGTCCTGGTCACGCCAATGCTGAGCCACGTATGCGTGACAATAGAAATTGCAGAAATAAAAACTCAAATAAAATCGCAAGACAACGGGAATCTATGAATTCGCGGGTGCAGCTTAGCAGTGTGCTTAAACAAATACTCGAAAAATACTCACGAGACACAGCAATGGAGCCTGGTAGTCTCGCACTTGCTTCTAAGTAAATCGTACGTTCTTTCGCGTAAACTTAATTAAATTAAAACAGTAACGAGAACATAAAAATTAAAACCAGACACTATGATCTTGCAAAACGAAAGTTGCTCAGAAACTGCAGTGCACAGATAACGAATGTCATACACCTAGACTCCTAGAGGCTTGTCAAAGCTTGATCTACGACTTAGAGTCTATATGCATGAAAATGTACGATGCAATTAGTCATTATGTCTGATTGCAGACTATAGACGGCGCCAATATAGTCATACTTTATTGTATACGAGCGAAATTGTGTGGCCTTTGCAGATGACAAGATAAGCAATATGATTATTTTTTGGTGCAGGTTGTCTGGACTGCATATTTGCGTGTGTGTAAATGTTGAGACAACGTAAGACGTCTAGAAAACATATTTCCTGTTCTAAATTAAATGCATACTGATAAGCGATGCATACTTAGATATTGAGACAGCGTAAGTTGAAGTAGCTTTATAGACGAGTTTCCATCGGTGCAAAATAATCGCTTGCCGGTTGCTGGCAGCGAGAACAGGACACGTTCTAAGTAAATGCATGAACTGAGAAAAGGGACTTCATCCGTGGCATAAGGAGATAATTTGCGCATAATGCTAGTCTACGTCCAAATGCATAAACTGATTGCATCTCCAACCTCATTCGAAATACGAGAAGCGAAATAATATGTGAGCGCGCCAATTATAAAGCGAAAAGCACTTTATAAAAATGATTACGTAGGCCTAATTAGTCGGCATAAAATAGGCTATGCGTGCAAAATCGTAACTACTCTGATAGCGAGAGTAATGTGATCCTGTGGTAACACTGTAAGCAATAGTCCTACAACAGCACTATCGCACAGGTTCTTTAGACAAAAGAAACGATGGAAAGAAGTTAATTATTGTCATAATTGGAGCTGTAGACTATAGACAACTAACTGAATACGTATTTGACTAGCTCAAATGAAAGATGTTACGATGTTACCATACAGTTACATGTAAGTTGCAAAAATGACCGAGAATCGTGATGAATAAGTTTCTCTGTTGCGAAATAAATTATGAATAAGTGAAATAAAAATATATGACAGAGTGGCAATATAGTGTAATGAGCGTAAAGTGACAAGAGTGCTCGGCCTGTAACGATGCATATGAGCACAATGCCTTCGATGATAGCGAGAGTTGATTACGTCATCAGCGACAACTCGTAATCTTCTCTAATCTGCCGAAGCGAATAATATTAGTGTCTCTCTAGAGTCTAGACTCTCTTCTCTCTTGCCATCGTCGCCTGATTTTAATTAGCAGGCCTCTGGGAAGTTGAAGTTAGTACGATACTTCCCCATTAGCTATAGCCAGACCTCCGTAAGGCAGCTCTAGCTACGACTCGGTCTTCCTGTGTAACTGTCTGCCACTCTGACTGTCTAGTCTACTACTAATTACAAAGAGTGTTAAGCTTGTTGTTGGTGTAGCCTAAAGGGTCAACGGTGGATTCCAATCGCTTGATACCTTTGCATGCTTTGACATTGATTGCCTAGGAGCGCAAACGAGAGGGCTTAGTTATGAGAGAGGTTGGTCCGTCTCCTTAGTAAGCTCTCTTCACTCACTCACACGAATCAGTGTCTCCGAACTGGATAGATTAAAGTGACGAGGACGAGAAACCTGAGGCACTTATATCAGCGTGGCATCAGTCTTTCCTATCGAAGCTGTTGGAAAACGACTGATTGCAATCACTCTTGTCGATCCAGCCGCTTCCTGTTTTCTGTCCCACTTCATATGCGCTTTGGTAAGTGTCTAGATACATGCATAAAATATGCTTTTGCGGAGTTCCTAAATTATTATTGTGCTTTATTAAAGCCCACATATTTAGAAAGGGCCTATAGATATACATTTAAAGTCGATAGATTTAGTACTGTATATATTCGTTTCTTCACGATCTTGTTGACATACCGCAACAAGTAACACATCACACAAGAGGTGCCAAAGAAAGTGAATAAAAAAAAGGATAAATGAGCAAGACAAAGGATTACTAGTTACTGTTCGTTTTAAAAAGCTACCGGAAACAAGTAGAGGATCGTCCGCTGGTAAAGGACTCGTGGGATAGCAGTCCGATATTTTGTGGACGGAATTAAGTTAATGTCATGCGGTTTCGGAGAGTATACTGTATCGACGCCGGACAGAAGACACGGGAATTGTCCTCTCAAATCATGTGGCAAAGTTGCTGACGGTTCTTTTGGATATTCGAACATTTTCCACTCAGCGCGGTAGAAGTCGGTGGCTGTGTCGACGCCAGACAATATGCTTAGTCAAAAAACAGGTACTCGACAAGACGACAACTTGAGCCGCGGGGAAACCATCCGCTGGGTTCTGCTCTGAGGACGCCCCTCCCTGTCTGGACCGTTTCCCTGCGTTGGAACAGTCCCGCCAGGAGCGACGTGGGAGCGAGTCGCTAGGATGGGCGATGCTGGCTGATGTCTCATGTAGTTGAGCGTATTTCTCGTTGGGTCTGAGGCCTGTTTCAGTAGATGGCGGTTGTGGCTGTGGTATCCAATAGTCGTACTGGTCGCCTGATCACGCTTTAGTGAACTGTAACGGATACCTCAGCCTCAACGTTCGACCGCGAAAACTCACGAAATTTAAGGGTTAAATTTCGCTATTTTTTGTGTCATCGGCAGTACCAGAAGCAGACGAGCGTTGACCAACGAGTCGACGCAAGCGCCAAGGCCATACCCATAAGGAGCAATGTTTCTGGTTGACGGCTTCTTTGAGCAAATTTACGGATGGTTTTTCGGCTAGCCGTAAAAGCTCGTTAACTACCTTTTTCGGATATAAATGCATCGGGCAAAAATATTACGACTTGAAGCATAGTTCGTGCAAAAGTGTATCGACCATAGAGAGTTCCAATAAGTCAATTAATTAGACATTAGAACAACTGTAAAACAATGCAGTGAACAAATGAAGAACAATGATGAGTGGTACGCAGAAAGTCATACGAAACAGTACAGTTTCAGTAAGTCCGAACATGTGAGTTAATCTACAAAAACTCATCTCTCATTAGTTCGTCATTAGTATCCTGACTGACCTCAGGCTCAGCCAGACTCAGTAATCAGCTTAATATTGTCATTACCAGCGTGCAAACTTTATAATCACAACTGTGTGCATGTTCTAGATGAACGTTTTGCCGGCGGCTATAGCCGTTAAATAGGCCCCTAATTCTCGACGGTTTTTCGACTAATCCGCAAAATTTCCGGCGGTTTATCGGCTTGCAGAAAAATCTTATCCTCAGCGGCTAACAGCAGCGGCTTAGAGGTATGACCACGGCAGCTAGCGATGTAATCCTTAAGAAAACACGCAAAACATGTGTTTAGAAACACTGCGCGTATGGCAGCCAGTTAGGCGCCCAACCCATGGTGAACTTTACAATACATAAACATTTTATCGTTCGTGAATTTTAAAACACATGATATAATAACTAGTGTGTAATGAGCATTTAATACAGGCACATAAATGATGTTTATATATTTAAATTGGTTAATAATGTAAGGTTCCCTCTCTGGGTTTTAATATGGCCTGGTAATGCTTTATATCTCTTTAACAAAATTTATTATGACTGGTAATGTGCAGCATCACATCTTAACACACGTCTTTGGTCAGATTTCTTTTGTCGGTTGTCACTATAGTTTTTCCCTTCATATATCCAAGGCAGAAATGCCAGCCATTCTGGTTATGTGTTGACTGCCAGCGACATTGCTTCTAAGCCACGCGGCATGACTTAGTCGGCCTTTAACTCATTCGTCTCGTGGCTCTTCTCATCGCCAGATTTCCCATTTTTATTCCGCGGCATCCGATAAATCTGACTCGCCAACGAAATTCTTCATCAAGCTCAATTTTTATTAAATGTGGCCAGACATCTATCAAATCTCGCAGTTTTAAACTAACCCTTTGACTCTTTGTTCTATATAGGCCACATACCTTTTCAATATCGCTTATCCCTATTTTCGAACTCAATCTTTCAAAAGTGACCTATGTGGAACAGTGGCGGCGCCAGCATGGGGCTAGGGTGGGCTGAAGCCCCCCTATCGGCGGCTCAGCCCCCAAACAAAAGTGGGAATTCACTGCCAGTGCCAGAGAGGAGAGGAAGGGAAGGAATTGGGGTTTTAGCCCCCCAAACCTGAAATCCTGGCGCCGCTACTGATGTGGAATAAGCCTATATTGTAACGAAGGGCACGTCGCAACGTAAGGACTAAGTAAATTTGATTTCACGAATGGCTGCTATAATTTATTTATTAATAATTAATTAATTAATTGATTAATTCAATGAATTCAGAAGCGCTCTCATGACAGGCCATTGAAAAGAGAAAGGTCATTCATTGAGTAATTCAATAAATTAATGTGAACTGTGTTACCACTACCGCTGCCATACCACAACTTTTCTATCTAATACTGGGGTATTACCACCCAATGTTTATCCATTACCATGTCGTTAGCGAAGTTATCAGAATTCCCTAATGCCGATGGTTATTACCGCGATAGACGAATCGTGTTACTCCAGCAGGATATATATATATTGCTTATATATATATCAACTACGTTAGTCTAAAAATATTCTTTTTAACTGATAGAGCTGTGAACGGAGTTGTGTAAGTCATTAGATTACTATTAATTAGGTAACTTCTGTGGCACAAGACATCCACCGATGGTGGACCAAAGTCAATCAGTTCGACACCCAGAAGATCAGTCATTTGGAGACATAGAGAGACAGCCTGTGATCGATAGGCAATCCGAAACAGATAAGCTTTAAGTTACATATGAAATGACACAAGCGAATGAGCGATCTGGCACATACAGGGAAGGAATTGCAAAACCTAGGTCCAACATCCAAAAAACGTGTTCGTTTGAACTTTAGAGTTTATTCAGTACGGCGCTATTTGGATCTCTAAATGGGGCCTCCAAATGGGGCCTGTCTCTTCCTATGCAATTTAGTTTATCTCTGCGCATCCATAATTAGTGTCTGTAATCTGGGTTCGGACTCAGTGATGGGGAAAATACTTTTTAAAAGTATTTTGAGTATAAGTACAAATACTTGATCATAAAAGTATTTAAAATACAAGTAAAAATACTTTATGACAAAAGTATTTAAAATACAAGTCCAAAATACTTGTTCCCAAAGTTTCTCAATGTCATAACTATGCACGTGGCATATAACTTTAAACTAAATCTCTTAGCATATCTCCATTTCGGCTGTCCTTGTCCTTATACTACTGGTGCTTAGGCATTGGCCTTCATTATGAGCAGCTGCTCAAAATGTTTATCGTTCAATCGATTGCGCCTTGGCAATGATATCAGCGATCCTTTTGAGAATAATCTCTCAACTGGTGCTGATGATGGCACAGTTGCGTTCAATATCCGGTGAGCGCACAGAACCATAGATATCTCACACAAGTTGTCAACAACGCATGACTGACCTAGCCCAAAAATAAATCACCAGCAATAATTTTGGCAGGAAATGAGATGTAGGCTAAAAGTATTTTGAAATAGTATTTTGGAGCTTCATAATTTAAAATACAAAATACTGCCTTAAAAGTATTTTAAGTAAAAGTATAAATACTTCATAACGAAAGTATTATAAATACAAGTACAAAATATTTTGTTTGTATTTAAAATACTATTTTAAATACTAGTATTTTAAATACTTCCCATCACTGTTCGGACTTAACTGTGTTCAACTAGCCTATGTAAGTTGTGACCAACCCAGAGTATATTCAGATCCAGCAGGGAGAAACTTAATAATAAGAAAACCACTTCTTCAAATCTTGACAATTCCAGACAAATCTTGAAAGACGTTAAGTAGTCCTAGTTTTACAACTTATCCCCTTGAAAAAATTAGCTGAATTTTCTTAACCTTTTCATTTATTAGGTTTATATAAAAATAAATTATTTGGCCTCTCGGTGACTAGGGTTTGCAACGACATAACTGTGACAGAGTCCATTACGAAGTTATCAACGTAGTACAGGACTTGAGAATCGTATGGTAAAGTAAGACAGAAATAGACCGGAGATCCACGTATACGATCTGATTGTGTAATTAGTTTACATCGACACCGAAGCAGCTTCAGCAACAATTTATCCCACTGACCAAGACTATAGAGTAAGAGTCTAGAATATAACGAGATGCCACAGCACGTACGAGATAACCTTATACAGCAATCAAATAGGGAAACAGACAAGGACACATAGAGACACACTGACAAAAGACCGTAGGAACACACAGATACACAGACTTAGACAGCCAGACCCTAGAGCTGGGCTGCACAGAAGACAGTATCGGCGAATGGAATCGGTTAGATCATAGAGAAAACCAGCGTTTGAAGTAATCTCTAATGATATGAGAAATAATGTGAACGATTGAGCTAAGCAGAGACTGACAGAGTATACGGGCATACCATGCAGGACGCAATAAGAGCAGTAACGGTACAGACAGGAAAGAAGACAGTGGCAATAAATGCGAAATGGAACATTCCGTCCAGTTGTGGTCGGGTTGCAGGCCCTCTATGAGTCAGGACATATCAGGCTATCCGACTGAAACCAAATGTGGTGGACACAGTTATATATATATATATATATATATATATATATATATATATATATATATATATATATATATATATATATATACGTATCTATTTAGGCTTAAATATGCTGATAATTTAGATTGCCAAATAACGTAAAATTAGTTGTCATCTCCAGAATGAGAGAGTGTTAGCAAATCTCTACTAAATATGTGCTGTATATGTTACTGACACCTGATAATGTACTTTGAACTCCGATCATTGTCGCTTAATATAGCCATCGTGCAATAGACTAATTTGTAGTTGAGCGTTAGTCACTAGACAGCACACTCAGAATCGCAGCCTAGATTAATAGCGACTGTCCGTGCAGTTGATGATGCCGAAGCAAGAGTCGTTTTGCTTCAGCTGTTTTCGGTTGCATTTCGTCTTACAGCTCAATTATACGTACGGACAGTTTCCAATGCTACTGGATGCTGCTTATGGGCAACCCGTGTGTTAGTTTCGTTACTTATCGGACTCAGAAGTCTGCGTGCAATCGAAAAGATGATTTGTAATTTGTGCTTAGAGCACAACATCCCTCTGGTCTTTATTGCTAGATCTGTAGTGATACGATGTGTAGTATAACGCTTGAAAATGTCTTCGACAAAACGTCCTGCGTCTGGAAATGTTTTCGATTCTTGATGTTGATTTGTTAACCTCGTTAGCGGAAGTCGTGAAGGATTACATTTAACGGTGCAAGACGACTTTCCTTCAGGCGAATCATTGGCAGAGGTGTGCTTCACATACAGATGTGAAGCACACCTCTGATGTGCGCTTCACAGACAGAGGTCTGCTTCACAGATGGAGAGGTGATTTCCCCTTAAGTACTTAGAGTGTGTAACATTATATTTGGCAAATTACTAAACTACTGAAATTGCAGGGAAACTTATTTCCGGTGACTCAGTAACCTTACGACTAAGAACCGGGGAAGAGAACAATAAGAACGGTCGTTTAATGGCTAATTTCAGTAGAAATGGTCAGTCGACGATGATGAATGTGATTGATCATCAGACGACGAATAATCTTGGTCGCGGTGACAAAACCTTCCAAAGTTTTTATTAGCTCATAAAATTGCAAATTATAGGCCACTGACGGCACATCAACGGGTCAGTCTCTCTCTCTCTCTCTCTCTCTCTCTCTCTCTCTCTCTCTCTCTCTCTCTCTCTCTCTCTCTCTCTCTCTCTCTCTCTCTCTCTCTCTCTCTCTCTCTCTCTCTCTGTCTCTCTCTGTCTCTCTCTCTCTCTCTGTCTCTGTCTCTCTCTCTCTCTCTCTCTCTCTCTCTCTCTCTGTCTCTCTCTCTGTCTCTCTCTCTCTCTCTTTGTCTCTGTCTCTCTCTTTCTCTCTCTCTCTCGCTCTCTGTCTGTCTTTCTCTGTCTGTCTGTCTCTCTTTCTGTCTCTCTTTCTGTCTGTCTGTCTCTCTCACTCCCGGCCAAAGTCTCTGTTGGGAGAGCCAATAAGGTTCCTGCTATTGATTCGAGGCTTTGTCAACCTATGCACGACGATCGGACATTATTTGTCGGCGACGCACTTGTCCTCTAGAACGTTTCTCTATGCACAGAGGCAATCGAAGACAAAGAAAGACAAATTGAGTGACAGAAAGAGAGAGGGGACAGAGAGAGGGGAGAGAGAGAGGGGGGAAAGAGAGACACACACACAGACACAGAGAGAGAGAAAGCGAAAGAAAATTGGTTGTCGTTCTGCGATCGGATGAATCTGTCTCTTTCTCTCGTCTTTTGCTCTTTCGCCTTCTTCTCAGACAGACTCTTCGTTTGTTCTGTCCATTCGTTGTCTATCTTACGACGCTTTGTTTTCTAAGCCCTTATTTGACCATTCGGCGCATGTCAGCAGCGGTCGGTCAGACACTCAGTCGCCCTCCTTCCATCTGTCCATCATGCCGTCCATCGGTTCGTCCGGTGTCTCATCCCGTTGCCATAGCGACAGCGCAGCAGCTTCCAATGACCAGCATCCGCTCGGAGATGGACGCTCCGGGAACATATTAAACTATCGGATTAAGAGGTATTATTATAATTGGCATTCACGCCATAAACAATAACAACACTTATTGGCCATAGACCAGACTCAATTAGACCTGCAGGAACAGAATATAAAACGGGTCAATATCACACCTACGTGTAACACGCCTTCATCAAAAGACGACCCTCGAAAAATGAGTTTTTCACATCTTTCCAGTTGAATTCTAGAAATTAAATTCCAGAATTGAAGCTACGCCAATGGCCATCTGACAGGCAACGCTGCTTTCGATGTGGGTTATAGGTCACCTGGTGATATTCACAGCATAGAATGGCGTCCACTCTCATCCTCCTATGTTAGAGGGACCGGGAAAGCGTGGTACACACGGTCACACGACTACAATTGAAATGCCACCAGCGCTGAACGCTCTTCTAAGGACTCTGGTCTGTAGGATGCGTCTATTGCAGGTGGTTCTTCTTCTTCTTCTTCTGACGTGACTCCATCTGACGGAGAAACGTCGTCCTCAAATCCTCAAGGCGTCATTTCTTAATGGCCGACGAAGAACAGAAGATGAACTGCTCTATAAACGATCGTATAATCGTCAGATGAATCTTCGGTCAACTGTTAACGATCGTTGCCAGACGACAGCCGCCAGAAAAGATCGTTTATTTATCAGAATACCGAGTTCCGATCTTTGCATATTAAATGGCCGCAGGAGAAATGGAAAAATAGGGTTCGAAACAAGACGCTTCTATGTCGCTGTCTATGTGTGTGTGTTTGTGTCATTTCGTCGGTCTTTCGCTTTGCATGCGTTACTGTCAGTCTGCCTCTATCTGTGTGTATATGCGTCCGTCTGTCTCCATCTCTACAGCTGTCATTCTGTGCGTCGTTGAATCTGTTTCGACCTCCTGCTTGTCAATGATCTGCATCAGTATATAAGTTAACCTCTGTCTCTCTACCTCTACCTCTGCCTCTGCCTCTGCCTCTCTGTCTCTCTTCCTCAGTCTCTCTGCCTCTGTTTGCCTGTTCCTGTCTCTCTGCCTCTGACTATCTCTACCTATGTCTTCTTCGTTTCGGGTCTCCATCTCCATCTCTGTCTCTGTCTCTTCCTACCAGTCTCTGCCTCTATCAGTCTCTGTCTGTCTTTGTTTGTGTTTATTTCTGCCTTCATTCTGCCTGTTTCTCTGCCTCGCTCTTTGACTCTGTCTCATTCTGTCTGCTTTATCTCTATCTTTGCCTTTTTCTGCCTTGATCAGCCTATGTCCCTCTATTATGACTGTTTGGCCGCAAGTTGATGCGAAAAAGAGGATGGAAAGAATGGCCGCCAATCAGGATGGGAAGTATTTAAAATACTAGTATTTAAAATAGTATTTTAAATACAAACAAAATATTTTGTACTTGTATTTAAAATACTTTCGTTATGAAGTATTTATACTTTTACTTAAAATACTTTTAAGGCAGTATTTTGTATTTTAAATTATGAAGCTCCAAAATACTATTTCAAAATACTTTTAGCCTACATCTCATTTCCTGCCAAAATTATTGCTGGTGATTTATTTTTGGGCTAGGTCAGTCATGCGTTGTTGACAACTTGTGTGAGATATCTATGGTTCTGTGCGCTCACCGGATATTGAACGCAACTGTGCCATCATCAGCACCAGTTGAGAGATTATTCTCAAAAGGATCGCTGATATCATTGCCAAGGCGCAATCGATTGAACGATAAACATTTTGAGCAGCTGCTCATAATGAAGGCCAATGCCTAAGCACCAGTAGTATAAGGACAAGGACAGCCGAAATGGAGATATGCTAAGAGATTTAGTTTAAAGTTATATGCCACGTGCATAGTTATGACATTGAGAAACTTTGGGAACAAGTATTTTGGACTTAGTATTTTAAATACTTTTCGCAACCAAGTATTTTGTACTTGTATTTTAAATACTTTTGTCATAAAGTATTTTTACTTGTATTTTAAATACTTTTATGATCAAGTATTTGTACTTATACTCAAAATACTTTTAAAAAGTATTTTCCCCATCACTGCCGCCAATGGCGTCCTCATGACGTTGGAAGTTGATTCGAAATCACAGGTGACTTTCTTAGCCGTTATTTGGTTAATTAGCTGAGAGAGCTAATTACAGTGACTTTATTAAATGAAGCGAAATGAACACGATATATTGTAATTAGCTTTATCTCTGGATCTGACTAGTAATGGCCTTCTGGTCGTTTCATGCTCTCAGTGCAAGGATGCATGACCCATCGATTCAGTTGACCTGCCATTTCACCGAATAACGAACCTACAATATCATCACACGGTCGATCCATGCACCATTACGTTAGTTCATTGGTTGGTAAATGGGTCAATGCAAAGGTCAGTCAGTGGACGAACCAGTAAATAGGTCAATGCGTAGGTCAGAGCGTGGATCGGCGGTATATGTATCCACGTATACTGATCAATAGACTGAGTTATGTACTATGTAGGCCCCTATTGATCAGAGTATTCAATCGTTCGGTGCAAGTGCTGCCCTCTGTTAAGTGTTGGCATCCCTCGTTGTATCCGGTCGATCCCTTGCCGCAGAACATAATCCTAGAAAAATGGAAAGGACTTAAGAGCGCTCTCCACTCCACGATCACGGCAATAAATCAGTCTCGCTGTAATGGCACGCTCACACTTGTCGCAGGCAGCACTCAAACAGACAGAGGGCGCCGTCTGCGGTAAACAGACGATCTCTTTGAATTTAGACTCCGATCTCTTCTCACGTGCTCAAATTAGAATGCTCAATTCATCCGACCAATCCATAATTAAATACACATATATATATCATATATATATATAATAATTATTATATATTTATGATTAATCATATATTATAGGCCTATATATATATATATGCCTCTCTGTTTTAGTGGACCGATCATCCGGACCTGATTTATAGCTTGGGTTGGGACTCAGGAAACTAAAATATCTCACAAGTCGTCTATTATTATTTTCTGTGCATTATATTAGCAGCATTAGATTTTTGACATGCGTTCTGTGTACTTTCGTAATCTGTAAAATCGTCGACTTCCAGCTCTCTTTGACAACTAAATTCTGTTTGCACATAATATATCGACGCCTAATGTGGCACTCCATAAAAGCGCTAGTTACCGTGATTGGTCTAACATCACATTTACGTCTGTATTTGCCAGACGCTCCGAGTTCAACCAATTATATCTTATCTCCGCATTGTGTAATACTAAAATACTAAAACACAATCAAAAGGCATTGTTTCGGATCCTCCCAAATCATTGTTGAAAATTTACCATGAACCTTGGTAGGCACTATTGCTAATACAGCAGCAACAAGGACATATCTGAAGTATTTTAAAATTTCCCATATGGACTTAATGGGTCCATGTGGTAGGTCATGTGAAACTCGTATGGGAATATTGTCATATGGGTCTCATATTTCCTACATATAATGCTATTGTTGAGGCAGTGTTCAACCATTACCTGTAAACCGTGCTGCTACCGTCAGTTCAACCGTTCTAGCATATTAAGGATGTTTTTCATTTTCTCGAGGCAATGTCGATGTCTTAGGATTCTCTTTCTGAATTGTAAACAGAAGGTGCTATTATAATTTTATACTTGACTCATTTGCTGCAAGAGGAGCAGCTTGATCTTTTGAAAAACAAAGATGTTGGGCTCGGATGAAATCTATTATAGAAGTAAACTATGCACCAGCTCAAATAACACCTTTCATTCTTTTTAAATCACAATTTGTTCTAGTCATCAAATTTCCTTTAGAATTGTGCACCTCAACTGTAGAAGCCGATGAACATAATATGCTCAGAAATAGCTGAGATTCTGATTATCCTGCCACAGTTACTGCCAGCGACCGTTTTGCTTCTAAACGAGACCTACATATATATGTACATGTAGCTATCGACCGCGCTCTAACTATTTCAGGCTCTCAATTCATAGGTAAATACAGAACTATGGGTAGAGACGGTGGTGTTGCTTTCCTTATTAGAGAAGGTTTTCATGACTGTAAAACTGTTTATATGAGTTTTATCTGTCCTTCCAAATGTGACTAATCTCAGAAAATCTATAGCAGATACGTACGAATTTCTGTTCATAACTGTTGCACAATTCAAAGGAAAAGACTGCGTATTCGGTGCAATTTATCGTCCGCCTGGACATGATTTGAACGTTTTAATGCTGAAGTGGAGAAGTTATTATCCAGTCTCTCAAACACGGCGAAAAGCTCTTCTCATCTGGTAATTTAACATAAATCTTTTGGAAGCTGAGCAGCACGTATAGTCGCATACACTCAAATTTCTTCAACATTTTACTTTTTACCATTTCCCTCAATATCCTAAAACCTATGCCAAGGCTACATTAACTGATAAGCTTTTTACAAATGCCTATGTCTATTCGTCCAATGATATATCTGACCATCTACCAAAACATTGCCTTGGATGATTTAAATACGCTTCTTGCAAATTATAACTGGACTGTGTGTCTATAGTGTAAAGGTTATCACAGCAGAATCGATTGGACAATTCCACTCACTCCTTATTTAAACGGACTGGATTCCGATAACATCAGCCAATCATGACCCTTTATTAGCATCTGCACTCAGTACACTATTCACAGATCAATATACAAGAAGGCGTACGATGCAGTATTAGGCCTACGTATAGTCCGAAGAAATATACTCAGGCGACAACAATTAAAATATGGCTAACACCTCTGCGTTGTTAAGGTCTTGCAAAAAGAAATCCGAATTGTACTTACAATATTTAAAAGAGAAATAAAGTTAAGACAGAATTAAAGCATTTAAGACAGAATTAAAGCTGGAAAACAGAACCAGTAGTTTACTGAAAGGCAGTTGACTGATGACTGTGAAAATAATAAGTTTTTAAGAAAATGGCATTTGCCTTCTCTTAGCTGCTGGTTCTACTGTGCATATGATCACTCCATCACTGGTTGAAATTATTAATTATTTCTGTAATAGCCTACCGGTTTTGTTTCAACTGGAATAAAGTTGCCAAAGCTAATTCCCACTTTCAAATCAGGATACAAATGAAATGTCAGTAACTCTCGGCCAACATCCATGGTTCGTTTCTTTTCCAAGAATTTAGAAAAATTTTGTTTATGAACGACTATAATTACATCATAAAATTGAAAATTTCCCGTCTACCCAAGCTGATTCCATGCCAGGTTCTCTGCATTATATTATTTACACTGCAAAATTAAGCCGTGCTCCTTCTTCCCGGGGAGCTGCTGCATGCTCACTAGTATGGGGATGAGATAAGGCGTACATGTATGTTCATGGCCAAGCTGCAGAAGAAATCTCCTTAGCTGAACAATTGTTTGAGGCTGTGAGCCGATTTGTATGTCATGCAAACGCCTCCGGTTTAATTCCGAAAAACTCAACTATTTTGACTTGATAACCGTTGACAACTCCAAAAGACAGACTTGTATAACTTGCTTTCCAATTGCCTCCTTCTCTTCGTCTGTGCCTGGCCTGTGTTACCTTTTCTCGGTATGTGAAGATGCGCGAAGACAATATGTCGAACATGCTTTTGTTATTTGCATTAGATCCATGCTATAGGCTACATTATTATTATTATTTCTGGATTATGATATGCCATTATCTAATTACTAAGCGTTAATCAATACAGCAATTGTTAGTGAAGAATTTGCTCACGGTACCTTACCTATACAGTATTAATCTCAGCTCGAGCCTTGTGTTACAAAGAGACCGCTCTATCCAATCGGCTATCCATCACTCTCTCTCTATATATACCCAAACTGCTTCGAACGTGACGCATGCTTTGATAATTATGCACTAGAGAGAACTACGGTTTTGCCATTTATGCAGACCTGTCTCTTTCTCGGAGTAATCAACCGCTCATTATGTTGTAAAAGCCGCAGCTCTGCCAACTGGTTAGAATTCGTTAACTTAAAAGTTTGATCATAATATCTCAATATCTAACTACAAGCGAGACGAGTTGCATTGATGTCCTACGCGAAGACGCATCGTAATAGCCCTACCGTAAACTCTATATCTATAAAGCGTTACTCTAAAGCTAAATAAATCCACCAAAGGCATTAAAATGATTTTACCATTAATAATTAAGTCTATAATTGAGATTTAATTCAAAACTAGTTGACATCCTCCATCTAAAACACTGGCCCTTCGTGATCACCAATTGAGCGCTCTCTGCCAGCCACTTCCACCATTACTACTGCCCTTATCAGACATGCATGGGACAATCATACTGGAACTGTCTTCCATTTACAATTTGTAACATTGCACCGCTCAGGAAACATTTTCGAAAGTTCTTAAGTCGCATTTGTTTAGATCTGTTGGGTAGCTACGTTTAGCGCCTTCGTGAGTTTCTAATAAGGCCCTATATAAATGGCCATATACATACAATGTCATATGCATGATGGGCGTATACTAAAATATACCAATACGTCCAACTATAGTAAAATAATTTGCTGATACGTATGATTCTATTGCTCAACGTAAAGTTGCAAACACCTTATAAGGATTGGTCACTCTATCTCGATTTCTCACAAGGGATTGGTTTACCGCGCACTCCGACAGACTTCGCCAAAGATCACAATGATGTCAATGCACAATGATAGGAGGAAGGACGGAGCTCTCTTGGAGAACGATAATAAAGCTTTTACGGGGCTCATGAGCCGCTTTTTAATGTCACATATTACGAACCGACCTTTGTGGCATTTTTAAGTGTCCCCTCCCTCAATGTTAGCGTGGCCGTATGCTATCCCTCCATGTCGCCCATTTATCGCACCTCAATGTCTCCCATTCGACGCTCGAGAGTAAATTGCCGTCGCATGCTAGAGGCTTTCTTCTGGGTCTGCGACGATGCCATCGTCTCTCCTATCGATTGTCTTCATCAGGCGATGGCACCCGAGCGCCGCAGCTTCCGCAACTGTCACTGCTAATAATCACCTTTTGCTTTTGGCTGTCAACAGTTTATTGTTATAACTATGAAGCGAAGCTTAAAATAGCATCATGATTCTCAAATGCCAAACCACGCAATCTTCTGTCCTGCTTTTCTCTGCTGCTTTCCTTTGTTCTATCTTCTCTGCTCTCCTCTGCTTTCTTTTGTCCTACCTTCCCTGCTCTGCTCTCCTCTCGTCTCCAGCCATAATAAAAGAGCCACCTATGAGCTAGTTTGTAATTTAAAAATCAGTCTGATCCAGGTTTTCTCTGCAAATCACTCTTTGTGAGCTTTTTGACTAAGTTCATGAGCTTATAAACACACGCAAACATTTCTTGTCTCACGGTTTGCCAACACCTGCAGCGTAAAAGAAATCAGTACACTGAATATATTCATCCTCGGTTTATCGCTTAATTTTAAGATGCAGTGAATTATCTCAGATCTTTAGGTCTTATGGCGGTGTGTCGGATATTTTTATACACTTTACAACAGCTACCAGCGGCTGTTCCCTGCTGCTGCTGCTGCTGCTGCTGCTGCTGCTGCTGCTGATTACGAGCCTGGTGAAGTTGAGGATGATATAGATGGGGATGATATAGATGCTGCTGGCAGAGGAAACGACCGCCATGAACAGTCAGTGATAGTCAGGAGATGTATACAGGTGAGCGTGGTTGAACAGAGAAGAGATAAAGGGATTAAGCCAGGAAGGCAGGAAGCCCGGAAGGGAGGATTGGACGAGTCCAGGATAGGAGGGTGGAAGAAAGAATAAAGGAGAGTGAATGAAAGGCAATGAACTACGAACGCCGCTTTTATTACAAGCACCTAGTTACGCACTAATGAGGCCAGCCAACACGAAATACCATGTCGATAAAGATCAGAGCTACTACGGTCGGCTCTGCAGTATATTGTATTATATCATACATTAACTACCGATATGTGTGTTTATGTGTGTGTGCGTGTGCTTGTGTGTGTGTGTTTGTGTGTGTGTGTGTGTGTGTGTGTGTGTGTGTGTGTGTGTGTGTGTGTGTGTGTGACAGACCTGTATTTTTAGCCTGCATAGATGTACCAGACCGATTTGCATAAATAGTGAAGCTAAAAACCAGTTCAGCATATTTACTAATAGGCTCCAGTCAAAGTGCATACAAAGTGCAAGTGAATTACCAAAGGTATAAAAACAGAGATCAACTATACAAGTACTAGCCGACGATGGGCGCCACAATGTCTCTCTGTTTGTCTCTCTGTCTCTTTCTGATCTGCTTGAAGGAAGGAACTGGGGGCGGACTAATGTAACTGTGTTAACATTGCGACCACAGAGTCGCAAGGTGAAACGGTTGACCTGGGGACATGTGCAAAAAGCCTTACCCAATGCTAAGAGTTTCCAGTTTTTCTCCCATCTTCCGATCTATGCACACGGCAATCGGATAGCCACGTGACCTTCTTTCGAGAGCGATTGGGGTTACTAAGGTTGTTTTTTGGGGGCTACTAAGGCTGCTCTCCTATGATGCCCTTCTTCTTCTGGACCACACCCTTCAGCCGCACACCCTTGCCGCTTGATGCCCCATTGTCTTTATTTGGTCTGTGATTTTCGAAGGCACTGATTCTATAGCTGTTAAAAATAAAGGCAACAACTCTAACTTAACTGTAACATGGATTCAAGTCAGTTCTGGAAAGTCTCTGGTGATATAAGATGGTTTATCCTCTGCATTTCATAGCTCAACGTCGATTTATCAATTTCATCTGAAAGCATCGGGAGTTTTCGACTACTAACGCAGTGTTTACATAAATGCACCAAATCAGATAGGAATGGACTGCGTATACACGCGCGTGCATGGATACGCACTTGAACACGAGAATCCTCATGTAAATCCTGAATAAAATCTTGAGCCTGAGGAATGAGTGGAGAGAGTGAGTGAGTAAGTGAGTGTAAAGATGAAAGATTTAAAAACCGACAGATAAAAGCAGTCGATCCTTAAGTCACTAAACGTTTACAGATGATTCGGAGTATACACGTTCACATGATAGCATGGAACCGAAAAGTAAACGCCCGCTGCCGCTGCCTCTGCTCCTCTTTCTCATCCTCCGACGTCTACTTACTCTAGAAAGCCAGACAGATAAGTAGGCAACAATCAGTAGATAGCACTCCAAGTCCTATTAAAAAAAGGAGAGAAGCAGGCAGGCAGCAAAGCAGACAGACATTCAACTATTATGCAGTCGGTCTGTAACTGATACATATGGCGCTATACAAATCGTCTTATTATTATTATTATTATTATTATTATTATTATTATTATTATTATTATTATTATTGTTATTGTTATTGTTGTTGTTGTTGTTGTTGTTGTTGTTGTTGTTGTGGTGGTGGTGGTGGTGGTGGTGTGGTGGTGGTGTGGGTGGTGGTGGTGGTGTTGGTGGTGGTGGTGTGGTGGTGGTGTTGGTGGTGGTGGTGGTGTTATATATAGATTGGCCATGCGAGAATCAGCAACAAATACTTTTTCTGATGAGGTAGAGATAGACTATCTATCAGTCACGAAGTAACAAATGTTTCGTGTCTGCATCATTTCCCTCCGTTATTCTGTCGGCGTGCTTCAGTCCAGCGATGGCACTGTGGCTGAGTCGTGCTCTGCAAATTGCTTCTATATAAAATGACGACGGAGATGGTAAGAGCTGCTTCTTCCTGAGGAGAAGAAGAGGGAGAGGACGACGCTTTAAGGACTCTTCTTGGGACTATTGAAAATGAGCAACTTATATTGATGGAAGCTGTCTCTTCTGCAACCACTTCCTTATTAAAAGTCGTCGAGCGGTTTCTTGTTACACGTTAGACTAGGCAATAAGGAGTCCTCCTCCTTCGACAACCCAAAAACTCATGTCTGTCATTTGGACTAATAAGCCACTACTTCAGACGCCTACTTTGGGCAAATGAATGCGCAAGACAAGATGCCCTTCCATTCACCATAGAGCGATCCTTTGCCAACAATGCAAGGCTGTCCGCTATTATTATTTTCGTTATTATTATTATTTTGCATTTATTGAGCGCCGCTGTCTGATGACCAAGCATCAATTCTCTTGGACGGATGCTAAATATTTTAGCAGGAGCTGCCACAGGTGAATCTGCCAAATGGTTCGGGCTGCATGCAGCACACATGTTGATTCCTGTTGCTCTATGGAAAGGCTCGACCCTTTTAATGTCGATAGAGCAGCATCTGTCTTAGATCCGGTCCATCGGAAGGAAGTCAACTGTCTCAGGTGATCAACGTTAAACACATTACCCCTTAGAATGTCTCTTCATCTGTGTCAAACGCCACAACGCCTTTACCTTCTAAAGCACTTTCCAGATGGTCTTCAAAACAGGGTCAGATTTTATAGAATACAGTTTCACCATTATAATGTAATATTTTATTCCTCAGGCATCACTCTTACCTCGGGTGAAAGAAATAATAATAATATGATAATAAAAATACATTATGAATAATAAAAGTAATAATAATAGATTTACAGAGGGCTAGCATCATTTCATATGCTTTTAAGGCAAGTCGACGTTAACAGTCGGTGGCAATGTATAAAGCGGGATCAAGGGATAGCCTTTATCGGTTTGAGGATTATTCGCACCACCATTTGGCCATGGAAAATTTGATTTTCCCCTCGGAAATTTCACACACCCCACTTATTTCACTTAGGGAAGATATATAAGTAATAAGGACTCTATATAAATAGGAAAAGTTATGGGTAATAAAATGACGGATATGGCATCCTTGGTCAGACAGCAAACACACCGAAAGTTATGAATTTCTTCTTATTCCGTTCCACATTTGACTGTCGTAAACATAGAATTGGGTGCGAAAACTTCATTCAAGAATTATTTTATAGCCCTACGCGATCAAGAGGGCAATATTAATAGCTAATACATTTATTTAGTTAGGTTAAGTCGATTAGAGGGAGTCTTAAGTCAGTCGCTGAAGGCCAGGTCGAGTGAAGGACACACTCGAGGAGAAGTCGAAGCAAATTTCAGTGTTTGAAGATGAGAGCGTTGACGGTTGAAGAAGCGGAGGAGGAGTAGCACTTTCCTTTACCTTCGTCCGTCTTCCATCGTTTTTCACCAGTTATATACGAACGTTCTATAAAGATTTCTCGCGTAGAGATATAGCGAAGTTTGATAAATGTCGTGCTGACTGTTATTCTTATACTCTTTATATATTTAATTAACCATTTAATGATGAGAGTGTACTAAAAGCGACTGGGAAACCAATGCAGCTCGTCGTTAAAAAATACTAGGTTATACGACGGGTAGACGTAAAAGTTAATAGGCTTGTGTCAGAGAGCATTTGTGCGTTGGTTAATGCGCAGTTTTATGTATTTAGGTGGCCTGTGTTCGACGTATTCTTAAGAGGGTAATTATTTTGTTAACGTAGCCAGCCCACTGTTGACGGTTGGCCTTGAAGCGGTCTTTTGGAACTTATCCTTGCCTACGGTGGATACAAGCAGGTCTTGGATGGAGGCCATTCCACTGGCAAAGAAAGTCCTCTACAGCGTCCGTATGACTGGGTTGTCTTTGTTTATGAGAGTTGTTCTGATACTTGTGTCTGTTTGGGTCTGATGTTATGAGGAAAAGTCGATGTAAATAGATTTTCTGTAAATATCGTTTTTCGTAAATATCGAAAATTAGAAAATGTCGTTATAAATGTCTGTTCTAAGCGAACTGGCGACACATGTATTATTTTACTGCAGTGCAGCTGTTTTGAAATATGAGCTGGAGTGATTTGAACGACAAAGTAAATACACTTATAGCGTCGTGAGATTTTTCATCTAGAAGAAAATTCGTTCGAAGCTGTTAGTGCACTTTACTTTGTCGTCTAAATCATGTTCGCTCATTTCCTGAAAGAAACTCGTTTGTCTATTGGCCTATATGCGATGTTTGCTATAGTCGCCTTTTGTACACGACAGTTTGATATTAATCACTCGGATTTTTAAGTCTCGAACAAAATCCCCAATCTTAGCCTTTGTAAGGTTTCACCAGGCGCTACAGCCTTTGTAAGATTTCACCAGGCGCTATATATAGCCATATCCATGCATACGCTCGTAAATATAATGTATATTATGTATATTTATTATACATGCACGCATATCTATACATATATCTACTATTACTGCTTCGGATCTGTCTAAACTCTTATAAGATCCAGATAATCTCTTTTGGTACTAAACAACAACAACTCTGCAGGCTCGATTTTCGAGAATTATCTGCAAGGTATCCTACATTTACTTTTTCGTCCAGTGTTCGCGATTTAGGTTCCACTTTGGACAACGTTTGGTGAACATCTTTTGAACGTAACGCACTCCTGCTACTATCATTTGAGCATTTTGAGGCATGTGCACTTAAAAGCCATGGAAGACCTGTCTCCTCTTCCGTCTTTACTGCTATCGCCCATGCTTTCATTTGCAGTCGCATTGACTATTGCAATATGCTGCTAACCGACCTTCCCAAAGCGCAGCTATCTTCCCTCCAATCGGTCCCCAACTCGGTAGCTATAATAGTCTCATTGCACGCCATCCTCGCTTTTCTCACAGCTCACCTTATATGATAAAGGTGCTTCACTGGCTTTCCGTTGTTTCTAGAATTCAGTGAAAGTTCTTGCTTTTGATCTCCATAACCCAGCAGTGGCGGGCTCCCAAGGATCTCTTTCATCTAATGCTTAAACCCACTACTGCTGTTTCTCTTCGTCCCCTCCGATCTGCAGATCGACTTGATCTCTTTGTCCCTTGGGCAAGGACGGCTATGGCCCAATCTCGTGATTTTGCTATCGTGGTCCCTTCTCTTGGAGTGACCTCCCCTTCAGTCCGTATACTGGTAGGGTCTCTTCCATACCTGCTCCATGCTTAGAGACATGTTTATTCCCCTGAGATTCCCACGCTGAGAGCGCATCTGAATAGTTTGCACTGCAAGAGATGCTTTACAAATGCCAAAATACAAAACAATGTAATGCATACATACATTAATATTACCGAAAATTGCTAAATGGGTAATGATTTATTAGCTGGAAGATCTCGCGTTCCTCAAGTCGATAGTGTAGGCCTACTTATGGACTCTGCTGCAATGATCCGCAGTGTTGCCCACATTCTGGTAGTAGTAGCCTATATGTAAGCTCTTACATTCAGATGGATTGTGGCGTTGAATCTATAAACTTTTGTTTATATTTGTGAACGACGCCAATCCTCTTGTTCTATACGTAGCTCTCTCCTGTTAACCTGAGACTGAATTTACTAACATAAGGGAATTGATCTGCAGAAATACATCTGCTACGTATTGTTTACAAAGCTATAGAAATAACATCTCACAGATCAAACGCCTGCTGCCTCTTCTCTTCTTCAATGTTGGAAAGGCTAAAGTTCATAGACATTTGTGATACCTTTCGTGATTTAAAATGTGATGATCGCGTGGCATTCATTCTGACGGTTTGCTGCCGATGGGTTCGGAGAAGTTTTCCGATGTCGAGTGCTATCCAATAAACTACAAAATGTTTTACAATACCTAAGTAGTTCTACATTTACCTCACGCTCTTCATTTTGAAGTACCTTTCCATCAGTTTATTTACTTATAAGAATTGATGCATTTCTGTGCTCGCTAGTCGAAGTGATCTTTGGAGGAGTGATGACACCAGCTTTGGAAAGACTTGTGAGACCATATATAGATACATATACCTAGCAAATGTATATATATAATTATATATATATTGTTGAATTCAGAAATACATAGGTCCCTATGGATTGTACGCTTAATATCACTTCAGTCTTCTCACTTTTTATATATTGGACTATTTTACTTCAATGCACAGTCCTCCAACTTAACATTAGAACTCTACTGCCACAAAATAGCTCAGAAAACATTATCAACTCATCTTATAAGACGCACCTTGCTATAGACAGGGGTGTTACAGTGCCTTTACGAGGTTCTTAAGACGCGCGATACACAATGTGTATACATATTGCATACATGCATGCATCTATGCATGCATACATGCATACATAGCTGCATTCAATATCATCGGAATGTATGTAAGTAAACTGAAAGTTTCTACTGTACAGCACTTTGTAAAAGTCTCTCAAAGCCAAAGCAGGTGCTCCCAGCTAACTTAAACAGCGTTGGTGATTTTATACAGTCTATATCTATGCAGCTGATGCTCGCGAGGTAAGAAGAGAGTGTCACCACTGGCACTAACACGCACACACGCGCGCGCACACACACATACACAATCATAGGTAGAATCCAGGGTTAGCGCCGTAACAATTATAGAGTCGTAGATCTATGTTGTTCGGAGGATTCATGCAGACTTTGTCTCTGATATAAAGACTGATGATGATAGGCTGCTGTACCTCTGCCGCTGTGAATGTCCCTGAGCAACAGCTGTGCCATTCATTAACGGTTGTTTCGAATTCTACGATGACCGATGATGCGAATAATGACCTGCCTGCAGAGGGTCAGACGATGATGATGATGATCAAGCAATGGTCGTCGTCTGTCTCCTCGTGTTTGGTCCACAAACAGATAACTCCTAACATCGCCGAAGGTGGTTTCCCCGCAGACCGCAACATTACGTCATTATCCGGCTAATTGGCCAAATACACAGCTCTCTCAAAAAGACCGACATGTGGTGGATATGTGGATGGATGAACAAAGACTGGGACAGGCAAACGCACAGACAGGCAGACAGCAACAAGAAGACAGTGAACGTGGTAGCGAGATCAGACTCATTTATTTTCTGCTGGACACACGCACGTGCATACACAGTAACCTATTTGGACAGAGTGCATGGGAGGGAGATTGTGCATTTCGGTGGAGGACTCATTTGGTCGTAAAACGCCCCATAAACCGTCGTGCGTATTAAGAAGACCTCGGACAATCTAATATCCGTTGGTCGGTCGATCGTCGTCGCTCTGTTCCAGCGGCTCCTGCTTCCTCCTGGCTGCAGAGGGCAGGGCTGCCCCCGCCCGGCCCCCGGCCCTCGCCGCCGCCGCCGCCGCCGTCCATGCAAGGACCATGGGCGGCTAATCGACCATGAAGTCCAGACACAGGACGTGATTTCCATATCTGCAGAGTAGACGATTAATTTTCTGGCAGATTATTACAATAAGAGACGCATTATTGACACAGATCGGTGTCGAAATCAAGGTTCATCTGTTGCAACGACTGGTGGCTTAGTGCTGCGGATTGAGCGCTGGCAAGCACCGTTGAAAACTTCGACAAATCTGATCTAATCTAATGATTTATATAGCGCAAAATATCAATCAGTGGCCACTTAAACCGCATGAAAGTCATCGTCCTAATAGAGAAGCCAGGTCGAAATTCCATAATTCATAAAAATCCTTCCCTTCTGACAACACCTCTGACGATTATCCAGAGAGATTTCAAACAGTTCTGATGCCTGACTCAATCCCTCACTTACGCACTCGCTTGCTCACCCACTCACTCACTCACTCAATCGCTCATTGGCTCACTCGTTCATACATTCACTCGTGCACGCCCCAAACTACCCCATCCCATCCAACCGATACAACTCATCAGCTGCACTCTGTCTTTATCTGTCCAAATCGATGGTCATATTATCGTCAACATTGTCCTTCTTAGCCTCTAATCGATATATGCGTGCAAGTGCATTATAAGGCAACGACGATATATATAGGCTGTCTTCAGTTTTCTCGTATCAACAGAAGATGCCGGTGCATGCGCAATCGACTGCCATCCGTTGCCAAGAGAACAGGTCCAGCAGCTGAGCAATTGAAAATACTAGATTACTGCAGCTGAACAATTACTGCTGATATAGTTATCGACCGATGCTGTGTTGCTGAAAGAAAATGAACCTATTCAATTTTCAGAAGCCATCTGAGAACGCACGTCTCGTTGGCGGATACTTTTACTTGTTCCAATTTCTATGTACGAAACCAGCTGAGAGCTGATGTTACAAGATATCGACTGATACATAAGTGGCAGAATTCTAGCAGGTTTATTCTGTAAGGTCTACTCAATAAACCAGTGTTTACGGAAGTTTTCCATTTGACTAAGTTCTTCAAAAAACTATTTCTCACTTTCAGAGTAGAGTTATACTGACTGGCTTCGTGATATATATATATATATATATATATATATATATATATATATATATATATATATATCGGCCTTCTAATTGCCCTGCTTTTGTTAAGCTGCTGAACTGCTAGAAAGGATAAATCTCTTAAATATTGTAGGCCTATATTGTACAGGGTTACAAGCTTTAGAACGGCATAAAGGAGGGCTATTTGAGGAGCCCGTTGACATCCTTTAAGAATCAAATAAAAAGTGTAATTACCAAAGTATCAGTATTTCACTAGTCCTTTATTATTGTATTGTATCTAAACATTTATAGTCATTTATTATGTATATTCCCTTTGATTTTATTACCACCATTCCAGTGTTATTTCAGTTATGGTTTTCAGTTACAGTTACAGTTATAGTTATCTAATTTATGATTTTTCAGTTAAAGTTATAGTTATAGTTAACTGAAATCAGATTTTTCAGTTTCATTTATTTATTTTTATTTTTTCAGTTACAGTTTCAGTTATTTCTCTTTATTTTTCAGTTATAGCATCAGTTATTTTTCACAAGTCATGACTAATGACACACTGACCACAAGTATTCTGAACAGTTACCAGAAATATTTACACAGCAAATCAATGCGATTTAACGTATTGTCGGTTTACTTTAAGGAAAACATGACGTTCCAGATTAACACTTGCTCTGTTCCGACAATTAGCTTGCCACACTCGTGGTTTTCAACGTCCTTGCCAGCAACGGTGTGAACACAACATCGACTTTTGTCGTCTGCGGCTTCGTAAACAAAATGTTCCCACACGCCACTTTCTACTTTTCAACCACTACTTGGCTTAAACATTATTCTCGTAGTCGTGAATTGTTTTACGAATTTACGGTTTAGCGCCAAAGACAACACAACGAAAGCAAAAGGAACCAGAAGTGAAACTAGCATAGAAAACTTAAAAGGAACCAGAAGTTAAACTATATAGCATAGAGAACTGAAAAGAAACCAAAAGTGAAATGAGTATAGAACTCTGACCGTAGACTAGAGTAGGATTACGATTAAAAATAAGTAAGAAAAACACTCACGTTTTATTTTTGGCGACCTTAGGCTTGGCAACTTCATAGGCTTGGCAACCCGTGGGCTTGGTTCCTGATAGGCTTGGCGACCTTAGGCTTGGCAACCCGTGGGCTTGGTTCCTGATAGGCTTGGCAACTTCTAGGCTTGGCAACCCCTAGGCTTGGCAACTTCTAGGCTTGGCGACCTAGGCTTGGCAACTCCTGGGCTTGGCGACCATAGGCTTGGCAACCCCTAGGCTTGGCAACTTCTAGGCTTGGCAACCTAGGCTTGGCAGCTCCCTAGGCTTGGCGACTTAGGCTTGGCAACCTGCTAGGCTTGGCAACCTAGCCTTGGTTCTGGAGTCCTGTCCCTGCCCCGGCTGGGTATATATAGAGGGCGCTCTTGTGTAGAGAGAGGTAGAGAGAGAGAAGAGAGAGGTTAAGAGGTCTTAGCTTGGCCTGTTGTGATGATGTGTGCTGAGAGGTTGGTTACTCGTCTTCTCATGTGTGGTGAATAAAGATCGTCTATTGAACTCTGGTTTGATTCCTTCGGTGGGTGACATTGACCGCTACAGCTCGTCGACTGGCAGATGCTGAAGTCCTTCGATAGACGACGGAGGCCTTACTAACGCTCCCATCCTGAGCGACACGCGCCTTACATTCGCATCCTGAGACGTGAAACCCCGTTTAACGTTACACTATATATACCTATATATATACACACATATATATATATATATATATAATTATATATATATAAAGTTACATGAGAAAGCGGTTACACAGATAAGAGCGCACGCACTCATGAATAATTGAATATGTATATACACGTAGAAATATAGTCATGATGTCACTCAGATCATGTGAAGTCTGGATCGCATGATTTTCATTCCTTCCAATGCTATCGCATTACATCGCCACATCACATATGACATGATTCTTCTTGACGTCATTTATCTTTTTAGCTTATGTCACAGTTGCTTATAGATCAGTTAGTTAAAAAGACCTCTTAGATTGCCATATAAATATGTAGGGATGTGTATGACAAACACAGACATTGAAAGAGGGATAGGTAGAAGACAGATACAGTCAGACAGACACATAAACAGAGACAGACAAAGATAGATGGACAGTCAGAGATACAGAGCGAGAGGAATCAGACAAGCAGCCATGCAGATAGTCAAACAGACACCGAGATTTAAAAAAGACAAACAGGCAGAGAGCAATGAGGAAAGGCAGTGACCTGTATTGTGCATAATTATTCATGCAGCCATGACAGGAAAACACTAGCGTGGGTAGCACTGCAGGTAGGGGAATCGAGGCTGTGGTCAACCCGCACCTGTTTGCACGAGCCAAATATGTAGACCAAGCGACTCCGACCAAAAGAGTACTTAAAGGTAACGTTGAACTGTAAAGGAGTTCAGCTCAGTCGGTCGGAGTCGTTGCTAGAAGTCGCGCTGCTATGGTGATGATTAAAACAACTCTACGACCAACCGACATTACAATAACTTGGTGGAGAACCGGTCGGTTCCCCATACCTCTCCTGCAGCGACGTCTCATTCATCAACATCCGACACGCTTCTCCACAGCGTCTCCGGAACGGCGCTGGGCAACAAGACAACCGAACGAGTATCTTCGTACGGGTAAGCCAAGTCCGTCTGCCGTAACGGCACACGCACATATATATATATGTTTATGTACATATGTAGATTTACTAACCTTAAATAAATATATATATATATATATATGGACATTTACTGACCTTGAATACATATATATCACGGCTAAGCATAGCACAGGTCACTGCCTTTCTTCACTACGCCCATAGAACCCATACACACACATAATTATATATAAATTTATATATGTATTCAAGGTCAGTAAATGTCCACATATATATATATAAGGTCAGTAAATCTACATATGTACATAAACATATTAAATTATATATGTGTGCGTGTGTGTTTGTGTTCTAGGCGTGTGTAGGTCTATATATACATAATATACACACAAGCACGACGGTTATTATAGGCGAAATGAAAATTGACCAATTCTTTGCAAACACCTATCATTCGTTTTCACATTAATAATCGTATTATCCACATACGTATACATATAATATTATATAAAGATATCACATATTACGCGTGCAAGGGCAGTAAATCTGGAAACAAATATATATTATATATATATATATGTACTTGCATACCGATATATATTGGCACATGTGTATGTATGTATGACATGTATATCTATTAGAGGACTGCGGGTAGAGCATTTTTGCTACCCGACCCGTACCCGTAACACAGAACCGCTACCCGTACCCGTACCCGACCCGTACTCAAAATTACTACCCGACCCTACCCGTACCCGCGGGTATACCCGTACCCGTAAAGTACCCGTCACGTCATTAGCACGCCTTCCCAAAGCCCCTGTCCCTACCAGGCCAATAGGCTTATAACTCAACATGTAGTAGCCTTGTAGTAGTAGTAGTAGTAGTAGTAGTAGTAGTAGTAGTAGTAGTAGTAGTAGTAGTAGTAGTAGTAGTAGTAGTAGTAGTAGTAGTAGTAGTAGTAGTAGTAGTAGTAGTAGTAGTAGTAGTAGTAGTAATAATAATAATAATAATAATAATAATAAATAGCATAATGATGATGATGATGATGATGATGATAGTAGTGGTAGTAGTTGTGGTAGTAGTAGTTGTTGTTGCTGTTGTAGTTGTTGCAGTTGTTGTCGTTGTTGTAATAATAATAATAATAATAATAATAATAATAATAATAATAATAATAATAATAATAATAATTGTCCAACTGCTCCTAAATTAATTTTTCCAAATCCTGAGGGATCATTGATACCTCGGGTAAAAAAAAAATAATAATAATAATAATAATAATAATAATAATAATAGTAGTAGTAGTAGTAGTAGTAGTAGTAGTAGTAGTAGTAGTAGTAGTACTAGTAGTAGTAGTAGTAGTAGTAGCAGTAGCAGTAGCAGCAGCAGCAGGAGCAGGAGCAGGAGCAGGAGCAGGACGAGGAGCAGGACGAGGAGCAGCAGCAGGAGGAGCAGGAAGAGGTGGAGCGCAGTAGCAGAAGCAGGAGCAGCAGCAGCATGAGCAGGAGCCTAAGCAGCAGGAGCAGCAGCAGCAGCAGCAGTTATTGTAGTAGTAATAATAAGAGGCAGTCATTAGTCAACTTATAAAACTTGTCACATGCAAATCAATGTTGTGCTGTCTCAATTGCATTGTACATTTTATATCCGTGGTCTATATACTGTCACCTAGAGTCCTAGAACATTAAGTAACTGTTAATAGTACGTTGCAGACCCGGTCAGGTCCATTGTGCGTCTACATTCTATATTATATGTAACGGTGACATTGTAACCCTAAAACTTCACGTCGGTACGGGTAAAACCGGGTATACCCGTACCCTTGATGACCCTACCCGTACCCGACCCGACCCGTGAAACGCGTACCCGACCCGTACACGACCCGCGGGTACGGGTCGGGTACGGGTAAACCCGCGGGTACGGGTATACCCGCAGACCCCTAATATCTATGTAGCTATGTATACGTGGATGGATCGTCGATTCGGCGCATGTGTCTCGTGTAAGTGGCCAAAATCTCCGGAAATGGAGATGAGGAGCGCAGAGGGAAAAGCGTCGCCGACAACCGTGATGCATTATAAACGGAGTCTACACTTTGGCGCATAGCAATGACGCCACCTAGCGTCCGCCGGTTGTAAGCACCTGTCTCGGATCGTATACGTTAGGGTCGGACGGGCGATTACCGGGGTCGAGCGCAGTT